>JAODKF010000120.1:1316352-1330600 GCA_026779585.1 Mormyrus proboscirostris | reverse complement strand
GATGAGCCACACCTGCTCCTGGTATTTACCTGAGAACTAGTGTGGCTCATCAGAAGCCAGGTAGGATAGAAAACCTAGTTGGAGACCCCTGGCATATATACACTTTGGATAGTAGCTCTCCAGGACTGGAGTTGGAGACCCCTGATATATGCAAACATAGGCCATGAGGTTAAGTAGTTCAATGTGAGGAGATGGCATGGTGCATAACAGTAACAGTAATGACAACAACAACCAGAACAAAAACAATAATAATAATAATAATTTAATCTAAGTAGAACTGGTAAAAACTGGATCAGTTTTAGACCCACAATATCGGTGTTAAAGATAATAATAGCCATACTCAAAATGTCTCAGAGATTGAGAAATTGTGTTGTCGGTTCAGGCATATCTAATGAGCCGGCTGCTGTTGAGCAAAGCTCCACAGGAGAAACACCTGAGTGGTGGGGCAGCATCGTGCCCACGGAGCACACACACCTGCTGCCGTGCCACATACTCAATCCAGCCCTGCGTGGCAGAGCGTTCCCAAAACAACCCGGGAACTGACAGTGCGAATCACAGAGTCTGCCTGCTCACACTCACACACAGACGCGCAACAATTAGATACACATTCGTTCATTTACCCACTGTGTGCATGAAGCAGGAATTGGCTAGAAAAATGGTTTGCATCCATTCTGAAATGTTCTTCTTGGCCCAGGAATTAAGAGAACTCAAACATTTTAACAGAATAAAGAAGAGCTCTCTGAAGGGGCAGATTTTTAATTTTTTTTTCAGTAACTAGAACCAAAAGCAATGCTCTCTACGAGAACCTCATAACTCTGGAGGACCTGGGTCCTGCTTGTTTTATAGGTTACCATGACGTCACTGTAATTAGGGAAAAAGGACTCACGCCCAAGTGGATTTCACACTGACCCACTTTAGCAAAAAACCAAAGGCCTGTTACTTCCCAAGTTCAGACATATCAGTGTGTCCTTGTCTGATTATAAACAAATCACATATGAATTCATTTATTCATTTATATCATGACATACATGTATATCCATGACTTTAAGGTCCCTGAGGTGATGCCTGAATGTCCACGGCCCCCAGCAGAGGATCCCGTCTGCAATTCCTTTAATCCCACCCCCCCTTTCCCATTATCTTCTGCCATTCCGCAGAGAGGAAAACCATGTGTGAAAAATAGTAACTTGGGGGTATTAAAATATCTTTTTGTTCAGTAAAAAAAACAGAGATTATTTAACCAAAAAAGACACCGGGGCTGATATGAAACAGACTGTGAGGACACAGAGGAACACAACATTATCTGGAATCTTCTGGAAAGTGAGACGTCAAGGCGGGGGGTGGGGGTGGTGGATGTTAATGCATAAACACGCATTACTGTGGACAGCAGTGAATGACAAAGATATCTGTGCACTGAAAAGCGTGCAATACAAAACCAACTGGAGGGCTGCAGCCTGTTTCTCTGTAAGAAAGACCTTTGAAAAAAAGGGGTGGTCATTGAGTTCAGTTGGCCCACGGTGGGCAGAGGAGATCAGAGCAGTAGCTGGCTGTGGAGTGTTCCCTTGGCGGCCAATCAGAGTGGCTAAGGCCCATCCAAAAGGCCTGCTGTAATGCATGGCTGTTAGCGTGTTTTACGTGCCCATATCCCCCTGGCTGTGGCTGTGCTTGAGGGCCGGCTGCAGGAGCTGTAAAGCGTGGACCTGCTTATACAGGCTTTCCGTGCCTCCGTCCAATCGACCCACTTACCTCTCAGACTGGCTTCCACCCTGGTGATTTGGGGGAGCAGCTAGACCAAAAGAACCTTATCTGCTTAGTACAGAAACTCAGCAGACGCTTAGGGTTATGAAATCGCCGTGCTTAGCTTAGACATTATACACCGTACTCATGTTTGCCTCTCATATGGAAGTTCTCAGGAGAGATGATGTTCCGCTGCACTTCATAGAGGTCGTCCTGAAGTGGGGG
Organism: Mormyrus proboscirostris; assembly: GCA_026779585.1. Taxonomy (NCBI): domain Eukaryota; kingdom Metazoa; phylum Chordata; class Actinopteri; order Osteoglossiformes; family Mormyridae; genus Mormyrus; species Mormyrus proboscirostris. Next base: position 1,328,641 of record JAODKF010000120.1, on the reverse strand, counting down.
CTGTTTGGAAGCTGCAGCTCTTTCGCCCTGCGCCCTGTGTCTTTATGAGGTTGGATCCAGAATAATGGGGTCTGAAAAGGAGGGGAAGTGGTGAATTCTGGTGATTAGACTCCTCTCTCTCCATTCTGTCTGGACACAGATATAAATAGACCTGTGGACTGTGTGGGGGGGGAGTTAGAGGAGCAATGGGGGTATGTAGTAATTGGGCCGAGACAAACAGCTGGGGGAGCGCGGAGAGGGTGTGTGGTGATTTTGTTGTCTCTGCAGCTGTGGTCTGTCTGTCAGGGACGTCGGACCTCCAAGGCGATGGAGAGACGCACAGTCAATCACCCACACTGCCAGCCGGACGGACGGACGGGCATCGGTGGGCATCTTGACCTATTCCCCCATGCGCCTTAGCGACAGCCGGCGACTCTGGGACCTTGTGCCCACACTCAAAAACCAACAACCACAAGAACTATAAAAACGGGCCCCCCCCCCCCCCCCATTTTCCCCAGAATGTGAAACATGAGGAAAAGTAACAGCTGTGTGGATGGAGAGAGCGAGGAAAGAGGGAAAGCAAGGCAGGGAAAGAGAATAACGTGGGAGGGGTGTCCTTGGGGAGCACTGAATCTAAATATACAGGATGTGATGTTGAGCAGCAGTCCGGAGGAACTGGCTGGGGGCCAGGGGAGTTGCTGTATGCCCCCCCCCCCCTCCTCCCCCACCCCAAATGCGTGGAGGGGTGGAGGTCCCGCCTCTCTGGTGCGAGCTGGCTTTTGGGTAACGGGCCAGCACAAGCAAAAACAAATGACCAAATGCAACAATAATCGGCAAACAGAGATGGTGTAGGGGAACAGGGTGGGGGCGCTATGGAAAGGCGGCCGTGGCACAGTAGGGCGTGGGATGTGTACGCGCACAGTATGGTTGGAGATGTGTACGCACACAGGGAGGGTGGAGAAGCACAAAGGCCGCGTGGCCTCGCGCTCACAAGCACATTCAGCAGAAGAGGCAGTCCTAGCTAGAAAATATTTTTCAAAAATTCTTATTTCAGTATCATTAGTTTAAAAACATGTGTCACCGGGAGGATGGAGAGTTCCTAAAAGGACGGTGCTTGTCCTGAATAAAACACAAGCCTGGAACCTTGTCCTGCCAAATGACATACAGTACTGCATTCTCTCTTCTTTTTCTTCCAATTATTGTGCTGCATGCTACATGCTGCGTGCGTAACAGTTTGAAGAACCGCAGGTTTGACTGTGATTGCATCATGGCTTTTACTGCAGCAGAACATAAAAACCATGCAGCTTTAGAATTGCAGTAGGTTTTAAAGCCAACAGTGTCATCATGTCGGCATGGATATATACCCATCCACCCATTTCCCATACTGCTTATCCATTTCAGAGTCATGGTGAGTCTGAAGTCTGTCCCAGGCAGTATTGGGCACAAGGCGGGGGACACCCTGGACGGGATGCAAGAGCATCACAGGACACACACAGAATAACCACACTGCTTGACAGCTGGAAGGAAAGTGGAGTACCTGGAAATAATCCGTGCAAACACGGGGAGAATATGCAAGTTAACCATAACTGTTTACATCCAAATTTATTTATCGCGACCTGAAAATGGCAAATGGATTGCATTTATATAACGGTTTTCTATTCCTATTAGCACTCGAAGCGCTTTACAATACATGCCTCACATTCACCCATCCACACACACATTCATACACCGGTGGCAGAGGCTGCCATGCAAGGCGCCAACCCGCTCACCGGGAGCAATTTGGGGTTCAGTGTCTTGCTCAAAAACACTTCGATGGGGTCAGGAGAAACCAAGGCTAGAAGTTGCAACCTTCTAGTTGTCGAACAAGAGCACTACCTCATGCGCCACCATTGCCCCAAAACATTGGCAATTATGTTGTATCAGTTTTTGGCCCCAGAACTGACATCTTTGTCTTTTGTTTCACGATTCTGGCAGCAAAGAGCTGTGACACGCTTCCTGGAGACAGCAGAGACACGCTTAGTGGAGCTGACTCCGTGTCAGATCGCTCGCTGGACCTGGAGTGACAGAGAAGATGATGAGCAAGCTAGCATCGTAAACACCCCCCCCCCCCCCAACACACATCAGATCAGCTTACACCATCCTGGGAAACACACACACAGACACACACAGACACACATGTTCCAACCACACTAACAGTGGGTGAGGGGTATAGTATTGACATAACCTTTACACCCCTACACCCCCATGTGAGTGACCACAGTCACAGATAAGGGCGATAAAAAGCACCTGTATGTTTCAGTTACAGTTTCTTCAGTTCGATGGCACTCAGTCCTAAATGGTGGTGCATATTCGACGCAAGAAATAGCAAAACATAAATACTTAACAGAGTCTTACTACTCTACTACATACTAAATTGCCATCATGAAGTACTACTTGTAAAGAACTTACGAACAACTTGAACAGTGAATCATCTCTTTCAAGAGCTATATAAATGTTTATACATGACGTAAAGACATATACAGTGTTAAAATTTGATGTTGTATGCAATGTTCTGACTATCTCCCCTGGGCTACATCATGGCGGTGACCCTGGCCAGACGTATTGGGTTCTCCAGGATCACAGCCATGGTGCCACAGACTTTTGGACCCTGCGTTGACATGTACACATGGTAGGTGAGCAAACAAGCCCCGTTTTACACTTACTGCTGTCCCCTGTATACACTTGCGACATACCCCCCCCCCCCCCGCTCCTCTCTGTGAGCTGGGGGGGTGTTATCTCGCCATCTCTGCGGTGACTGAGGTCAGGAGGGCCGATAGGCCCCGCTTCGGTGCACACCTGCGCACGCCGGAAGCACGCGCCACCTCGCCGGCTTTGCCCCCGCCTCGCTCTCCCCACCTCACTCGCCGATGGCGAGGTTTGCTCACAGTGTGGCGTCGCATGGCCTTTTCATCTCTCTCTGCCTCTCCCTGTCGCCGGGCCGCCGCTGTATATGCCGTGCCTCAGTTCATATTACCTTACCCCGCCTACAGGTACAGCCACCTTTACCCTTTTCCACTCCTCAAACTCGATTTCAGGAAAGCGCAAAGGAGGCCGGCGGCATGTGTGCACTGCCAGGCTGCACTTTTGTAAATTCTAACATCTAAGTGGCAAGATGGGCTTTCTGGAATTTCTTTAACACATTTTCCCTAACGCAGTGCCTTTCTGACACGCAATACCACGCAATAACAGCTGAGATCCAGAGTGTGCTCAGGTGGCAAAGCCTTTCAGCTGGGTGGGGGGCGGGGGGGGGACTCCCTGAGAATCAGCACGCGCATTTGACAAGTTTCAGGGTACCATCAAAACAGGAAACAACAAAATAATCAAAAGAGCCCTTGGTTCTCATGAAAATTTACCAGCTACTAACTTGCGGCTGCTTTAAAGAAGCATGAGATGTGACTGAACAGGGTCGGGACGCAAAAGGCAAAACTCCCTACACAATGTCCTGTGAATTATTGCTTTTGTACCTACTGCTTGATGCATATTACACACAGAGAATTTTTTTTTTTCTTCCTGTCACTCAAACAGGATATAGCCAGCCCGAACCTTAAAGCCCGTTTAGCAGTCCATTAAGTTTGTGTAAGGGTGTAGGGGGGATTGAAAAAACTGTTTTTCAACTATTTGAAACAGGTGTCAAAGCAGGTCCTTGCATAACCACACTATCTTCCACTATATTGTTCAGGGAAAAAAAAAAAACAATTTTAGTTAGTTTGCTGAACGCTGTGAATGGTTTTCATAACTGTGGCTCTGTTAAGATGCCAGAGGCACAGGAGGCCTGGTTATCAGTGACATTCTCTCCGACACAGCTGATCACCAGGGATGTTTTTCAGGAAAAGCTGAAGCTTTGCAAATCTGAATTTAAAAATAAGATTTTTCTCTATTATAAGCAGTCATCACTACACAGACTGAGACAGTTGCCGTCCTCATCACGTTTTGGGGCTTCCTCACGTTTTGAGGCCTCCTCCCTGGATCCCGTGACACATGCAGCCCTGTGCTTTGTTGGTGACCCCCCATGACACTCACAGCGAAAGAAAGCAAGCCTGTGGGTCTTGGCAGTGGACGCTGAGGGGCGTTTCATCCACCACGTTTCAATGACCTGAAGAGCCTGCACCCAATCAGGTCTCACAATGGATCCTCATTTCCCAGTGTCAATGTTTACTTTTTCCAGCTGAGCCCATGGAGAGCTTAATCGAGTCCATATGTAAACATATTATTGTCTTATTTTTGGTTTTAGATATTTCACATTGAAGGCAGGGCTCCACTGAAAGGCGAAGGGGCTTCTGGACCAAATTTATTGACTTATTACTCACTGGTCGTAGCATGGCGCATTCTTGCAAAATGCAGACTGCTCCCCCGTTGAATGGGTTCACAAAGAGCCGTGGGGGGTGATGGTGACCTGGCTAATATAACACTATGAAATTATATCTCGCCATCATCCTCCAGCAGGGCTTTGTGACATGGCGTCCACCAGCATGTTAGGCTGCTTGGGAAAATGGCTGACACTCCGGAATCTGCTATTCTGCTGCTCTGCATTGTCATTAAGCTCCTGAGACCTCTGGTTACATCACTCCTTCGCAGTAATAATCAGCAAATATCACAAATCCCAGCAAAATACACCAAGAAATCTAAAATGTGGAATGTTTGCCCATTCCACGTTTTTCAAGTGTATAAGGATACGTGATTTTGCCAGTTAGTGTTTGATTAGTGACAGGTGCTGCAGTAGGACATGGTGTTGCTGACGGAAACCTGAAAGCCTCATGCCGTGAGAATACCCGGCTTCATTTACACCGGAGTGCAGGGTCGCTAACTCTCACTCATCTGTTGTGACACTCACATTGTCAAACTCAAACGCAAATATGTATCATTCCACTATAAGCCTATAATTTGTTACATCAGAAGCATCAGGGCAGTTTGAAAACCCTACAGATTATTTACAAGGTAATAAAACTGTTACATACATGTACATGCGTGTGCATGCACGTTCAGACTTGTCGCAAATCGAAAACCACACACCGGCCTGCTGACCAGAGTTAGCAAGATCGCTACCCACCCCAAAAACAAGCAGACTTCCTCCCAGTTCCTGCACCTGTCGGCCCTCCTTCTGGGCGATCAGGTGAGCAGGGACAACACAGAAATACATGAATTAGATCACTGATTAACAATTTCACATGATGGCTGACCTTGGTCAATTTGGAGAGTAACCAGGGCATCAATTAATGTGCATTGTGTGGCATATGGTGCAGCTGTGTGGAATGGGATGGGATGAAAGGCAGAGACCTACACAGAAAGAGTTCACAGCCACAAAGACAAACACTTCTGGACTCCCAGCTACTGATTCCCGCCTTGAGAAATCAGACTTACTCTTATTGACTCCTATTGACTCTAAAATGAGAACATATCCAGGCTATTTTAGGGCTAGACTGTCGTCCTTCCAGTTACAAAAATAAACAAACAAAAAGACCACAAGTTTAAATTTAGAATGTTTTTTAGGGTTACTCCTCAGTGACAGTGCGCAAGAGCGACAAAGAGCCAGACAGAAAAATAAGATGATAAAGAAGAAGGAGAAGAAAGGGAAGAGGAAGGAAAAAAAGAGGAATAATAAAAAAGGATGGAGAGGGCCGCAAGAAAAAAAGCATTGAGTAACAAAAGTCTAAAAGTGGAGGTGAATGACAATAAGGAAATAGGAAAGTGATGTTTTTAAGAGGGGAAATCTGGGGGCAAAGAATAAGCACCAGACGCTGTCTCAAAGTAAACAAATAAGTCACAAGAAATTCTCAGATAGAGTGCCAACCAATAACAGAGTCTCTGTCACAAAAACAAACAACGATCGTAAAAAGGGTAAGAGTGAGAAAAGCCAAGGGCTGAAGGCAGCACCTCCCACACCCCCGACTGTGAGCTGCAGTCTAGGGTTTCTCCGCACAGTCAGAGAGAATTTCTTATGACTGTTAGTCAGACTTCATCCCAGCGTCATCAACACTCTTTCAGAGATCTTGCTGAGACTCAATATGCAGAGTTTGTTTCTCCAAGTCCCTGGTCACAGATATTTCATTTTTTTTCCCCCGGTTACCTGTCCATGCAACTCCAAGAACTTCATATTCCCATGAATTATGAACGAGGAGAGGCCCAAGTCCTGGGGTACATAACAAATCCAAGGTATCAGCTCACCGCTCCCACCCTCCTCCTTTTTATCTATCGATTTGACTCTACGTCAAGGGGCTTATTAATTTTGCATGCAGGACCCAGAGGCATTCGATGTGGAGTCCAAACACAACTTCAGGCAACCCTCGAACCATGACATTAGGGTGGAGAGTGGCAACAAATTCCCCCACGGTCCCTTTTCTTGCATAGAACGACTCTCAAACGCGTCAAAAAGGAAAACTCGAGTGTATCGTTTATTTTCAATCTTGAGCTTCCCGGGGGTAAGGTTGGGCTGTTTCCTGTCACCACATGAAGCAACTGGACATTACCAGACATACTTAATATGTGCATATTTTGGTCGGCGATGCTATGAGGACGTTTTGGAGAGAGAATGGAAATCACTTGAAACTTCTTGTATGAATGAGCAAGAGTGAAAAGCCTCATTGGCAGAGCGCAATAATTTTTTTCTGGTAATGATAGTTAACAGGGTGATGCTGCTTCTTGTTCCATCACAGGTCCAGGATCATCAGCCAGTCAGCCTGTCAGTACCATCCCAACTGAGCATCCAGAAAACATGCAAAGGTGCATATTAGCAAAGGACAGGATGGGTGAAAGATGAGGGCCGGGGGGGGGAGACATTGCTTTTAAAGGTTTACCCTCACGTGAGCATTTCATCTAATGTCCTTCTGCAGAGCATTCCAGTAGATGAAGAGCCGGACATTGTTATTGTATTGAGCTCTAATGGTGAGTATCAGCACTGTAGCGACAGTTAAAAGCAATGGACGAACAGCAGATCAAAAAGAAGAACACCGAAAGAGGCTGTGACTATGTAGTTTAAAAGTAGGTCAGTGAAACAGCAGGCTTCCCCCCACCGCGCTCACAGGTGTCACGGTCCACAGCTGTGATCTCAGGAAGGCGCCTGTGGCTTTTACACAGAAAATTACCTCATGCTGGGGGGGCTGCCGGCAGTGCAGCTTCTCAGTAGCACCAGTGACCAGTGTGCCTCAGTCCGGTGATGCAGCCTGGTTACAGTGGCACACAATTTGTCACTGTGGGTAGGGTATTCCCCCAGCCTGTGCCCCCCTCCCCGAGCTGTTTGCATATTTCTGAGAACCGGAGATACTTCAGAAGCCATCTGACCCTGGTAGGTGCCTCCACACTGTTCTGACAACATGGTACCGTTTCCATAAACTGTACCCTAAAATCCTGCTGGATTGTGACCTGGCGTTATGGTATCAGAACCTGAATACCTGTGTAGGAACTGGGGGGCAAGTGTACCCCCCCCCCAAGACAGACTTATGCATTTAAATTATCAAGTTGCCCCTCCCCCTCATATCAAATTCTCTCCTATGACCTTGCTTCAGCTTTTGCATGGCATTGCATTTTATACCAGCAGTGACATTGAACATATTACTTAACAGTCACAGTATAGTCAGTAGACATATAAACTGTTTTAACATACCACTCTAAATAGAAAAAGAAAAAATGTTCCAGGAGTTTGATTTTTGAAAATCCTCTCTAAATTGTCCTTTTCCTCTGTAACCCCCCCCCCCCAGCCATGCTTTAGGACACTTTATCAGACTTCCTTCCCAGATTTGATGGCTTGTTCATGTCACGCCCCTCGTCAACATGCCTGGCAAAGCAAGCCAGAGACTATTTGCTGAATGTGGCAGCGCTTGGCGAATGTGGTTTCGAATGGATGTGGAAATGTTTGTGGGCCACGGCAGTGAAACTGGAGCAGGCCTTCGCCGACGGTGGAAAGCGGGGTTGAGTTCCTGTGTGAAACCAGGATGTTTTCCTGTGGTTATTATTTCAGGAGTCCTCCTTTCGCTGAATGGCACGACGTCAAGCTCATAAACAGCCATCAGGGCGAAGGTTCACCCGCGAGAGAAAAAACTCATTGTGAAATCTGGGTCCGTGGCCCGTGTTCACTTTGCAGTACCGTTTGGGGTGAAGCTGGTTCCGGCAGCCAGGTGGAGCATAGAGATAACAGCAAAAAGTACACAGGGACCATATTAATAATACTTTACGACCATTTATTTTACATTAGCTATTATATTAAATATGACATCTTATCCATCCATCCATCCATCCATCCATCCATCCACCATGGCTATATAGGGCTGCAGAGAGAGTGTCCCAGGGATCAAGGAAGGGTGGAGAGGAAGCCAATCCAACACATGGCACCTACAAGCAGGGGTAGAACACGAGCAGAAGCTCCTCACACTGGGTCGGAGATTCCAAAGCTAAACCCCGGAGCAGGGAATCTATAGGGCTGCACTCTGAGCCAGTGATACAGTTACTTGAACTGAAAATGTCTTGGTAAGGAAAGCATCCTTACCAAGTGGGTGTCACAGGCCTGGAGCGAGTGAGAGGGCCTCTGCAAATGGTGCCATAGCCTGGTGGGGGCAAAGGGTGGCACAGTGTAGGGTCTGAAATGGCCAAGTGACATAAGCAGACAGGTCTTTCTGCAGAATTGCATGAACCTATGACTGGTGACCTGGAGGCTGAATTCGGTCTGCCTATTTCCGTGAACTTTTTAAATGGTAAACAATATTTATGTCCTACTCCTTTTATTTCCGCTCTGACCTATAATTGGAATCAGCTGCCATGCTTGCGGTTAGAGAAGAAGGTCAAACAGGTGAGTCAGTAGTAATCAGACACAGTATTAAAAGACAATTCAAAAAAACGATGCAACAAGTACGCGTAACATTCACATCTCGATTTTGAAAATTTGATCTGTTTTATCTGAAAAGCTGTAGTGGGGTAAGTAATTTTGACTGTGATGTATCTGTGACTTTAAATAAGCAAATACTAGAACCAAAAACAGAAACGCAATCCAGCAGAATGCAGGGAATGTTAACAAGAGCGTACTGTGCTGTGACCTAACCTAAGGAAACACCCAATACGCTTCTTAATGGATTCATATGAGCAACGTAACCTCGCTAATACTGGACATTTTTTTGGTCACTTGTTTACCATCTCCTCATTCACAATGAGAGAATGGTTTTATCGGTACCTGGTTAAGCAAGCGTTACTCTATGCTAATGACCAGGCCATGTAAGTGACACGGATATATATACCTTCAGTATGGCCTGTTGCATGTTCATTGTGTGTTCGGGGTGCGTTCAGAAGGTCCCCAACACTGCAGCTAGAGAAAGATTGTTCTACCCTGAATGGTGATTGCAAAGAAAGGCTGAGATTTGCTCTGGTAATGATTACAGTCATTGGGATTCAAAGTCATCCTTTAGCTGTAAATTTCCATTTACAGCTTCATTCATGGGATGACAAGCCATGACCCCGCGCCACAACAGCAGCTAAGTAACTAAGTATGACAGATTCTTTGGAAGTTTGTGTGGAGATTTACATTGGGAACAGCGGGGGGGGTGGGTGGTTAAAAAGGGGCGGAGTGCACATTGTGAATCTTCCTGTTGGACAAGCCCAAAAGATCAGAAATTACCCTTCTACACAGAAACATGTTTTTTATTGGTGTACATATTTCAGGACTATTAAGAAGACAAGCAGTGTTTAAAATACCTCTTATCAGTGGCAACTGTCCTCATTGTTTCACGGATTTATAATATTATGGGGCTTTAAGTTCGGTTAAACTGAAGCAGTGTACCCATACGCATGGATCTGGGCAAAACTACAGGATGCACTTCAGGGCCAAAAAGCACAGACGGTGAAAGGCGCAGATAAAAAGAAAAAAATGGAGCTGTCCTCATTGTCCAGTATCTTGCCCTCCAGACACATGTGCGGCCAATCGAATGAGCGCTGTGTCCTTCTCCCATACATTTGCCTGCTGACTGTGGCAGTAGGGGATGCCGGATGTTCACCAGCAGCTGTCCATCCTCCCCACTTGCTCCCTCAGTAACACAAGCAAACACTGTTAATAGATTCTGTGGCACTCCTCCCCTGACAAAAGACAATGTTTTAAAAGGGAGATGGGCAGGATAGGCACAGTGGAGCAAAGGTGGCGAGCTGGGCTTCAGATGGCTTGGATACAGTCCCGTATGGGAATATTTAATAACAAACATGAAAAATAATAGTGAAATCCCTTCGCACATTCCCACGGCCTCACTGTAGCCTATTTGACAGCAAGGTTATAAATACCAGCTTGTGGAACATATCCAACATGAATACAAAGACACACGCATTCACACACACGCACACGCAGCAAAAGGGAGATTTTCTGAGTTCCAAGCTGTACAGGCGCAACAGATCCAGCGGGCATAGACACACACCCAGGGCACACGCACACATCCAGTGCATATCCAGGCACGCACACAGAGCAGCAGGACAGAAGCAGGACAACAGGAAAACCTGTCGCGTTCCATGTGACCCACACACACATGCGAGAACGGTGGCAAACACCTCCACTGAGGTCGCTAACTTTGGGCAGCTGGCTGAAGTGAGATTTTCAATATGAGACAAGTCTGCGAACATGCACATTTACATGTATGTAACAGTTTTATTACCTTGTTAATAGTCTATAGGGTTTGCAGGCTACCCCAACACATTTGATGTAGCTAATTTTAGGGTCAAAATGGAATGATATTTGCGGTGAGATTTTTTTTGTGCAAGCTTGAGAGTCAGAAACGTCATGCCAGACATGTGAAACTTGGCAACCCTGGTGCACAAACACACAGTTCATGAGGAGATACATAGCTACAGGACAGCATTAAGATAGAAGGGACCCCCCCCCCCCCCAAATGTGGACCATGGGTTAAACCTACACATCGGTGGTTCAGCAGTGGTTGCAAGAGGGGGGGGGGCAGGATTCCCGTTCGTACTGCGCAGGCCATAGAAGGCGAGGATCTCCGCCAGGTCTCTCAACCACCCACAAGGGGAACCGGCCCATTCAATGAACCAGCAGCTTTCCAACTTAAACACGCTCTCCTGGATGCTAAAAGAACAGGGGATTCAAAATAGCCCACACCCGTCTTTGTCCTCTATCACGCTTTCTCTCTCTCACCCCCGCTCTCCGCTCACACGACGATGCACGTGTAACTATTTAAGTCCCACCAACGATTAGCCCAGGTATCTGTAACCAGCAAAGAGCACCAGCAGTAGCTAGTTAAGCTGACCTTAGCCGGCTCTCAAATCCCCCAGAGCCAGCAGAGTGAACTAATCCGTCATTAACCTGTTTGTGGATTTTGGGAGCAACATGACGACATCATCACACCAAAGTCAGCGGTCAAGTCTGCTATGCAGGCAAAATAATCCAATACATTTAAATACATTCTACGGAAGGGTCTCACACAGCTTTGTCACATTATAATAACATGCCTGTGTGCCCAGGAAATTGCTAACAGAAAATAAGATTTTTATTTTTATTTGTTCTGCAGCTAGATACATTGTATAAAAGTCTATAATGTATACAAGGTGAAATTCAATATACATTAAACAAGCATTCTATTATTACCTACAGGGCTGCAAATACATACATTATTATGGTGAAGTAAGCCTGACTGGAAGATTAGAATAACAGTGCGTATCTCACTGCAGTTGTGGATTGGTCCAAAAGCTGAAGCGTAGGACGCAAACAGCACCGAGGGAGAGACTGATGAGATTACAGGTTAAAGACATAGTAATATTCACAAGGGGTTTACGAGATGGAGGCTGGAGCTGAACAAAGGCAACATCCTGCCTGATTGTGCAAGCGAGGGCACAGCTTTGCAGCCCCACGCCGCTCACATTCTGGCCCACAGGAACCGTCAGCCGGGCCTTATCGAGGCCTCCAAAGCCAGGGGGTTGGCCTGCCACTCTGAGAGTTACCCAGCACCGAAGTCAGCTCCCTCCCCTGACACACACACACACACACACACACACACACACACACACACACATACGCACACACACACACGTTTGTATTCATATGTTCATGGGCACCATCCATTCAACCTTAATCCCAGCAATGACGACCTTAACCATAAGTAACCAGACAAAATACAAGTCTTTTGGAATTTTTAGTTTTTTGATTGCCATCACATGTTTTGATAAAATTGAGTTTTCCCTTGTGGGGACTGAAAAGGTTGTCCCCACAACATCAAAATACCAGGCTTATCACAAACTGCCGCTTGCTGTATTGTAGATTATGGCAAAGTTGTTGCTCTTTGGAATGCAGCTCAATGGG
>JAODKF010000120.1:1253014-1275440 GCA_026779585.1 Mormyrus proboscirostris | reverse complement strand
TTTGCTCAAATGGAATCATCTGTTTATAGCATGAAACACTATTTTTTTCTTCTTGAAAAAATGTTTGCTTGATGTGTTTTAGTTCAGACAAATTATATTCCCCTCTGGAAATTCTTTTTGCAGTGTTTTTTGAGCCTGACAGGAAGATAAGAAGGGAAGCATATAACTGTAATGTACATTTGTTTGTTTTTAATAATTAAGTCACAGGAGGTTTCAATCTCCCCATATTTCATTGCCTCTTTGTTGCCATCTACCTTGGCCTGGTACTTGTACAAATGTAAGGTTATGTGCCATGTTTTCTATTTTAAGGTGGGATGTTGTAGATATAAAGTAAACAGAACAAAAGCCCGGAAGCATCAGTCCACTATTGCTTTGAACTGACGAATGGTTGACTTGATAAAGCTTTACCCCTCATTGCTGTATGGGTTACAGGACTGGAAAACTAGGAGTATCTGAACTTCAGCCTCACTGATCATGTGTTTCTGCTGATAACATTCTGTCCTAATGAATAAATTGTGTTTATAAAAAAAAAAAAAAAAAAACGGAAATATAAATATTTTTGGAATGGCAATAAATATCCTAATAATATTGCATTAATATTCTGTATTTTATTTTAGCTTTATGTCCTTCTTTTTCTCACCATATCTACAGTACCTTTTGAAATTCAGCACTTGATAATGCTGTTTTAGTTCTCCTCCTTGCTTTCATGCAGTAACGATAAACTGTAGAAATTCTCCAAAAAAACACACATTTACTGCAGTGTTCTCCAAAAGCAAACAAAAAAAAAAAAACGGCTCAATGGCAACATAAACGTTTGTTAATTTTGTGCGGGTAAAATCCAGCCGGCTCAGCTATCAGAACCACATGACTCAGGGAATTCAGAATGGACCAGAGCTTTATCTGGGCAACAGCGGAGCAACAAAAGAAGCGGTCCCATATGTATGAAATGTCAAACTGCTGTTTCAGTGTGTCAAACACAGGAGAATAGGCTGGACAGTGCAGCTTGCAATGCAAGCATGCTGACGCCAGACTATGCCAATAGCAAAGCAAGACTAATCACACCAGTAATTACACACATAGGGGATGATGGACAGGAAGAATAAATCAATATAAATAATTCACCCGACTCACTCACACTTTCACTCTAACACATGAGGCAAGTTATACTTTTGTTTGTTTGTTTGTTTGAAAACTTATGTTTCCAAACACATCACAAGTAATTTAATGAATGAATAAAAAAACAATATAAATCGAAGTATTGTTGTTCTTTCACTGTAAGCTGTTTACATGAACATTTCTAAACTTAGGTAATGTACAATAATACCCACTGCACAGCCCTAATTGAACAGCACACTATGTGCTGCACATTGATTTATTTATTCATTGCTGTTTTTTCTATTAGACTGCTACGTTCTGCATAAAGCCCTTTCTAAAAGCTTAGATAAATGCTGTTTCATTTCGCTGTATGCCCACATAGACTTTCAGGGACATCTTTTCCTCAAGCCATCATTTTTATAATAACCATTGACCTGCATACTGCACTATATTACACATTATTGTCATATTCCACTTTGGCACTTTATTATTCTGCTCATCTTTCTCCCATGGACCTCCTACTTATTGCGTATTTATTACATATTTATCATTCCACTTCCTATATTTCACTGTCTTGTCTTTTTTTTGCACTGTTGTTTTGCCCTTTATTGTCCTGCTGTCCCCTGCACATCTGTCCCCTTCACTGCAACAGTGACACAAGTTGTTCCCTGTGTTTTTCTGAACACGTAACCATAAAACTTGAAAAGCTTGAAATGCCGATTAAGTCCAACAAATTACCATTCTTCTTTGTTCTCGGCAATTACCGATACCAGTGTTGGGCATTTGCGGTCGAAAAGTTACAAATCCAGCTGAGCATTAAGAGTCACAGTCGTAGAGAACTCAACTGGCTGGTAGAAACAAAATCTTGGTCTGGATTTGTAGCTTCTGGTCCTGAAATGTCCAACACTGACCAATACACACTTTGAATCTTCGTCTCGGTTGTGTTAATACGCACTGTAAAATAATTTGAGCAACAGTAAGTCTTAAAGTGTATTTAACAATGGTGACAGTGATTGGAGGGAATGGAATAAATTCGGTGCTAAAAAATTGCCAGTTCAGTGAGAAACAACATTTTGATTACGATGAATATTTTCGCGCTTCTTTGCACATTGTAACGCGATGTTCCATCAGGAATCTGCCGTACACCAGTAGGGGACAATAAGAACCAAACAGGCAGACAGTAAACATTGTTTCCTCATGGTTGGCCACAATAAGTGCTAACAGGATGCTGCTGGCGGCCGCTAATTGCCCCAAGCAGGGGACAGGACTGTCTTCCCTAGTACAGCTTTGGACTGTGCTGGGGAGAAGGTCAAGGGGAGAAGAGAGTAAGCGAGTTCCTAATGCTATCTTTGTCCTCCGAGCTAGACAGCCTATAGCACTATTTCCCAATCCAGACGTCGGGGACCCACAGACGGTCCAGGTTTTGGTTCCACAAAAATGTGGACTATCTGGCAGGGAGCTTGGAGGTAGCAAAAACATGGACTGGCCTTGGGTCCCCAAGGGCCGGGATGGGAAACACTGGCCTACAGGGCTATTGTGCTGATGAGTTTAACCGATTTGTGCTGCAGGAACCTTGACCACCTTGACTTGGTGACCACAGCCCCTTTGTCACTACAACTGGAATATATTTTCCTGCATCCCCTGACTAAATTTCTTCCTTCAAGGGCTATTTCCATTCATGCTTAATCCCACCTCCACCCCCACCATGCCTCCCTGCCTGCTGCACTGGTGCAGGATGGGGTAGAAGTTGACACTGAAGTCAACATGAAGGACCTTACCCATGAATAAGGACCAAATGGATCCTGGATTGTCAACAAGTACTGCAACAGTTCTTGGAAATTTTTAGGCATAACTCAGCCAGTTGAGAGAGGTTGGAGGGACATCTGGCATGTACTGCCCGCTTCAGATCTTGCCTTAGCATTTCTATGGGATTGAGGTCCAGACTTTGACTGGGCGAATCCAGAGTGCAAATCTTCTTTCTCTTAAGACATTCCTTGGTAGTTTTGCTGGAATGCTTTGGATCGTTGTCTTATTGCATAATCCATTTCCATCCCAGCTTCAACTCCCTGACTGATGGCAGGAGATTCTGGTCAAGAATTTGTTGATAGGCCTGGGAATTCATGGTTCCCTGGATAATATGGAGTCGTCCAGGTCCGGAGACAGAGAAGCAGGCCCAGACCTTCACGTTTCCACCACCACGCTTCACTACAGGGGGGAGGGTCTTTTCTTGACATGCAGTGTTAACTTTCCTCTAAACATGGTGCCTGTGATTGTGGCCAAATAATTCAACTTTGGACCCATCTGTCCAGAAAATGGACTTCCAGAAGGCCTCTGGTTTGTCCAAGTGCTCTCTGGCAAAGTTTAAATGGGCAACTTTGTTCTTTCTTGAGAGCAGAGGCTTAATTTTAGCAACTCTCCCATGAATGTCATGTCTATTCATTTTTCGCCTAATAGTAGATGCATGTACATTTATCCCAGATGCTGCCAGAGAGGTCTACAACTCTCTGGAGGTGATGTGTGGGTTGGCCTTTACCCGAATTATAATTTATCTGGTGCTTCCTGGTGAAAATTTTGATGGCTGTCCACTTCTGAGTTGTGGTGATGCTGAGTGTGGTGCCGAATGGCCTCCATTTGTAAATAATTTGTCTTACAGTGGATGGATGGAGCTGGAATCTTTTGGAGATGGACTTGTAGTTTTCCCCGAACGGATGGGCTGTCACCACCTTCCTCCTGATGTTCTTGGATGTCTCCTGTCCTCTTGGCATTGTTGTTCTGTGTGCTTTACACCTTGGCACGACAGTGGTTTGGTTGGTTTCCTCTCTCTTTTAATCACTGCTGCTCAAAACAATGTCTCATTTGATTGGTCTGCTTAATTGATTACTTCAGCACCCACATGTGTTTCACCTACTTCACTTACTTTTGCACATGCTCTGATTCCATGTTTCACGTAGTCTGTTGGCTACTTATACAGTTCCCTCAAAATAGCTACATGGAATTGATGAACATACTGTAAACCTGACATTTCATATATAAAAACTGGTGAAGATTAAACAAGAAAGTCACGCTAAAACTGGGGTTCACAAACTTTCAAGCAGCACTGTAGACCTATGCTTACTGACCCTGGGTTGTCGTCCAATCCCAGTAACTGCCAGGCTAGCTGCAGGATTTGCCAAAGTGAACTTGTTTGCACATTGTAGGTCTGGGACCGGCCGACACCAGCATTCCTGGATTAGGGAAGCATTATCACCAAGACCAATCCCCCTGGGGATTTCCAGAGGGGTTCCTACTCCTTTCCTGTGTACATGGGGATATAAGGACTGTCTGTGCCAACATGGTACACATCGCTGACCCAGTTATGGAGTGGCCTGTTGCATTTCGTTGTTCCCAACTTCCTGGTGCCTATACTATTGGCCCATTCTCCAGCAGGTCCTCATTGTTCCTTTCGAAGTGACCATGCAGCTCGTGCTTCAAAGTCTGCGGGGATTTCACTTCTACTTGGGACTCTGGTGTACTTGCACAATAGTTCAGGCTTGCAGAGATTCTGGGGCCTATCCCAGGCAGCATCAGGCACAAAGCAAGGAAACACCCCAAGTGGGATGCCAGGTCATCAAACGGCGCACCCACTATGGGCAATTTAGAAACAATTCACCCATGTGTTCTTGGACTGCAGAAGGGAATTTGAGTATCTGGAAAAAACCTCTGAAATATGGTTAGGACATACCGCATACTGCATACATACCAAGCACAGGTGGGATTCTAATCCCCAATACTGGATGTCTGCAACTACAGTGCCACCCTCAATTGATAAAATATACTTCAACTTTTTATAAAGAATATTTTTAGCTCATGCACAAACATGCCATCATCCACTGAGCCCTGAGACTGATATCTAACTTCAGTGAAAACAAGCCTATACTTTTCTTCTGGATTGAAATAGTACATTCAGGGAAAAGACCTCAGGTTAATGTTATAAACCTTAAAAAATCATTATTAATGCTAATTAAAAGAGATCACTCCCACATTATGCCATACTAATGGCTGTAGTTATTATAACAACAAAGATATTCCTGAATGGGCTCAGAGAATTTCATTGTGGAGGAATTGTGTCCTAGGGGCACGGAAGGTGTGTAATCATCATCCCTATGATGTACTGCCACAATACCTGAAACATGAATCTGAGAAACATGAATCTGAGAAAAAAAAATCTGGTAAGGGCACTCTATAAATTTAGGTGGACTGATGTTTCTAGCATACTTATTAAGGGGCAGGTGCTTGAGGGGCATCCCCTCAGTTGAACATGGAGAGGATTCACTTGGTTATTATACATATTGCTTTTCTTTTGGAGTGGAGGGGGGGGCGGGGCGGGGGTTCCCCTTGGCAAGCCAAAACAAAATACGACAGTGTTCAGCTACCAGATTATTTCTGGGTTAAAATTTCACTCTATCTATAATCCTGTGCTGGATAAGTGGTTGTAAAAATATGTATGTGTTCCCCGCGACGCTATTCTGGATGAGCCTTTGGAAAATGGATGAACTTTACAACACCCTGAGCGGATAAAGTTTATAAGCTAGGTGGCGCTAGTGATTACAATGTTTTGAGTATTCATAGTTCTTGATGAAGAAGTATGAGAAGAGCCAGAAACAAGGTGTATGTCGCATGCTGTTTGTTGTTGCCAAGTTTTAATAAATATAATTTACTTCGAACCTGGACTGTTTATGTTGTGGCACCGAATAAACTAGCAATTCATTTATAGCTTATTATTTACTAGCTGCTAGTGTAAGTCCTTAATTGGTGGTATCTGCGGCTGTAGTTTGTATGTGAACATATATTTACTTTTGTGGAAGGCATCTGCAGTTTTAGGGGAAAGTGGTTACATAAATTTACACACGAAGCAGAAGTGTCGGGGGGAATCAAGATCTTCCATGCTTCCCTAACGCATTCTGTCTCAGTGCTTCAGAAATAAGAATCATGGTTTTATTCGTTAATTGCACCAAGAAGGGTCATTAAAAAACTCTGGAAACATCCAGCTGTGGTATAATGTCCTCTGTTAAGCGAACAAACTAATTCTGCAAGAGGAGAAGCGCTCTCCTGTAAATGACCGTCACCATTCTGCACGGCAGGATTTTCTTCTGCTGCATTGCCTCAGCACTGTAATGGCAGTCCTCTGTTCCCAACGAGCAGCACAAAAAATAAACGTGTCGCGGTCATACGATCATATTGCGCTCTGTAATCTCTCCACAGCTGGACAGGAAGTTTAAAAGTATCGTACTAATTGTATGACACGAACTGATATGATACTAGTTATATAACAGTAGGGACTTTGAACTACGTTAAATGTAAGAGATAAGAATTCGTAACTTTGCAAGTTTAATGACATGCCTCTTACATTCCTTAATGATTTAAAAATCTAACAAATTTATATCCTTCTGTCGAGTTTATCATTATGTACAGCCAGTATGTACTCTTATATTTGTAGGAAGCGAATATCGGATGCGGAAATACTTCAGTCCTAAGCAGAAATCATTTTCACTTTTAAAATATATATAAAAAATAATGTTATATGTAAAAACAAATCAATACAAGTAAAATAAATATGCGAGCATACAATACACAACGATAACAGATAAGTTTTCAAACATGTGGTTGTGCTTGGTCCCATGGTGTAATGGTTAGCACTCTGGACTTTGAATCCAGCGATCCGAGTTCAAATCTCGGTGGGACCTCGTACCTTTTCTTTTCAGAATTTCTGGAATAATTTTTGCGCCGCTGGATTTCTATAAACCAGCCAGATTCAGTTTTATAAATAACCGAATAAGTACATTATTACACGAACAACAATTCAATATATGGATTTATTATAGGTGCAATATGAAATAATGAAAGTTATTTGACGTGGGATTTTTGTAATTTACTATTATGTTTATAGGGTATTCTTTCATTATATTAATCTTTCAGCATGATTTTGCTAGTTTATTTTAAAATTCTGTCCTTTTAATTAAATTTGTTTTAAAAAAATAGATAGTCCTAGTATCTCATCCAATGATACGCTGTATGTGTCCTTAGATAAACGGTCATCCTTAAAGGGTGGAACCTGCCTTTTGGCTTGAGATAAGCTCCAAGCTCACCATGCCCCTATGTTATATTTATGTGTTTCTATTTTCGTCCTCTTTCCTCAAAGGTAACTATCCTTGCCAAAACGTAGTGTCATACTCAGTGTATAGAATATAATCACTGACTAAGAACAGCCGAAAGCTTTATTTAGTTGCTTGTGGAGCAATCAGTAATTGCATGATGCTTCTTGGGCAGTGTGTGGTAGAGAGAGCCTGCAGCAGGCACCGCTGACAAATGCAGCTCACTTTCATTTAGCCATGGCAGATACGCCCAATGCACTCTGGAGCTTTGGAGACAGCCTGAGGTCCTGTCAGTGATTCTGTCTCTACTCATTTTTTTCCCTCCAATATACTTAAAAGAAGAGCCCACCCAAGTTCTACACTTACAGTCTCTAAAGTTGGAGACAAGCAAAGGCGCAAGTGAAATGCACTGCCAGGATTTTGCATGCCCGTGACACCTAAAAATTACTGTGACACTGCCAGTTCCTTCACAGAAAATAACGGCTGAAAAGACCTTCCCATACAGCCCTATGTTTTTCTTATGTTTTGCAATGTTAGAAGAATACAGCAGAGACATTTGCATGCTAGTTCTCCTAGCAGCACTTGTCAGGAGGCGGCCTTTTGCCTGTGGTAGGTGGTGCAAGTGGAAAGGGAGATACCCTCTTCGCAGGATGACAGCATATCACAGAATGCGCACAACAGACAACTTAGAAACTCCAGGTAACCTAATTGCAGGTCTTTACTCTTTAGATTGCCAGAGAAAACCAGGACAACCTGTGAAAACCCACAGGACGTGGGGAGGACCCAGCTACTCACTTAAGCTGCCATAACCGAGTGACAGTTGTTGGTAATGAACACACTGGTATAAACCTGCTTTTCAAAAGGGAGGTAACACAATTATACTTGTATGGGGGATATTATACCCAAAGGATATTTCATTGAAATCTAATGGAAGGAATGAGATATTCAGAAACTATAGGCATTTTTGTGTTTTATTTCACAACAGACAATGAAAGCATCCAACCCCTAAATGTGTAAACCCCTTAATATTAAACCCATTTGGCTTATTGCATTCATCATTTCTATGAATCATTTTCAATAGTATCCAGAGTTAAAGTTTAAGAACAGTATATATATATAAATATATATATATATATATATACAGTATATATATATATATAAACACAGTCACTTCAGTAATGCAAAATGTTCCATATTTGTTTTTAGTTCTTGATAATTTTTAAAAAGCATGTTATAGTATTCTTCACTTCCTGTTATATATTACAAAACACTGGCACATATAAAAATGTTCAGTATCTTAAAATGTTTTAAAATCTATGACAGAAGACAACCAACACATGAAACACTTCAGGTCTATATAAAACAGACTAACTAGCTAACAAAATAAATAAATACATGGAAATGCTGCAATGGATTACTAGAAAACCAATAATTCAACTTTATTAATATTATTTATTTTAGTTTTTTTTTTTTAATTGTGCCATTTTTAGTACACTGGGCCAAATCAAAAATCTGATGACCAAGTTTAAAAAGCTTAGCTAAATGCAAGACATTTCTGTCCACCCATCTAGGCACTTATGCAATTTGGGGGTTCAGGCCTAGAGCCTATCCCAGACAGCTCAGGGCACAAGGCAGCGGTACACCCTGGAAGTGATACCAACCCACACTATGGCCAATATAGATACACCAGTTAGTCTGCATGTATGCGTTTGGACTTTTGCAGGAAACAGAAGTACCTAGAGGACATCCACATAATATGGGGAGAACATGCAAACTCTAACATAATTCTGTTTATCCTGCATTCTGATAATTTCCCAGAAGGTCTAGTCCACTGCATAAGACCCAAACATCTGCAGCTAATTAAGAGGAACCGTAACACCTGGAGTCCACTGGACCCCTTTCCCTAGATGTAGGGTTCTTCATAGGTGGTCAAGGGGAGTCAGCATCTGGCTAAACTTAAGGACGTGCCAGACACATATAAACACAAAAGGCTACCTCAAGCTAGGTAGACTCCCATGTCTCTCAGTTTGCATTATAAAGTATGGGCCACATTGCGAGCAGAATAGAGGAAAATATCTGAATAACACTGGCTGGCAATAATTTCATTATAATTTCTTTTCTTCTATTAACATTACAGTCCTTATTGTACAGTCTTCACGATCTGTGTTTTTCTTGACTACACCATAGAGAATGGGCTGAGTAACAATCAGGCATTGAATGAGTTGTCTGTTATAATGCAAGCACAACAACCACACTTGTGTCATTACAACTTGTTCCATTCAAAGCACCAGTTTTGGTCAGCTCAGGCTGTATGAAATCATCCACAATTCCATACTTAATTTTCTTCCACTTACACTGTCATCTCATCTCCGGAGTCATCAGCATCTTCAAACCATCTTCAAAACAATTTGCATAATAATAAGCCCAGACAAACATTCAGTGCTAAAATTTCAATGGTATCTTATTTGTTGCTGCTTATTTACTTATGAATTTATTATGCTTTCACATGTATCATGTTATCCCATTTGAACTGCTTCATGTGTAAACAGCAATGTAATCATTTTTCACAACCCACTTGGGTTTGTTGAAAGATCTCAATGAGATCTCTGCAGCTGTGTTTATGGAGACAGGCATAAGATTCTGGCATTTTCCATCGCGCAGATCCATACTGTGTAAGCAGTATCCCAGAGGACACTGGCCACACCTTCCGACTCTCTAGCGCTCTGTGTCTTTCCCCTTGAGGGTGACTATCTGCGATGCAGCCCCAGCAGTACTTTGTTAATGAAGTTGACGATGGCAGCGGCCGGCTGCTCAGCCTCCAGCTCCGCAAACAGGTGGCACACGTTTTCCGACCCACCGCCCGGCTTCTTGGCCACAAACCCAAACATCCTAGACGGAAGGCAGAGAATTGAGGTTACATAAGATGGGACACAGCTGACAGAGAAAAGAGAGGTGTAGGGACAGATACTGTTAGAAGAATGAATGTGAGATGGATGCGAGAACCTCCAATGGAACCAGACTTCAGGGTCTTTAGACTAAAGACCAGATGTTAAACCATTGAGTCAGGAATACATGGCAGGCCAAAGCATGGATGGGTGATATAGGTCATAAAACTACATGAGAAGCAGCAATTCAAAGATGTTTGGCTTAGTAGAATTTGGCCTTTGTTACGACTCTTATCAGTAAATTGAGAAAATTAATTATTAATTTGGGGTTCCTGAGAGGCAAGGGTAATCAAATATACATCTCAAACATGAATCTTAGTTAAAAAGTGACTTATACACTCACCCTATATACACTAGCATGCAGGACGTCACACACACAGAACACCTACTTAGCATTTGGTCTGTCAGCGCTGATCCACCTGAAAGAGAGGATGTGGAGACTCAAAGGGAAAATCTGAGGACAACTGAGTTAGCTAAAGAAGAACAGCGATGCTTGTTTGGCTGCGTGTTGGCAATATGATGGCATACTGCAGCCACAGCTCAATATGCCCTCGAATGAAATCTGAATAGTCCTGAGCTGGTAGAAATCTTAGCAATGAACCTGAAATATCCTTAAAAATTAGGCTTCTAAACATCTTAGCAATACCATTAAGGATCTCAGAAGGCCATTTGTAGTATTGAAATTTTTTTAAGGACTTTCTAGGATCCTAGGATCTCTAGCAGGGTGGTCTTAGTGAATTTTGGAGATCATCACATGGAAATGCAGCCAAACAGGCCTACCTCCTGTCCTGTGGGTCAACGCTGCTGAAGGTCACGCTGTTGACATGGTAGTGTCTCCTGAAAAACAACCTGCAAAGAGGAAAAGAACAAATATTTGTTCTGGCATTTAACTGTTCAGCATAATTTGCCTTGGTCTCCTTTCAATTTTTTTGCAGAAACTCAAGATGGTGCAAATTTAATATATTAACTCCCAGGCCTTCTACAACAAAGATCCCTGTGTGACTAGCTGGGAGTGATGTTTCCAAACAGCCAAGGGCACACTTTGACGTACATACCTGCGTTCCCGGTCGGTGAGTGTGATTCCCTGAGCAGACACCTTAAAATGCACCATAATAGCAGAAGGACGAGGGTCTTGAGACAAGGTGGAGCTGGCAGCTTTTGAGACTGCCTGAGGTCCTGTCAGTGATTCTGTCTCTACTGAATTTAGGTACAGCACACTGCAGGCTGCGGGGAGACAGGCAGCAAACACACACTGTCACTGAATTTTGCCATAAACACAGAGCTACAGAATCGTGTGCCCCACTGCTAATGCTACACATACTGTACTAACGGCTTGGATCTTCCCCCTTTCCACCACGTACTGTAACTCCTTTTCATGCAGGAAATTCATGAATCGACAGAGTCTTCTAAACCATTGACAGAGACTGCATTTCTTTTCAAAGCAGGCATTAGTTTTCTGTCTTTTATGGTGGCTTTATGAATTTTGCTATAAGGATGTCAGCAGTGGATAAGGCGACTCACCTGCACCCTGCTTGAGCAGCTCTGCGGCTGTGCAGATGACGTTGGCAACATGCAAATCCTGGATGTCAGTAATTGGGTCTGTAATTTGAAAAAGAAAATTAAAACCATCAGAAATATACAATCGCCCTAAACTGCACACCAGTGCCACTGATGTTTACAGCCATCCATCCATCCATCTTCCACAACTGCTTAATTAGCACAGGGTTTCAATGAACTTGGAGCGCATCCCAGGAACACAGGACATGAGATAGGATGCTGGCCCATGGTTAGGCACACCCTCATACACACAATTGTGATACTGGAGAATTTAAAGACACCTTTTTATTATTATTATTATTATTATTATTATTATTATTATTATTATTCGCTTCAGGTCGTCCTGTCACACTGACCAAGATAAGATGGATACATTATAATTAACACATCAAACTAAATTAGTAAAGAATACAAAGGAATGAATCCCCTGCACTCAAATGATCCGCCTGGCAGCACCTGGTACTGGTTTTCTGTGGGTCTGATACTTACCGGACTCAGGGATGCGGAGTATGCAAGGGAGGGAGATGGGCATGATGGAGTGCTGGTACACCAGCGAGGAGAGGCTCCCTGGGAAAGACAAACACACACGCCAGTGCTGAGGGAGGTCCTGAGAAACCCAGTACTGCCACTCAGTCGTACGTCGCAGATGCCTTCCATATGTGCCTTTTGAAAGGTACTGTGAGCACTGCTAGTTAAGCAGACTAGATCTTTCTTGTTTGCATTCCCAAAACAATGTGTTGGCTGGTAGTGTTCCACAAAATTCTACTTCTCAGACATGTAACTTGTTTTGATGGAATCCTCTTTTCTCCTTCCTCACCAAAATGGGGCTCATTTGGACAGCCCCTGATCTTCACACCCCGCAAGCTCTTCTCGATGAGGAAGTGCCTCACGAGCTGCTCCTGAAGGTCACCTGGGGGGCCATGAAGACGGATGAGCTGGCACTGGTGCACCATACATGCACATATACTACATATACAGCATTAGTGTCTCCTCCTACTGACCAAAGTCATACAAGTGAACTGGCAGGTTGCACGTGTGTGTGAGCCCTGAGATGGACTGGCATCTCATCCAGGGTGCATCAAGGTCTTGCCCTGTGATGCTTAAGGTATGCTTCATGTCTCCCCCCTTAGCGACCCTGTAGTAGTTGGAAGATGGAAGGGTGTAGGACCCGGAGTGTGGGGGGAAGGGGGGGGGGCAATATTTATTTTCAACTCATTAACTCTCCCCAATAAATAAACCTTTGTACTTAATGAAATTTGACATACAATATCAAACTCTCTCCTACGCCACTGGATGGATGGACGCCAGAAGGAGAGTTCCCTAAAGAATGCTGAAGGAATGTGACTGTGTCGAAGAATTTTAAATGCCAAACACAACAACATGAAATTTCTTGTGGGTATAATGTAGTAGTTGAATGAAGTTTGATTCTGAATCTCAGTATGTTCAATTACCTTTGTCACTAAGACTGCTGGCATTTGGAGGAAGGGTAGTGACCTTTAGCGCCAAGCCATAAGCTCCTTGGAAGGAATTACTGTCACGGATCAGGAAAGCCCCGGGCTCCATCCCCTTCAACGCGGCGATTGCTGTGGAAAGTGGGTTTGTGAGACACCTACTGGTAGCCACATGTATCGCAACACTCATCAGTGAATTGTTAAGGCTTTGTCTTGCGAAAATATTCACAAGTCAGTAGGCATCGAACAAGAAAATGTGTACAAACTTTGTTAACATAAGTGCAACACATGTGTCCTCTACTGCAGATTGCATTAAGCAGCAAAAATTTCCAGGTACGGTAAATTGCACTGTATGAGACGGTTAGAAAAGTATAATGATTTTCAAATCGGGACTTTAAAGACTATTTTACCTTGGTCCCTTGAGATGTCAGGCTTGTACCAAAACTGTGAGCTGTCCTGGACAAACTTGGCACTGACCCGCTTTTGTGTCATCCCGGCCAACGTAAGGGACCCTTCATTTGATTTTGTGGAAGGTGGCAATTTTTCTTCATTGGTAGAGAATGATGTGTGATGAAGGTTGGGGCAAACCACGGGCTGGGTGCTTGGAAGTGCCATGGCTGTCCTCACAGAGGAAACCCTTTCAGGTTGTGACTCTGGAGAAAATGCACCAGAGTCTTCAGAAAGCTGTGGCTGACTTGAGGGGATGGTGACAGCGGTGTACCCAGTGTACGGAACCACTGGGATGCTCAACGGGTAATACTTAGTTGCCATAGGAAAAGATGGGGTAGAGCAGCCATCCACTGAACGGGGTATGTGATAGGTGTCCTCAGCATCTGTCTCAGGACTGGGTTGTAGGTTGCCGGAATGGTGCACTGCATGGTGTTTGGAGGAGGGAGCTTGCGGTGATGGGGTTTGTAGGGAAGCAGGGTCAAGTCTCTGCATGGCATTAAGGCCTGAAGGTCTTCTTGTGCACCTCTCTGTCTCATGGCCTGTGTCACTCATAGTCTTTACTGGTCCCAGACTTGTGCAGTTGGTTTCTGGGCCACATTGGATGTCTGTTTGCTGAGGGCTGGTTACTTTAATTTCTACTGAGGGTTCCACAAGACTCTCTTCCACCACAAAGGAATTTACAAGTGCAATGACTGTGCAAGTATCACGGTGGCTCGACGATACATTAGGATCTATTAATGCTGTTTGTGAAGTGTGTGATTCTGGGATTTCCGGGGCACTGTTCACTAGATCTTGGATCTGATGTTGAATTTCTTGGAGTTGAATGCACGAAGTCTGGTCTTCTGGGCCTTTACACTCCTTGCTTTGGTAGGAGGCCAAGCCTGGAATGAAGTTATCTTCAGATATAATGAGATGTGTGTATTCTGTGCTAGGGCTGAGAAAGACAGAAAAAAAAATCATTTTCCATAACAGCATGTAGAATGTATGGGTAGAGCCAACTCCAGGATGATTTGGGCAAAAGACACCATGGATAAGATGCTACTGTCACAGCCAGCACAAGGAAGCAGGTGAAGGAAGACATGGATATGGACAAAGGACTTTATTCACGGGGTAACATACTTCAGAACACATGTAACGTTAATGACCGGACTGGGAAAACAAGCTGAAACATGGACTAAATACATTGAACTAATGACAGCAACGGGAAACAGCTGGTAAACATGGGGAATCCACATGGGGTAAGTGAGGGGGCGTGGCACACGGGAGGAGCGGATGAGTGAGGCATGACAGCTAGCCCATCACAGACCGCTTATATATAAACAAAAGCTAAAAGCACCACAAGGACAACTTAAGTAAACTGAATATTTTTGGACCGGAAACCAGAATCCCCAGGGGAGATTCATATGGGGAGAACCTCACACATACAGATAGGCCTCAAATCAAAGCCACAACCCTGCAGGCATGAGGCCACAGGAATCCACAATGAATGGCCTCAAAGGTTATTTGTTTATTTATGTTTACTCTTTCTTCTCTTGAGGGATTTGAACTACATAGGACATTTCTATAATTTATACAGTTATAAGTGAACAAGCTAAAAAAAAAAAAATTAAATTAAAAGAACTGACAATATTGATACCTCTGAGCATGTGGAGAGCTGGTATGATCTGGGCTGTGTGGTCTGGAGACCAGTAAAGTTGCAGAGGGGTGTGCATCTCTTGGGGTGAGGTGACTCGGACTATATCCAGCACCTCCTGGTACATGTGCTGCAAGAAGAGAGTAGGTAGAGTGAAGCGAAATGCATTGTCTGGCTCAAAAGTCAAGTTGCCCACAGAAAGAACTTACCAGGCCTGTCAGGAAGAGGGAAAGGTGAGGAATGGTTTTCGGGGAGTGCCCATTGTGGAGAGACCGTACTAGGTGGGCCTGTGTATTGACTGCAGATAATGGAGTTTTCAGAATATGTTGGCAGAGGGGACGTGGAGTCTGACTGATAACCAGAGGTGTAACCTTGGCTTTCAGATGAGGAAGGCTGGTATGGGGAGCTAGAGCAGAGTTTCTGGGGAGTTTGGTAACCGCTGCTGCTGCTGTCCAGATAGGACTGGGACCTGCTGTTTGACTGGGAGCAGGAGGATTCCGGGTAAGCAGGGTGACGAAGAAGCAGGGATGCGGTTGCTGTTTGATGCCAAAATGTTTCCTCCCTTTCCATCTGTATCTCTACATCTTTTTCCTCCTCAGATGGTAGTGTGGTTTCCTCACTCTGTTGCCGACCAGCTCCTTGGTAAAGTTCTGCCTCCCTGTTCCAATAGATATTTGTATCTCCTTGTTGCTCCATATATGACACTTCCCTTGGTACATTCCCCCGATGTATTTCCGCCTCTCCACGCCAATGCACTACTTCTCTTTGACTGAGCTGCTTGTTGGGAATGGAGCCAAAAACTTGGGCAGATTTGTCCCACTGGCTGCAGCACCTGGTGAGCACTGGTCCACCAGTTAGAAATGGTTGGAGGTAACGATTGGGGAATTGGCATAGATGGGAGCAAAGCTGGTTCCCCTGGGAATGATGATGGTATGGCGTGCATTCCTCCTCTCCACAGAGCAGCCTGCTGGTCGCAGGGAGGGTGTGAGCGTGCGGGGATATAGGGACATCACAAGATCCGTAAGGATACAAGTGAGGAAGGGAGCATTCAGAGTAACAGCGATGTGGGTGCCATGGGAGAGACAGGTGAGAGGGGCCATTATGGTGCTGGTAAGGGGTAGGCGGACTCTGGGAGGCTTTGGAATAGGGTGAAATTGATGGGAGAGGACGAAAGACACTGCTGTCACATTGATCCAGACAGCATACCTTTGGCAGGCACACTGGGGCCTTGCACACTGGTTTTTTGTAGCTGTGGGACCAGCAGCTAACTCTAACAGCCTCTGTATGCTCTTCGGGAGCAGTCTTGCGGTCATCCACGATGACCGTCTCCTTGTCCTCTTTCTCCTTTGTTCCTTTTTCATTTCTGCCCTCTGGACTACCTACCAGGGACCCCTGCTCCTTCCTGCCCATCTGAGCAGGAGGCCAAGCAGGGTCTTGTAGGTATTCAGTAGGCATTTTCTGCAAATTCTGGCTAGGCCTCTGCTCACCTCGGGCTACAGGGCTTCCATTAATGGAAAACACGGTACTAAAACCGGGCCCACGACGCTTCTTCACTTGGGCGTATAGGCTGCCATCAATGGGACCACGAGTGTGGGAAATATCTGAGAAATTGACAGTGAAAATGTGTTTTAAACATGCTGGCACATGTTCAGACTTATTGTCACAGACCTTGCCAATCACATATACCTTGTATTTGGATGCATAACAAGAAATAAAGGAAAAATTAAGAATAAAAATAAATTCTTTACAAATGTTGGATTGTTAAAGCTCATGGGAGTGTTACTCACACAAAAATGTTCTGAGGGCAGAAGGAAACATGATTGATTCAGAAAGATAACCAATCAGATTGAAGAGGAGGTGGGCCCAAATAACTAGAGGAAGTGGAACTAATCACTCAGATGTCTTGGTCCTGTCTCTTCTAGTTGCTTGGGCCCACCTCCAATACAATTTGATTGGTTATCTCTCTGAACCAATCATTTTACCTTCTGTCCTCAGAACATTTTTGTTTAGGTAAAATTTCTACAAGTATTGTTAAAGCTACCTCCCATGCTGTCCTGATGTCGGAGATTGAAGTTCTTGTAGGAGTCCCAGCGTACCAGGGGACTAGCAGAATATTCAACTGTGATTTTAGGGTCATTCTTCTGGTAATCCTGTTCTAAGATTTAAACATGCAGAATGAAAATTTTTGCAGTACAATTGAGAGAAAATGTGGAGGCAGACATGAAAGCCATTGTATAAAATGAAGAATACCTTTGAATTTCTCTGGTCCAGAAGAGAAGACAAATTCTACTTTAGCATCCGAGGGAAACTGATTATCTATAAAATGGACAAAGTTATGAATTCCGGTCATAGAAGAACAGAAACCAGGGAATTCAGATCTCGCAAATCAAGTTACTTGCACCTATTCGCACTTGTGTTTGTTCCCATTCTTCCTTTCCAAGCTATTCTTTTCTTGTCACAGTCAATGACCTTAACTGTCATTCTGTTGCCAAATTCCTCTCTTCCACCCATCTTGACAATCTCCCTCCCACTCATCCCCTCCAAAGTACCAGCACAGGCTTCATCCAGCTCATCTTTGCCGAACCACAGTTGAGTTCCATGGATGGTGCCGGTGTGGAACTGCAGTCGAAAAATCGCGTCTGTCCGTCCATCCTGAGAGCGCCAGTGATAGCACTTCACCTGTGGGTGGAGACAATGGAAGTGGGTTAAATTCCTGTGCGGAGGAAAAGCATAAAGTCCACTTGTCCACACTAACAGTTCAGCTTGACTTACCATGATGTCTCCTTTTAGCTGAAGGGCTGGTTCGATAGTCACACACAGACTCTGGGCAGTGGAACTCTGTGGATTACTAAACAGACCACACAGGTATACAAGATGCACTCAGAGCATTAAGAATAGCAAGAAATCTATGGCTATCCAAATATACATATTATTCCTACCATACTCACTAGACTCCTGAGGTATAGACCAACTTCATGGACTCATAGATCTTCAGGAAGGGGAAATACCCTGCATGATCAGTGACCGAAAAATCCATGTGAACTGGCATGACTCTGGAATATTCTAACAATTCTCGCTTATCCATTGTGTTTGCAGAATGAAAATGTCTGTATGAAGGTCAAGATTAAAAAGCCTGTCTTTCACCAGTATTATATTGTACTAAACACATACTGAATAGCACAATGTACCTTTTTGAATATCAAAAAACACAGTGCTATTTGCCTGTTTGACAAGATTTGTAAAAGTGGAAACATGGCTGAAATACACATTTTACACTTGCTAGAATAACAAAGGACATTCTCCCACCTCTGCCTGCCTGAAAGTTGGTCAGACTGGGAATGAGGACTTGGTGGAGGAAGAGGGGGCTGCTGTTTAACTTGATGGTCCCAGAGAGGAGCCCACCAAAGTAGTAGACATACCTAATCAGAATGATAGTGTTTAGTCGTCCATATAACATGAAGCTAGAGATTAAATGCTTTAGTAAAAAAAATCGAGACCCATGAAGGAGAGGCCCTTAGGAGAAAACAGGATGGAAGTTTTTTTGTTTTTTACCTGTTTTGAGATGGGTGGAGAAATGATGACAGCTTGTCCTCACAGAACTTCTTCATGGCTATTGTGCTGAGGAGGTGGTCAGCCCTGTGCACAAAGAGGAGCATCCCGGATGAGACATTCAGCCAGCAAAACATCCACAAACAGCTGGGATTTAGTGACCAGGAAGCATCCAAAGTAATGCAATATCATTGCAGGTTACCTAGCTGAGACGCTGTACTGCATGTAGGCTGCGACAATGACCCCTGTTTTGCCTTTGTCCCCCTGAGAAAAAGAAAAAAAAATGAAATCAATTAGGAATTAACTAACGTGTCCTTATGAGCTGTGAGGACTTGGAGAGTCCCCACCTCATCGTTTATGACTACATTTATTTCCATCAGCACTTCTCTTATTTAATGGAAAACGGTTTATATATTGTACATATCAGATATTGTTACTAGTAATTCAGGTTCAGATTCCCAACCTTGCAGTACAAGACAACCACGTGCTGAGGGTCAGAAGTCAGCCAGGCCTCCATGGCTTTGCAGATAGCAGTGATTTTGTCAAGCTGGGGGGCATGTTGGTCAGGCCAAGCAAAGTCATGGACCTGAAGACAGGCAGAACCCAGACAATTAAGGCAGGCTGGTGATGGAGGTTTAGGAAACATGATATAAGGAGAAAGAGGCACATGAAACACACGACATATATACAGAATTTCAGGTAACATAATAATTTCACAAAACAATCGACAGAACATGATATAAGTACAAAATGAAACATACGAGTAGATTATGACATCAGTGTTATGACAGACAACCAGATTGTCCTTCTCCATTGATTCATTACCTTTGGGTTAAGGTGGGTGATATCATGACGCCTTTCAGACAGATTAAAGATCTGAGTTAAAGAAAAAGTAAAAGCCTGTCAGAATTTTCAAAAATTACTATACGTGTCCCAGTACTGAACATAAACATGTTTTTCACATGTTTAGCACATGTTTGACAAATGTTTCACACTGCTATATAATACTTTATAACACTATATAATACTTTAGCTACAATAAATGACCATA
Source organism: Mormyrus proboscirostris (assembly GCA_026779585.1). Lineage (NCBI taxonomy): Eukaryota > Metazoa > Chordata > Actinopteri > Osteoglossiformes > Mormyridae > Mormyrus > Mormyrus proboscirostris. The sequence continues at coordinate 1,255,578 of JAODKF010000120.1, read as the reverse complement.
CTGTTAAGACACTATGGACAGCAGGTGGTTAATGTTGAGGTACTTATGGTAACATTAACAGTACAAAAAAGAGGTAAAAGTTGGGTGGGGGGGGCAGAGAAACATGTCTCTTCCAGACAGACCACAAAGTTGTCCTGGTGCTTCGATTTGAGCATGGCGGACACTTCCTTGAGGTTGGCCTGATATCGCTGCTCCTCCATTACAGGTGGGAAGAAGACAGAGATGATCTTCTCAGTGATGTAGGTCAGGTCGAAGTTATAGCAGCTCTCCATCACTCTGTCCATCACCTGAAGCACACTGTGGCTGCAGAACCAGAGGAGGAAACAAAAGATGATTTAGCATGCAAATGATCAGGAAACTGCGCAGACACTGAAGAAGAGAGGAAAAAGCTAAGCAAACATATGATGGATAATAAGAATTAGATTACAATAAAACAAATGATTAAATAGGGTGTGGCACAGTGAGTGATGGACAGAGAAATACTAGCTAGGGTGTGTAAGAAGATCCATGATACCGGGCGTGGAGACTTCTCTCTTCGGTGCAGGACACAGCCTTATACAAATCCTTAAACCAGAGAGAGAGAGAAGGATAGTTCAAACAAATCGATCTGTCCACCTTCAAATTCCTTATCCTGAACAAAGTTGAACAGACGCCACAAAATCACAGCCTTAAATTACCACAACAACAATATTTTTTTTGCAATATCATTTTTCACAAAACCTTCCTTACCATTGAAATGTTTGCATTATCAGTTGATAGATACAGGCAATATTATTAAACATATAGAGATTAGCAGGTCCACATCATGACCATCAGCCCTGGATTGCTGCAGGATAACTTCAATTCGATATCTTACAATTTTGATTCTTGGCTTGGCAACAATGAAGATCGTAACAAATTTATTATTGAGAGGAGTGTAAACAGCACAGAAATGCAATGCTGAGTGAGAATTTGTGGAAGAGAGTGGAGTATTTGTTTAAGAGGTAGCATTTATAGCATAATTTGAATGCATAAATTGTACATCAAATTAATAATCATACCTGGTCCAGGCAGACAGATCGGGCACAAGGAGCTGTTTCCTAAAGCAGAAGAAAATATTTCTCAGTTTAAGAATACTTTCTTTAAACCAAAAGTAATACATGTGTACTAAATAATAAGACTAATGGCACAACACATACACATCAATCAAAAATAACAAACCAAGGAAGCAGACATACCAACGTAAACAACCGAACAGAGCAAATTGGATTCAACAATGTTTGTGCTGATCCTACTAAATGGCTAAGAATGGCTAAGAGAATACGAAAATAAAGAGAAAATAAAGGAAGAGGTACATTTAATGGAAGTGACTGGAAACTGAATGGAAATTCTTACGCTTGCATTCAGATAAAACAGCTCATTCTTTCGGATAACAATCTAATGCTGCACTCTCCGAGTGGTAATCACACACCCTGTTAAAATGTACCTTCAGTCTTGTCATATATAAACATAATCCCAACCTGAACCCCAGTCACAACCCTAAGGCAAAGTTCTAACCCTAATGGCAATCCTAAACCTAACCCCAAACCTAATGCTAACTGTAATCTTAACTCTAACCCAAATTCAAGCACTAATCCTGACCATATCCCTAAACCTAATTCTAAATAAAATTCCAACCCTGAGAGGCAACTGTATTCCCACTGAGCCAACATGTCATCCTCAATCACCTGCCCAATTATTCTCAAAACCAATAGTTAAGTTGATGGTTACTGCAAATTTATTGAGGGTAGCATAGTTCCAGTGAGCTCCACTCAGTGTCCCCTCACTAATATCATGCCATGTTCATTTTTATATTTTTTGTATTCACTTATCTGGTACAGGGTCATAGAAACACTGAAGCGTACCCAGGAATCACATGTTATGAGGCACAGACACCTTAGATCAGTGTTTCCCAATCCAGTCCTCGGGAACCCAGAGACAGTCCTTGTTTTTGCTCCCTCCCAGCTCCCTTAACCTTAAATATCAGGCTGAATATAATTTTCTGCAAGGGAGGTAAAGTAAACAAAAAAACAGTTGCACTAAACACAACTGTGGAATTCCCATGACCACACTAATGAGGAAATGCATGGAGCATGCAGCGTACTGACGAAGGAGCTACACCTGTGCCCAAAAGACATTTAATCAAATTTCAGCTAACTGGGAAAGTGATGCTGCGCTCATAATTCAGAAGCAGAGCATTTAATTTCCCTGGAGTTGGTGCACATCTATTCAAAAACAAAAAAACTACCATTTTTCTTCTCTTGATCCCCATGTTTTGAAAGACTGGTGGAGCAAGGATATAACGTTTGTGTTGTATATCTTACTCATAGCTCAGGATGGCTTCTTTGGACAGGCACATAAAGCCGCTGTGAATGTAGTAATTTTCCTAATGCTGATCATCTGTGTCACGGTTCGTGATGCAGGCGAGCAGGTAAGGAGGCAAGAGTCGCAGGGTGAACGGGGAACACGGGGTTTAATGTTGACAAAGGGCAGACAGGCACGAACATCTGGCAACAATACAATGACGGATCTGACAACTGAACTCA
>JAODKF010000120.1:1235229-1246669 GCA_026779585.1 Mormyrus proboscirostris | reverse complement strand
TTCTGACAGTGTACAACAATGTCTGCTAAATGACCCCCCACCCTCATTTAGTAAACAAACACACACACACACACACACACACACACACACACCTGTACTCATATTTTTGTGGGGACCGTCCATTCTTTTTTATGGGCAAAACCGTAATCCCACCATTGATAACCTTAACCCATATCTAGCTCTAACCTTAACCACAAGTTACCAAACAAAACACAAGTCTTTTGCCATTTTTAGTCTTTTGATTGCAATCACAGATTTCTATAAAACTAAATTCCCCTTGTGGGGACTGAAAAAATGGTCCACACAACGTCAAAATAACAGGTTTTTCTTACATTGTGGGGACATCTGGTCCTCACAATGTAATGTATACCTGGAACACACAAACACACGCACGCACATACACACACACACACACACACCACTGAACTGGTAAAAGCCAGGAATCCTGGACACAGTCAAACGTACATCCTCACGTTTCACATTCCTTCCAGGACGGGTCTGGAGCAGGTGGGGCATGTAAAGTGTGTCCTAATACGTTATTTATATCCACTGGAAGCCCTTTCCTCCCCCTTGCATGTTTTGGGGGGTGCCTGTGAAATGAGGTTTGCTGGAAGGTGACACTTTTCATATCCCATCCTTTATAGATGGCTGGCGTATTTGCAAGACATAGTGGGTGAGGGGGATGGGTGGTATTCATTCATTCAAGTGTTTCTCAACACTTTTCCACTTAGGATATGCAACATCATTGACCAAAGCTCAAAGATTTTAACATTAATCAACTGTTATTGGCGATCAGGTTTTTTTTTTTTTTTTTTTTTTTTTTAAATGAACTCCTTATTTTTTGACTTTGTGCAGTGTCCTTTTATCATGCCCGTGCTGAAAGAATGAGGCTCGGACAACTTTACTGGTTCATGGCTTTTCCTTGCATAGTGGATTAGTAGTCTGTCTTTGATGTAAAAAAAAAAAAAACATGTTTTAGACTTTTCTGCAATGTATGCATCACATCTATGTCAGACAGGAGGACATGACAGGCGTAAAATCATCCTACCAAAGTAGTTTTGTCAAACTGGCTTTGACAGACGAAGAACAGACACCGATGAACCTTTTGCCCTCACACGGACTGGTGTAAGACACTCCTTGACCTCTAAAATCTAGAAATGCATTCCTCTTTCCTGGAACATAACAATATGGACTGCTATTGAGAGATGCAGAAAGGTGTTGATGATTTACAAAACAGAATTTACACAAAAAGTTTTTGGGTCTTTTGAGTGAGTCTTTATAATCACTTGTGGTAACGTAGTTTATTTACATAGAACTTTCATACACCAGTCTTAAAACAATGCCTTTAGAAATCATTTTCCTCTTGCTCAAAGAAAACCAGGTTCTCAACAGTATCAGTCTATACCAATATCACAGTGATTACTGATGACCAATGTGACAAAACAGCACAGGAAGCGACTAAGGAACCAGGTAACAATCCAGCCCAAAAACTTTAAGGAACCAAACTTTACGCAACATCAGTGTTTTCTGACCCTAATCAGGTTCGTCTTGTAAAAAGGTCAGTCCAGGCACCGCAAACTACTCTTACTAGAATCCATATTGCTACCATAAAATCAACCAGACTGCATTAAGGTCACATGGCACTCAAACCGCCAGACATCTTTATGTTAACTGAAGAGCAGATGCAACACACCTACCATGTGTGCCAGTGGTAGCCGGATATCACAAAGCGGGGATTTTTAACTTTAAGCTTACAAGTTTCAGTCCATGAGAAGAGGCCTTGCAATGCCTTCAAAGAAGACCTGTAACCTTATAAAATGTAAGCTCATTGAATGTTTTTTTTTTCCATGAATCAGCTAACAGCTATACTACATCAGGTGGTGTATGTATGTATGTATCTATGGATGGATGTACGTTCTGACTAAAGACCTAAAGACTGTTATATAGCACCTTACCTTGGTCGCCCTCGTTTTTTCACAGTTGCCATCAAAGTGAACCATCTTTGCCGGCTCTCCTTCATCCATGGTACCGGGGCTGCCCCAGCAGCACCATTTGCTTAGCACACACCCCATGGATCTTGGGACGCCCTTCTGTCCTCTCCAGATTTGCGTTAGTCTCCCTGCCGTCAGACCCTTGGCACGGTTTATGACTCTGCGGTGAGGCAGCTGTTTTTGTCGGTTGACACACAGCCACTCCCCCGTTCCCAGGGCTCCATTTGGGCCTGGCAGTTTACCCACAGGAAGGCAACAGATTCTCTACAAACTTGGCAGTCTTCAGTCAGACCCTAACACAACACCTGCATTTGCATCATTAAATCATGATTGGTTGTCTTTCTTTATTTTCTGAATGAAAACTAAATTTGTGCATTTCGAATGTTTCATTTCCAGCTCACCACAAACAACATACAGTGATTTTAGGGCATGCGGCATGATTTGGGTGGATGACTGAATCACGTGTAGCTCACAATTTCCCTTGAAACCTTCTGTAGCAACTATCCATTGTACAACTTCAAGAGAAACAATTACGGGTGACATACAGAAATAGAACAAGTCATTTTTTTAAAAAAAAATAGTGTTTTTATGCAAGACCACCATAACAATATTTATGTGTGAAAGTACAAATAAATTGTACAAAGTCAAAGTCTTCTTTGAAGCCCCCACTGTTTTGAATACATGTGATTCAGGATGTCCTCCTCTGGCCAACTGCAAATTCCAGCCGGGAATCAAAAATAACACCCTAGAGCCGGGGGCACAGTGAGGGGAGACTGAAAGGCAAGAATGACACTGACACCCTGCTTTGGAGAGGACTGGCTCTGCCCATGCTTCCAGGACAGTGCTGATTCTCCACATTCTCCCAGGGTTCCACACATCACGTGACAAGGTCATGTGATTCCTTCTCCATGTCAGGTATGGGGTGGGGGCTCCTCAATAAGCTGCTTTGTACATTAGTTCATTAGTAATCATATGTGTTTCTGTTCATGATGTTAAAGATGCAGTATGTTCATTTGTTGGCATGTTGTGTCACTACTTTGAAGAGATACAGAATAAACTAAAAAATGTGATTAAACAGTAATATTTATTTGTTTTGGGTATTTTACATATTGCGTGGTTAAATAGTACTTGAATGTAAATGAAACTTAAAAATTCATTTGTATTGTCTCTATGGAAATGCACTGAAATATCAGGTTATTCACAAATCACTTCTTAGATGTTCTTACACAGGTCTTACATTTAGCAGAGTCTAGCTGTAGTGGTTTGGCGGCAGGACGGTAAGCAAGATTAGTTAATAAAAAACAAAAACACTAGACATACACCACACACTGATCTTAATGCGTCAAAGCAACATCCCATACACGCAAAAACTGAGTGTCTGCTCACAGCTACTAATGAAGATTCACATTAAAGCTGATTAAAAAACATGATTTTTAACTCAAAACTGACCTCTTATTAAAAATTCACTTTGAATGTTTTTCTTAATGTTGGGACATTAAGAAAATAGGTTAACGTTGAAGGATGCGGAGCTGCGCTCTGGCAAGGTGCATTTTGGATATAAGGTGTTGGAGCTGAGCTCTGTCTATATTTAAACCCTGCTTTTAATTATTCTACAGGCTGTGATCTAGAAGCACAAACAGAAGTAAGCAGAAACAAAGCTGTATTTTCTATATTAGGTGCATTACCTTGATTTAAAATTATTCAGCTAGTAGCTCGTGCAAGCAAAGCATCGTTGCATTTGTATTACGCATTTTGAGTAAAGGTGGGGATTTGGCAAACCACCTGCATCACTGCAGTTCTGGTAAAACATTTGACTGCGCTTTTCAATCGAATTATGCCTTCATAAAGGAAAGCAAGCGTGTAGAGAGGGTGCATTTAAAGACTAAAACAAATTATACTGCTTAAAATTTCAGTGTTTATATACCAATGAGACCTTAAGAGAAAGCTATTCACCAGGCACAGATCTGAAATGGTTAGAAAATTAACCCAATTTGAGTGCCTGAAATTTCTGTTCCACAGGAGCACGTTATTCAACTATAGATATTCCCTTTTGAATTAATTTGGCTTTCTTTCTTGGAACCAACATCTTCATTGGCCTGTAAGAAGAGCTATCCTACAGTCGTGCAAGATCTTAATTTCCTTTCTCCCCTGATTTTGATTACCCATTTGTAATGCATTGTACCCTGACATCACATCAGAAAATATGGATGAATGTGCTTATATAAAACTGCACTTGTACTACATCTATTAAATGCCCCGTTAGTAGTATGAAGCTCAGGAATTCTATGAGCTGAGGAACATGCAGAGAAGGGAACCGCTGTCAGTAAAGAATTGCTTGTTTCACGGACATTTACGTTTTCTCACATAAATTTGGATCCTGGTTGAGTTCCATGAATTATCTCTCATTTTTGTTTCACTCGCATATCAGAAAATATATTTACAAAGACCTGTAAATATATTTGTATAATTGTATTCACGAAAACATGGAGTTATTAATAGGATAAGAGACCAGAGGGTATCTCAATCTACGAAATGTATAAATACTCGCAAGTACATATGCATCGAGTCAGATGTCGACCTGGGCTTGACCGCCACTGACACAAGCAGCTGCTGGGGCTGCTGCCTGTTGTCGGCGCCTCGCAGGTCCCCGTTCCAGCCTCTGCACGGCATGATCAGTCTGTTTGCCTTCAACATTCCTTAGCTAAAAACCGAAAGGCATAAATGTATGCACTGGATCACATGAACATCAAAAAGAAAATCAAACACTGATAAAAACCAAGGAAACAGAAAAATATTGGAGCATTGCCATGAGAGTGCAAGAATCAGACTGCTCTGATCATGTGACTGTTGACACTAGCGCCATGTCGCTGTTTATATGCCACCAAGACCACATCTGCTTTCATTCACAGGAAGCCTTTTGGGCATACAGGCAACAACCACTCTTTAGGAGCTTAAAAAATATTACACAAAAATGTGATTGCCTGTGTAACCTGTGGGATTAAATGGGTCAATTAAAAGTTCATGTGGTACAGTGGATATAAAAAATGTACACATCACCATTAAAATGCCAGGTTTGTAAAAAATAATGTAAAAAAATAAGACCACGATAAACCATTTAAAAACTTAAACTTGTACTTTGTTGAAGCACCTTTTGATTTAATTACAGCATTCAGTGTTTTTGGGTAGGAGTCTATCAATATGCCACATCTTGACTTGGCAGTATTTGCCCACGCTTCCTTGTGAAAGTGCTCTAAATCTGTCAGATTGCGAGGGTATCTCTTGTGCACAGCCCTACTCAGGTCACCCTGCAGATTTAGGTCTGGACTCTGGCTGGGCCCAGTTTTGAAGTGATTTATCGTGGTCTAATTTTTTTTTCTCACATCACAAAAACCTGACATTTTAAGTGGGGGGGTGTGTACACGTTTTATACCCATAGTACATGGCGGTGGTGGAATGTCTCCCTCTGGTGTCCTCACTCTGCATGACAGTGGGCCAGACACATCAACAGTTGTACCAGGAACCCACTTTTTGTTGTCCTTAATGAGTCTTTGGAACAAATGGAGGGTGATTAAACATATTAAATAAGGGGTTTAATACAGTATGGGAGTGCAGTTTCAAATAGCTCAACAGGAAAGAATAAGATTATTTATAAGTACTGAGAATTTCCCCCAAGTAGGTTTAACAGATTAAGCACTCAAAGACACATTCAGGTACTCAATCCTCTTAGATTTGAGATAAATTTAGATAAATTTGGAAAATTTTCCCAAGCGGGAAGGGGGATCTTCCACGATAAATTTACTGGGCCACGTATCCATTGGCCCACCAGGAAAATGCTCGTATGCCAGATATCTGGTCCAGCCCTGCTGTACAGTGCTGTTAAATGTACATTATTATTACCATATTGAATGCTGGTAATGTTTTACTGTGTGTGATTTATCAATTACCACATGTAAAAATCATGTTATTTATGGGGTCCACAGATGGTTCATTATTATCTGTGGTTTTGGCTATCCGTGGTAGGTCTTGGAAGATTCCCCCCATGCACATTGTACTGAGTATAATTGTGAACACTGAACTGCCCCTAATCGCTCCGAAGACTAACCAACCCTTTGCTTTCTCAAAGTGTATGTTTTATTTCACTTTGGAGAAAAAGCATCTATTAAATAAATATTATGTACGATAGTGTTGTTAAAAAGTATTTTTTTAATGGTAGGCCATAATAATAAAGAGGAGGCCATTTGGCCCATCAAGCTCGTTTGGGGAGAACTTAACTAATAACAAGTATCCCGGTCCACATTATCTTCTAAAAATTTGAAAGTGGGCGTATATTTTCAGCCGTTAGGGGGCGGCAAATACATAAGAAATCACATCGACTGCACTCGTTGGATAGGTACATACACTCAGACAGTTTTATTGTCATGCAACACACAAACAAGGAACCAGCTTTATGTTATTCTTAGTTTTTCCGACTCTTCCAACTCTTGTACATGTAATGGATTTAGGGCTCAGGCAACATGCCAAAATATTTTACTATGATATTTTTTATATCAAATGATATCAATAATTCTCATGATGTAATTCAAGTCATTATTGCATTACTCAATGTATTACCCGTAACAGATTCAGAACATTAAAAAATGCAACAAATTGAATGCTCTGTAAACTGAAGTTTAATTTTGATAAATTACATAAAAATAAACATTTTTGTCTTGGCATATAATACTAGAAAATGACAACAGTACGTTTGGTTGCTAGGGTTACTCTCCGGCTGATTCACTGCTTGCTCCAGGAAAGGGGTTTTGACACTGCTGGCAGAGTTGTCACTGCAAAATGAAAAATAAAATGCTTTGTCCCACTTTAAACCAATATGGGATGAAGTTTGTCCAGCATTTATTCAGATTGAGAGTGGAAACCCTAATTGGTGGTGTTTGTGACTGCAAACATGTTCTACTGAATGCAAACGCTTCAGGCGCCGAAATAAATTCACAGCATTATGGTTTTAATTGGCACAGGTTTCCGGCAGAGATCACGATCTATAACACCAGTCTGTTGCATATCGGACTTCATAATTATGATTAAGATGCACTTTATTGATCCCAGGGTGAAATTACAAGGCATACAGAAGCAAGAATATGAACAAGCATATAGTGCCAAACAGACAGTACACATAGTGCAAACAATTAAACGTAGTACAGACAAATTTTGAAAAATTATTGTCATGCTACAAAAATAAAACATTTAAGAATAAGAATAATAAATTAATAGCAGACTTCAATATTTTGTTTTTTTTTATCCACAGTACCTTCTTTGTGGCTGCTGATCTGTTACTTTCTTCACTGACACTTGAAGCTACCTTTGATAGAGCACTTATATCTTCCATATTACCAAAACAGTACCATGTGACGTGCTGCGCTAACTCAGTCAACCTTGTTGAGCACAGGCTGTTCATTTTTAAAAGACTGCCACATGACTGTTTGGAATTTGCATTCGTTTCTGAGATGCTGATGTGAGACATCGGGCGATGTTTCTTATCGACAGTTTATTGAAGTGTTTCCTATTACCGTTTGAATTTGATATGACAATAAGTCAATATATCATTTATATCACCCGGCCCTCCCCAAGTTGTATAGTTTACAACACAATGTCCAATATATTGAAACTGTCATGCCCATCTACATATTTTAATACTAGATTAATCATTTTAATGATAGCTGTCTAATATGTGGTACAGTGAGAAGAATTAAAAACAATAATTGACCCTAGAATTAGTAGTCTTATAAACAGATGGTTTCCCAATCCCCCAAAAACATGGTTCTGTGGTGACTCAGTGGCTGGAGTTGTGGTCTTGCCCTTCCATGGTTGTGGGTTTGATTCCCTTCTGGGATAGGCTCCAGGCTTACCATTAAGGAACATGATTGGATAAGCCCCAATATAAATACACTGATCTTTTTTCTTGTTGCTATGAAAAGTTTGACATTCTGCTTTCAGGGGATTAGTCTTACCCAGAAATGGCTAACTTAACTTTCTTCTTACCTGAAATAAACCTACTTGAACATAGTGGATGCAACAATTTTGGGTAACAATGTACGGTGACCAGATAATCCATGTCAGGGAGGACATAAATTAATAGCAGACTTCAAAAAGTATGACTGTACCACAGTCATACAACCTGAGCTAGGACAGGATTTGTATATTACCATTTCAATCTAAAGGACCAGGATTTCACTTAATCACTGAGTTCTTGATGTACACGTGCCTATCGGTTGGTCTCTTACAATCATGCATCTGTCACTAATGTCAATGTGAATCAGCTGGATGAGTCTTTCAATCAAGGAAACAAGCCAGTAAAAGCACAAGAAGAACTGAACTAATTAGCCAAGCGCAGGAGCCTTTTAGTTTTAAAATAGTTTGTAAAACTCAAAGTGGCCTCCATGATATTTATATCTGTGATCCTTTACGTTAACAATGAAGTGGAAAAAAAAGTCAGACTTTATTTTTAAGATAATGGAAAGCAGTCATTAAAGATATGTTACATATCGTGCAATTTTAAAAACTGGACAGAAGTAAAAGGGGTGTTCCAAGAAAAGCGGTTTACCTGAACTTCGTTTAAGATGATTAATTCCCGTGGCGTCGCTGCCAGCCATTTTAGAAGCGAGTCCGCTGACCGACATTACTCACTGCGGTTTGACGAGTCAGTCTTTCTTATGGCCGTCTAAATATCAGTGTGTTTCGTTTTACTTCGTTTTTGTTCGTCATTGTTTTTGGCAGTACACCCTATGTGTGTCTCCAAGAAGGGAAAACTTTCTAAAAGAAGCCAATTAGCTATTGTAGCCCTTACTGCATACTTTAGGGAAAGCATCGTAACCAGTTTCGCACTTTCACTGTGAATGCGGGTGGGATGTCTGATCGGTTAATCAGGTATGATGTTTCGAATAAAACACGCTGCTAATGAAAACTGAACGACCGTTTTTCGTTTTTATTAATTCTGCATAGCGTTTTAGGGATGCTCACTCCTTAAAATATAGATTGTATAATTAGACTTATTAAACTACGTATTTTGAAATTTAATTTATTACAACAGTATAACACTAATGGTTCATAATGGTTGAAAACATCTGGTACAAACGTGACAGACTGGTCCCCCAGCCTGCATGCGTTATACGTACAGTGCATATAAATACGCAGCAATTTATTTTATTATTATTTATTTATTTGCAGACTCATGGTCCATTATTCACAGACAGACAAACAACAAAGAGAAACACAATAAAAGACCCCTAATGTTTCAGGAGACAGTCAATTCAATGTTTCCAAAGTTCAGAGGTGTACCGTATCGCACTGTATTCAAATTTAATTTGAAATGGTATGAATTTTGTACGTCGCTTCAGAGAAAAACATCTGCAAACTAAATATAAAGAAGGTAGCTGAGGTATATTATTTAAGCCCTGTACGTTTATGTAATTATATTGTATGTATATTGTAATTATGCATGTTGTAAGTTAGGGGAAGCAAGCTCTCGGGCTTGTTTGTCATATCCCAACTGTTTGCATATAGTGCGAATAGTAGAACAATAGCGATTTTTTAAATATATTTTTTGGTAATGGGTGTGTTTTTTATGTCTGTGTAATGCATGCTGAGTGGTGGGACGTGTCACCTGTAGTTAATGGGCTCACTGCCTATAATATCCTAGCTGCAAAGTCATCCCCGAAGAATTTAGTGTCATTATCATCTGTGAGTATAATTTCATACCGGTACATTACGTAGTATTATTTATTTTTGGATTACTGATTCTTTATTATTGATTCTTTTAAAAAAATAATAATTTGTACAGTACGTGTGTGTTTAAATGTATGGTAAGTAACATCACTGGATCTAACTTGAGTTAGGGGGAGACCAACATCATGCCAAAAGCACAATGGGACCATGGAAAACATGCGTTGACTTTCCTTGGCCGCACTCCATGTTCACTTATAAGAGGAAGTTTCCAGATTCCTGCTTTTATTCTGTTACCAGTCATGGACTGGTCAGGTTTCACAGGCTATGCACCAACCCCACACATCTGCTGAGGGGAGAGGTCACTCTCCTCCATGGTAGAAGCCCCACACCTCTGATTGTGAAACAGAAAAGTTAAGAGAGTTTGCCTGGTGTACAGTGAGCTCCACAGTGTTTACTGCTGTCTAGCGAGGGGATCAGACACTGCATTTGGGTTGTGAAGACTCTTGTTCTATCATGGCTGCCAGCTCAAGGTCATTTTATCATGGTGTATGTGGTTCCCTGAAGTCTTAATTTTGTGGAACGTAAATGCATAGTTCTCATATTAAGTTAATTTAGTTTGTTGACAACTTCCTTTGTGAGTTCCTAATTTCATTCAATGCATTTTTCTATATTACCTTTTACAATGCAGTTGCCCAAAGTGAGAGTGTGTGGCAATACGTTATTATTGCAAAATATACTAAATAGGAGAGAAGGAAAGAATTTATGAAGACAATAGAGAACATGAACCAAAAACTCCCGAATAAGGAGAAAAAAGTCTCCAGGGCTGAAAGGTCAACGGGCTGCGCAGCCCTCCTGGACATGCTAAAATTATACAATACCAAAAATATTTCAAGTCTGCTTGCATAAAAGTACGGTAGAAGCTGTGGCCATGGAGCCCATCAGTGAGCCAATTCTCCATACAAGTCAGCAGGTTAGACTACAGCCACGATGTCACACTTACACGGACCTGAACCTGCATTGCAGGACAGTGCCACCTCAGACAACATCCACAATCCTTAAATGACATGGCCATTGCAGCCTAGATTGGCTCTCCTCTTGCAAATCTATTGGTTTACTTATCAGTATTGTGCTGTTTTGTTGTTTGTAATTGTGTTGCTTATACTCCTCTTGTGTTTTAGTGTATATTAGAAATAATTGACACCCTTGGTATGTATCTCTATTTATTAATACTTTTCAGCTGGGACTTGTACAATGGCTTTTGGGCACAGTATAAATAATCCATGTAATGCAGCGCACACAGTGATTCTAGAGCATATTCCAGGAAACACAATGCAGAGGATATCCTGGACAGAATGTCATTTCCTCACAGGGCAAGCTTTCTATGCATCTAGTTTTCTAATTCACCTAGACTACTTCATTTTGGACTACAGGAGAACATACAAAATCCAAAGAAGGAATCAATCAGACAAAGTGGGAACCGGCCTTCAGTGACCGTGGGTAGCCCTGTGTCCACACGTCTTCAGGATGTCGTTGCCTAGTACCCATTGCTCCCAGGTTAGGTTCTGGACCACCCGTGACCGTGAATAGGGCAAGCGGGTACGGAAAATAGATAGATGAATGGACTTCATTTTAAAGAACACAGGACGGAAGTGATTAGATATTAGTATATAACTCTTAAGGATACACGGGAGTCAATATGCTGGTGAAGACTTGCTTTTATTTAAAAACCGAAT
>JAODKF010000120.1:1214532-1235129 GCA_026779585.1 Mormyrus proboscirostris | reverse complement strand
GATATTAGTATATAACTCTTAAGGATACACGGGAGTCAATATGCTGGTGAAGACTTGCTTTTATTTAAAAACCGAATTACAGCGAGAGCATGGCAATAGGTGTGGAATGAACAAGCTGGCAGAAGCTCGAAATAATTTTTTCTTGTTCCTTCATTTCTGCTCATAGAGGAGCTGTTTTCCAGCCTGTCTGGATCACTTCCCTCTGGATTTCTGCTCCTCAAGAGCATCTTGCAGCCTAAACATCACATGCGTGGAGACACAAGGATTTGATTAATGTTTGCATGACTCAAGATGTGCCGCTGCAGCGAGGCTGCTTATTACGGCTTTGCTCATTTTCCCTATCATTAAACTTCACTCCTGCTGCACTCAGCCGCGACTCACTTGAGGTCCCCACCATCCAGCAGTCTCTTGTAGGTGGCGATCTCAGCCTCCAGTTTCATCTTGATATTGAGCAGAGCCTCATAATCTTGTCCCTGCTGCTGGATGTTGTTGCGCAGCTGCATAAGCTCTGCCTCCAGCTGCAGGATGATGTTGTTGTACTTTTCCACCTCGATGTTGGAGCGCAGGTCTGTGTTTCGTAGAGTTTCTTCTAGTGTTGCTTTCTGAGATGGAGACCAGAGAGTGGGGAAGAGTATGGAAGGTGAGAATAATAAGAAAGTCATGAAAACGTTCATCCATCCATGTTTTCAATTACTTCCGTGGGGCTTCATTTGTTGGGTCAACTCTGAAAGACTCTTACCAAGTTCCTTTGTGACTCAAGCTCAATTTCCAGTGTCTGCACCTGTCTGCGAAGGTCACTCAGCTCTGTGCGTGCACCTTGGAGGGCCTCCGTGTTCTGTGACACTTGGGCTTGAACGTCTGAGATCTTTGAGGGACAAAGACAGAGAAATAGAGAAAGCAGTACTGACCATGGAGAAAGGAGATAAAGAATATCCTTTCCGTGGATATTGGTTGCAAAAGTGAATGAGGTAGTCTAAATGTTTGCATCCAATCTAGGAGATAGGTAAAGGGTAAATGGTCACCTGGTTTTCATGCCAAGCCTTGAGTTCTTCTGCATTCTTCACTGCCATCTTCTCATAGTTTGCCCTCATCTCCTCCATGACTCGTGACAGGTCTTGTCCTTTTGGAGCATCGACATCCACCTGCACTCCTGACTGGGCAATCTGGTTGCGCAGTTCCATAACTTCCTGTTATAGGCCAAGAGAAGGAGCAAAAGAGGTAATAATGAATATGAAAAAATGACCGTGAGTAGCACTGTGGCCTCACATATCCAAGGTTTTGTGTCTGTGTGTGTCCTTCTGTCCAGTGAAGTTAAATGATATGTAGTTTAAGTGGACTGGTGACTTTAATTGGCCTATAATGTAAGTCCCATGTTTGTTGAATAGGCTTACCAAAACCCTACATTGTATAAGTGGCTATGGAAGATGACTGGGGTTACAGCCTACATTGTCATGGTTCTTCTTGAGGAAGATCAGCTCCTCCTTCACTGCCTCAATCTCACTCTCCAGGTTCATTCGGCCGACGCTGGTATCGTCAATGACTTTCCTGAGCCCGGCGATGTCAGCCTCCACCGACTGACGAATGGCCAGCTCTGCCTCGTACCTGCAGATCACACGGTCAGGCTGTAGGTCCACCCACTCAACACGGCACTGTGCTGCTGCATCTAAGCATGCTTTACTCACTTCACCCTGAAGTCATCTGCAGCTAGACGAGCGTTA
This sequence comes from Mormyrus proboscirostris, assembly GCA_026779585.1. Lineage (NCBI taxonomy): Eukaryota > Metazoa > Chordata > Actinopteri > Osteoglossiformes > Mormyridae > Mormyrus > Mormyrus proboscirostris. The sequence continues at coordinate 1,233,411 of JAODKF010000120.1, read as the reverse complement.
TCAATCTGCAGTACCAGCCGGGCATTGTCCACCGTCATGTCAAACACCTATTTAAAAAAAATACAGTTTAATATGCTATCCCAAAAAAATGAAGGGTAGATTTGGTGCACATAAGTCATACTGTAATCCAAAGCAATGGCCTTCAAGGAGCACGTTTTTGTATGGGCTGAACTGTTTTCCAGACAAAAGATTAATTGTACCCCCTCTTCTGCCAGCCCAAACTGTATAATCTGCATTGAGTAGTCCTGACAAAAAGCTGTAGATGCAGAATACAGTAAATGTTCTGGGGCACAGTGAAACCAGAGGAATGTGATTAATTTTGCCAATTTGGGCAAAAATGACTCAGTAACACAGCATATCTGTTCTCAGTGCTCTGGCTTTCTTTGAAAGGTTACATATGTTCTCAAGCTGTGAGTGAGGTCAGTCAGGAATGGAGCCTTCTTGGATGCAAAAAGGAACAATATTTACGACCATTTCCATGGTTACCACTCCCCCCAACACCAACACACTCAGTTTGGCTAAAAAATTGAGTGACTCATTCCAGAGTAGTCACAATGGAATTTTTGGAGCTGCCACACCCCTTATTTGCTTTAAAGAATGGACATATCCTTTTTTGTCAGTCCGCTATTTTTTAAGTTTCTTCATATAAGAAAATGCATAGTCTCTTTTTAATAACCAAGGAAAATAAGCTCAACTGAGTTCCAGTAAATGCACAAGACATGAATGGAAACTCTGTTTACTTCAGACAAATCATAAGGATTTATTGATTTTTTTTTCATTATGACTTTTTTTCTAAATTTCGCAAATGCACATTTCCATCGTAACAGATGCTGAACCCACAAGAATGTTTTTTTTATGTTGAAAAATAATCGAAGTACTGAATTTACACCAAAAGCTACACTGATTCTATAAGCACCTTCTGCATAAACGAATGAAAAACAAACATATAAATAAATGTTTTACTGTACATGAAAAAAACATTAAACGCAAATATGAGTAGAATGATGGTTTGGTCTGTGACCAACACATGCACAACAATTCTTTTTTTTTATTACGCTGTTTGTTTTTGCTCAGACATAAAGTACTTACTCTAGCTTAATCCAAATACCAGTGTGCAATGGATCTGCACCATATCTGCCTGAAACCACGATTTGAAACAGATGCTTCCTTTTCCAGCCCTTGGCTATTGTTCTTACTAATATCTGCTTCCTCTCTGTGCCAAACACTGTAAGCACTGCATGTAAATTACCTCTCCTAACATCATGAAGTCAGCATCTCAGTCAAGTGTTCTCTTAAGGTTTGTTAAGTGCTTTTTATTGGGTCTCAAGCTGTTTTCCTTTGTTTCGGTAATAGTTTTTCAAACTGCACTCCTTTATTCGTCGTTTAATACTCTTTCCGTCATCTACTCATTGTCTTGTATTTTCCTATCAGAACCATCACTCTGTCACCTTGGCTGAATATCTTCCAGCAGGTACTGGATATTAACCTTCCCCCTCCCCTCAGCTGAACTCTGTCACTTGCCTTTTTGCGCAGGTCATCCAGGATGGGGCTGTAGCGGCTGTAGTCACGGGTGTCAGGCCCCCGCTTTTCCAGGAAGTCCCGGATTTGCAGCTCCAGCTTGCTGTTTGCCTGCTCCAGGCTGCGCACCGTTTCCAGGTAGGTGGCCAGGCGGTCGTTGAGGTTCTGCATGGCCCCTTTCTCGTTCCCCAGGATCATGGTAGTGCCACCTGCACTCCCTCCGGCACCGATGCCCGAGGCCCCACCGCTCATCTGGAAGGATAAGGTAGACCCAGGTGTCATGGTACTGCGGACTCCCGAGTAGGATGCTGAGGAGATCTTTGTCCCCATGCCGCCGGCGCCGCCATAGATGCTGGCAGCACGGAAGCTCGCAGGCTGCATAGTGCGGGTGACGGAAATTCGTGATGATGGAAGGGCACCAGAGTGCATCGAGAAAGTTGTTGGGAAGCTCATGTTTCTGGAAGAAAAGCTTATCAGATCGTGCAAATAGTGGAGACGTTTACTTCAGGACTGCAGTGAGGGGGTCACACACAGGCACACAATGTTCTTATACTCAGCCTCGCCTCCCTCCTGGCCTTCAAGTCCCCGCCCACCAGCCCTCTCCCCTTTCCTGCTCTCCTCCTCCATTCTAGCTGCTCTGGCCACTACCACACGATCCCCCCCGAGTTTCGAGTTCACATATGAGATAGTTAAACAGAGACAGATGGTAGTTTGCTACCTTTTCATGTTGCCTCCCAAACACTGTATACCATTGAAGAATGTGACTGAAGCAAAAACTGCAGTAAATAACAGAAACGCAAAACAAAACCACAGGGAGATAATAAGACAACTAAAAAACACAGCTATCAGCTTACCAAAATGAGAGAGATGGAAAAAAGTATGAAACAAAAGAATGCAAAATTATATATTAAACTATACTGTCTTTGGCATATGAAAAACAATGTCCGAGGAACTGAAAAAGCACAGCTCTGTAACCATGAGTGATGAAGAGTCAATGGACAAATGATCTGTAATGATCCACAAAGACATTACAGAATGGCACTTACAATTAAAAAGGCACAATGTTTCTGTTCAATCCAAGTCAAAGAGATGAAACCTATACCATTTTGCTATGATTATAATATGGACCTATCATTGTTGCAAGAAATGCCTTTAACCAGGGTCTCATCATTCCATTTTTTTTTCCAGTTGCATTTTTTTTTGCCCATTTGGTAACAAGATTCCACCATCTAAACAAGGATGTCTTCAGATAGCATGAAAAAACTTGCAGATTCAGAACATTTGCTTCCGCCGTGATCCAGGAATTTCTGTCCTGCGTTAATTCTTTATCGGGCTGGGAGAGGTGCTCGTGAGTTTAGTTAATAGGTGTTATAAATAATACATTCATTTTGTTAAGACTGTTGTGAAGTTGGTGGGCTGGAAATGAAACAGATGACTGAATAAAGGAAAAGGGATACAGTTTGATGAAAAGGAACATTTGTATAAGGCAAATTTAAAAGGGGCGGGGGGGGGGGGGGACAGTGCCCCGTGACATCGTACATGCCCCCCCAAGACTCCCTAAACATGTATGCTACTTGGGGCTTAAATAAATACATTATAATTATTACTGTTATTATTATTTCCATTAATATATGTGGGGCGAAATAGAGAACATGAAACAGGTGAAAGACAAAACTTAAGCACATTTTCTTGACGGACTGTTAGCGTGGGGGCGCCGGATGGTCGAGTCGCTTCAGTTGGTGAAAAGCAAAGTTAACGACAGAAAAAAGTAATCAAACTTATAGATGCAAGACAGTCTAAACAAGAAATCAGAATGAGCTGCATATTTGTAAAGTCTGTATAATGTAACTGCAAAGCACTGCATAAATGATTATCAGTTTTCAAAACTGACCTTTGCTTCTTAATGCTGCTAATCTAGCGTAAATAATACTTGGAGGACACTATGGTCAAATGCATCTGGCCCCCCTAACATAACAACTGCCCCCCAGATGAAATGGCGTAAAACCTCCACTGATATTTAATTGTGGCCCGTTTGCCATTTTGTAGTAGGAAACCTGGTCAGACTCTGGTCTGCCTCTTTCTGGGTGCTTATTGCTGCCCCCACCTTACGTTCCATTCTCTGTAAGCTGATACTGCATATCTACATTCCTTTGGGAGCCTTAAAGTGTTTTCGAGCACGTCATGTGTGTTTAATGCTGTTCCCATGCCAGGTGGACATTGTGCAGGGACGTGTGAAAGGATGCTGTGTCTTTGGGCACGGGACAAAGACCGTGGCCGTGTTTCTGGGCACAAGGCTGTTTTTTCGGCTCCTGCTGCTGCTTCAAGACATCTGTGAGCTAAGGGGAAAAAAACGGCACACAGCTCTAAACAGACATCTCTGATTTCAAAAGAGCTCTGGTAACAATGGTACCGCTGGTGTGAGTTATCACGGCCTGCTTGCCTTGCTTCAGGCCACTATGTAAGCCAGATGATGTCATGATTAGCGTCTGTTAAATATAGCGTGTAGTACACTGGTTGGAGTGCTCTCATCTTGCGTGCAAAGTTGCTGACTGCTACTTCAGAGTAGTGATCCGCGTACAATTACAATCATGTATTTAGCAGGTGATTTTTGTACAAGTGAGGCAGGCACAAGTATCACCAAGCTTAAGCTTCCAATAAGGGACCAGTAGAAAGTGTGAGATAATATTGGAACAAAGCCTATATAAAAGACCTTTACAAGAGAAAGGTTAGAAAGCCTGTTGAAATAAATAACATCAAGATACACACAAGCAAAAAAGGCCTGACTGTGAATAATTAGATACTCTGCAGCTTGTAAGGTTGGCAAGCTGCTTTTCTGCAGATTACCTCAAGGTGTCCATGTTGGCACACATTGATCAGCAAAGTCACTCGTCCAAGCATACAATTACTGACTAATTACATCAAAATGTGAAACAATTGCCTATTGATTTTTATGGGGCGCCATTTGTAAAGGTACTAAACATTTTTCTACTTGCTACTTTTTCAACATTTAGTGCAATTTTCTGATATTTAGCTAGAAGTCAATGGTGGATCATCAGATTTTTTTGCTGTGTAGATTATTTTTAAAATTGATTATCATATGTAAATATAAATGTTATGTCTATATATAAATATTAAATGTAAATGTTAAATGTAAATATAAAAGTTAAATGTAAATATAAATGTTAAATATAAATCTTAAATGTTAACTTATATCTAAATGTTAAATGTAAAACTTAAATGTATATATAAATATAAATGCCCTAATTACATTTTAGATCTGAGCAGCTTTTCTTATATCGCTTGGCTTCATAGGAATTACAGTTTATATCAGACACAGCCAGTCATCTCACCATGATCCTGCTCATTTCAGAACCCATAGTTGCAACAGCACAGATTCAACTTGTATATTTCATCTGTTTTCCTAACCGAGTGAATATTCAAGAGTAATTCAAACTGTCTGCATTTTCACATACAGCCGTGGAAAAAATTAAGAGACCACTCTATATTTTTAAACAAATCTGCATTTTTAAATCCTGGCTTAACTGTGGTTCTGCTGGCAGAAGGATATGCTGAGCAGCAGGTCGCTTCCAGGTTCAAAATGTCTAAGACGGCAGGACACAAGAACAAAGTGATGCAGGAGACTTTGGGAACAACCAGAAAGCAGCCAGGTAAAGGGAGAAAGCGACATTCTAATGCCAGAGATGACTGTTAACTTATCCAACAATTTCTCATGAATTCAAAAGGAATAGGAAACATTAAGTGCAGAGACAGGATCGTATCAGGCTGCTAGAAGCAGGACTGAAGTCCCATAAAGCAAGGAAGAAGCCCTTCAGTAATGAGAAACAGAGAAGAATCAGGCTGCAGTTTGCAAAAACAAATACTTTATTCACAGACGCACAACCATAAATTGAGAAATGAGTGAAATAAAAAATCGTGCTGTGGTTCCTTAATTTTTTCCATGGCTGTATATATCCAGTGTGTTTATTCCAGACTTTTAAAACTAAAAAGTATTATGCTATTTATTATGGTGCAAACTCTATCTTTAGGTCTATGTTTTCCATTTAAACATTAAGCTTCATTATCTGAGCATTGCTTGGTGTGGTTGCCATTGCAGTCAGTTTCCTGGTTTCCATCCCAGGCAGTTAAAACTGACTCACTGGAATTTATGTGCTGTTCCAGTGAGTAGGTGAGCTTGGTGCCAGTAATTCAAAACAGATCATATGTCTTGTGGAAAACTTCCATCCCCAGGAAGAACTGTTTTAAGCAGAAAGCCGACTGACTCTCAGATCCCCACGTTGCTGAAAATAACACATTTCAAGCGTCCTTATGTTCTTTACCAATTCCACAAGAAAGGATAAAAATGTAGTGAGATGAAATGAGGACCTTAGCAACAGGAAGTGCACATCGCTTCTCTCGCTCATGTTCTTGCACCCTGGTCCTTAGCAGCAGCACAGAATGCTGGCCCCATGACTCAGTCCCTGTACATGCACAACTGCGTGGTCAGAATCTGCTCCGATTCCATTATCAAACTGGCTGACGACATCGCCGTCATTGGCCTAAACACCAAAAACGATGAAATAACCTATGGGGAGGTACGAAGGCAGAATGGTGCCTGGAGAGCAGCCACTCCCTGAATGTCAGGAGGGTTATGGAGCTGGTCTTCAGGAAGCAAATCATATGTTGGTGAAAAGAGGGTTTGCAGTTTTCTTCCTCTGGTGTTGGGGTCTGCACCGACCCGTTTGTAAGCTTAAAATGCATAAAAGCGCAACGTAAATTTGTGTACTGCGTCAGGAAAATCTATTTTAAAAAAAATGAATACATAAAAAAAATTTACTAGGCAAGGCAAGATAAGGCCAATTCAGTTTATTTACTTAATTCACTTGAGGCTTATTTTACGACTTTTTTTATTGAAAACAAGACGTATGCTGTCAAAAGAAAGGTCCAGAAAGCCACACCAAAAATATTAAAACCAATCTTTTCATGGATAAGGAAGCCGAACAAGGTATCCAAGAGGTAAGAAACAAATTGGATGATAAATAATTGTTTTGAGGGCATTTTATGGCTGATTTAACACACAGGTCGGCTCCAAGTCGTCTAACATAAGAGATGCGTACAAAATGTTGTAGCTGCCCTCAAGAAGGCCCGTCATCACCTTCACTTCCTCAGGTGTCTGAGGAAGGTCCGGATATCCTGAAAATCCTCACAGACATCTCAGGGGCTGTATAACGTCCTGCTATGACAGCTGGCAAGCACAGGATTACAGAGCATTATAGAGAGTAATGAAAGCAGGATTGACGTATTAAAAGTAGTGTAACTAAATGTAATGTCACAAATTGCAACCAGAGATATTGTGATCTTTTCGCGCATCCCCTAATGAAATGGCGCCCTAGGCGATTGCCTATACTGCCTACAGGGCAGGACAGCCCTGTGTTGTAATAGGTACATGTGACCATGAAACTTTGAATCCTTCAATCCTAAAACTAACAATGTTTTCCCAGTTCAAATGAGGTGCCTAGATATCCTGCGAGGCAAATATCTTTGGGCAGTGACATTCTTTGGGGTCTCCCAACAATGTCGTAGAGGCCTGGAGAGGAAAGGGAAGTGTGACTGGAAAAGCTGAGGCGAAGGAAGGAAATGACCAACTGAACTTCACACCACGTCGCTAAGGCCAGAAACCAGTCTCAGTTTACAAGGTGCCAGTGTTTGCAGAAAACGCCCGTTTCTACTGAAGAGATGGTTTCTGGCCCAGGAACCATACTCCATGACAACAGCTCAGAAAGGTGTGCTATCAGCTTTTGAAATAAAGTTCCTGTCCTTCTTTGCCTTACAATTTGATGGCACAATTGTAGCTACCCCATGAAGATAGCACTGACTATTCTGGGAGCAAAACAACTTACGATTAAATGATAAATGAACCAACAGAGCCCCTAGGAGTGAGGAAGCAATAATTAAACACACTCGCCACCCGTTTGGCACATTACTAACTAAATAACACCGTGCATCTCACTGAAGTTGGTGTTTCCCTGCTAATAAGATCAAGCAGTACATCTGGGCTTTCATATCTGCCAAAAATGTGAAATGGCATTTTCCTTCTTTTGTGTTATTAAAATTATTCAACAGCTGCATCCTTTGTTTCTGAAATAACTGTTTGAAACAACTGCCAAAGGGCCACCCCATACACCTTAATACTAAGAGTTGTTGTAATTTTATCAATGGTGTGGGATAACCTGCTTCATGTGTTATGTCTTTCGATGAAGAGCAAAACTCAGACATTTCCTAAATTCTAATCGTTAAAGTAAAAAATATTAAAAACACATCAGTTTCCAGTTTAATGTGAGTGTCATTCTGCCTTCCGTTCATCAGAAAATCACAGTGTTTCTCAACCCAGTCCTTGGCGTCCTACAGCCGGTCCACGTTCTTGCTCCCTCCCAGCTCCCTGCCAGACATCCACATTTGGACTGTCTAGGGCTCCCTGAGGACAGGGTTGAGAAACACTGAGGTAATGGGAAGTATAATTGTATAGGACTGGGGGTAAAGCCTAACCAGCAGAGGGCACTATACTCTCTTTTATTATTGAAAGAAGAGTAGTGCCTTTGTAGTAGCTTAATGTGTAGACTAGAAGAACTCTGGGCCAAATGTAAAAGTAATATTGGATTAAGCTTGCCCCAAATACTGCAAAATTAGCAGGATGGATAATAACATTATCAAACTACTGATGCAGTTGTAATGGAGTTAGGGTAACCAACTAATCTATGTCAGGGGGGTCACTATGAGGTAGGACGGGGTTTCACTTAAGCACTGGGTTCTTGCTGTGTGCTAATTGGTTGATCTTCTATAATCATGCAGGTGTCACTAATGTTAATGTGAAACAGCTGGATGAGTCTTTCAATCAAAGAAATAAAGCAGTAAAAGTACAAGATGAACCAAAAAATTTAGTCGAGCATGGGACCTTTTTAGGTTTAAAGTGTGTGTTTAAACCCTGACATAGGTGAGCTGGTCACCCTCAATGGAGCAGAAGCAGCGGCCAGCTTATCCCTATAGTACTCAGCAATCTTATGACCTTATGACAGTGAATTCACCATTAAACACATCTTTTCACATTTATTTAAGTGCCAAGATTAACCACCTTGGGCCATGCTGATAAACATAAAACTTGCAATATTACATCACCATAATACATGTCTTATAGCTGAACAGCGGGCAGTTAACAAGCAATAAGCTACTAGCTTCCTCTGCAGTGATGTTACATCAGACTTACAGTGACTGCTGCAGAGAAGGGCACATACAGGAAATCACACTGCTGGCCTGGTTAGCCACCGCTACCATTTCCACCTTAAGGTTTCTATCCCCCCTCACCAGGGGGCGCCAATGCTCTGCACACAGTGCAGAGTCAAAATGGCTGGTAGGCTGAAGAAAGGAGGGCAGGTTCTGTCATAAGATTCACCCTGGACTCCTTGACAGTGTTGGGCGAGGGAAAGATAACTGTACTCCATTCCAGTGAGGTGTATCCCTTCACCAAAGAGCATAGCTGATCCCAGGAAGCCCAAGTGAAGATATCTGGAATTCCTTTGCAATGCATTCAGACTCTATTACACTAACCTCACTCTCTTTGATACCTTGCAACCTTTCATATTTACAAACATGTTTCTACCACATTTATACCACCTGCACTTTATTATACACTTTTTTTTTTTTTGTTGGACGAGAGACTATTGTAGTCCGAGATAAGAGTAAAGAGTAGCTACTGATCTTACACAGGCAATTCCCAGGTTATGGATGTCTGACTTACTCAGTACATATGAACAAACTTTCATAAAGCCTAACATATTTAAAATCAAGTTAAATACAACGATTCGTAAATACAAAGACACTCACTACTTTGTGACGCTTGTGAGAACATTGCACAACTTCAGAGGTCAACTTCAGGTACAGTACAGTACATATAGTTACTTTTATTCCAATTGTATAATCATTATTATTATGTATTACTGTATCTTTTTGACTTACCTCAAATTTGACTTAAAGATAGCCATACGGGATGGACATCATTTGTAACATGGGGACTGCCTGTAGCTGAAACAATAACTCACTTTTTTATAGCCATTTAACGCCATTCCAACTATAACCTGACTCATTGTCAAAACTGCTCACACGACATTACCAATGTACTTTATACTTTCCTTCAATTAAAGCAAATTTTTATTTACAGCCCCACGCAAAGTCCTGCAGCCTGACACCCTTACCCACCCTAAAGAGGCGCGCATTACCATATTCCAACCCTAGAGGGGTCTCTAACAATGGCTTCATTCTCTGGTGCAGCACACGCCCTGCTTCCTAGCTGGTGACATATGTTTGGTATTGTAACATAGTTTCACTGTGTGTTTTGGGCAGTCGGGGATGCGGTGGGGAGAGGGTGACTTAGTGGGTTAGGCCTCCGTGCCTGTGATTGTATGGTCTGAATTCCGTGATTGGATGAATAGGCACATTGCCGTTGGACCCTTGAGGAAGGCCCTCAGCCCAGCTAAATGCTCCAGGGGGCTGACCCTGCCCACTGTCCCTGTATGTGTGTATGTCTCAAAGGAGAGCACGATGGGACCTGCAGAAAAGAGCATTCCAATGGGTAAGGGCCACAAAGAACATTGAAGCTCAGTTACTACTCAAGTACAAATCACGAACAAGCATAGTACCCGTGCGAAATATATAAACCTTTATGACTGGTTAATGATGAACTAACGTGGGATCCATTCATAACTAACACTTACTTTCTGGTTAATTAATACATTAAGTAACAGTGCACTACTGCCTTACTTGTGCCCCCTCAAGTAAAGTGTTACACAAGATTGTGCTAAATCCACCCTGTCGGGGAATGTCTGATCCATCAACAGAAGACACATGCAATTTAAATATTTCTTTTATTTCCCTCTTGGTCAATTTACATACTGTCTACAAAATATGTAGTTTTCTCATTGTTGGAACTATCTGAGATGCAATGCCAACTGGCATGCTTCCTTCTGCAATTAAATTACACATATCTTTTTTTTCTAGATCAAACCTTGCATGCAAGCTTTTATATATATACCAAGGGTGTATTTAAAATCTTTTCACACTGGTTGCTCCTTGCTTTTCCCTTGTAATGCAGATTAACAGCAATCTGAACTATGTTTGTCTTCAGGAAATTTTGCCAAGTTCTTTGTTCTTAGTGGCTTATTGTTGTCAATAACCAGTAAGACCAGAAAATTCTGAAACTGTCAGGCTGTAAACAGCCATACTGATGGCTAAGTGTCTTTTGCTAGTGTTACCTGAACCAAAGAGGTGCAATACATATAAATTACACATTTACAAAGGAGGGTTCAGTAATACCTTTTTATAACCACTTGTTCAATACAGACTCATGGTGAATATAATGCAGGGGACGCGCTTGCAGGGATGTCAGACCATAACATGCTTATACACTTTTATTAGACACCAATTCACCCGCTTTTGGACTGAGAGGAAACTACAGTACACAGAGGAAAGCCGTGCAAAATCCAGACAAACACACACACATTGGAGGTAAGAATTAGATCCACAAGGTGTGAGGCCGCTGCTACCTACAGTATTGAGCCACCACACACCGAACAAAGCGTCTATTATATAAATTCGTGCAAATGCTTGTGGCACATTGACAGATGTGATCCAGACGAGTGATAATTCAAACTAAGACCTGCGAACTTGGCTCAGATCACGGCGTCTCACTCAGGTGTCCTACACTTGTTGATTTGTGAATGCATTAGTCACTGTCAGTTTTGTTTGTTTTTGATGACAGAAGTTTGAACAACTTCACTTGTACAGTAAGATTATACTGTATTTAATAATTCATTTATTTAAACTTATTCGCTGTCGATTTAAGTGAGGTCCTAGAAATAGATTAGCATTAAATCCTGGAGCTTTTTTGGTGTTGACACCAGGAATCTTTACAAGTGAGAACAGGCTGGTCTGCCCTGAGGTCTCCTGGTGGTATTTTGGACTCCTAATTTTGAATTAAAGTACAACTATCTTTAAAATTACTGAGAAAGCTGCACATGCTTCTAAGTCATGAAACAAACTCCTTCCACCCAGCCCACTCCAATCGCTGGGGTGTCCCTATGTGCTGTGGGGCTGCTGCGTTTGCAGTCTGCGGTTCATTTATCAGCTAGTCACATGCAGCAGAGGATGCTGTTTCTGATCTTCAATACACCTACTGTAGTTGCATTATGCCGTACGATGCTTTTTTTTGTGATTTGCCTGCTTCTCTGTGAGCTTATGCGTTTCCAGATTTGAAGGTTGCGTCTCGTGTTTTGAGTCGTCTCCAGACGACTCCTTCAGACCATGGTTTTTGGTTTTGGGGAGGCTTCGATGTCCTTTTGAAGGGTAATACTAGCAATGCTTATGTTTATATAGGATAGCATAAATGGCGCTATCTGCAGGTATGTCGCAATCTGTGCCGCCGAAATAGTCATGAAGTTCCGAAGCCGCTGTTTCAGTCCCTATTTGCACAGTCGTTGTAGATGGAGTAGTTTTGCAGATTGAGCATTTTAGATGAGGGTGAGAAACAAAGATACGTGATTGGTGAGACCGAAGTGGGGAGAAGGTGATGCTTTTTTTTAATATAAACTTCTTGATACTGTGTGTTGTTTCTCCTGGTTGGAATTTCCACATTTCTGCAGAAATTAGGCAGTACTAACTTAAGACTTGCATGGGAAAATTCCCCCGCAATTATAAAGACACTGTTGGGGTGTTCAGAAACCTGTTCAGACAACTGGAAAGCTTTCTGCTATCTGAAGGAACGTCATTCCTCACCTTAGGCTTTAGCAGGCATCTATTTGGTCTCTGTTGCTATTAAGATATGCCTGGTTCTGTATTATACTGTATCCTACACTCAGAAGTTGGTTGGAATGATTTGAGTCCACTTTTCTACTTGGGGGGTCTTTTGTCGATGAACATGTAAAACACAATTCTGAATGTTTTGTTCTTCTGACCTTGTTTCCAGGGAAATCTAAAAGAATGGATACAGTTTATTCACATTTTATTCATTGTCACATCTATTTTACATGAGAATTACAGTTCTTGTTGTTATGGTTGTTATGAAGAATGGAATCTGGGTAATTGAATAGAATAAAGCAAAATCAAACAACACTTCACTGGTACCTAATTCATCAAATATTAAATGTGCTGCTTCTAATGTATCTGAAAGCTGCAAACTATCCTTGAAGAAAAATAAATTGTTTTTCAGGTATGGATAAATATAAACATGGTAAATAAAAGGCGATGAATAAAAAACATGACGTGCTTGTGTCTTGTAAATACCGAACATAGAATTCATAATATTCTTGGGTTGGCTTTTAAACATCCAACACTATCTGAGTCACATAGCATGTGGTGAAAGATCTGCAGAAAAATGTTTTGTGACATGGTAGTCTTGATGAGGAAACAGAGCACACACATGACAGCATTGTCATTCAGCCACACATTTATTTTTGCATACGCATAATTCACTTTTTTTCATTTTTCAGTTTCTGAGATTTACACATGTCGTGATTACTGCCGTTACTCTACATCATTTGATAACTCCTGGTCTTTGCAAATAGAGAAACATGCTTTAGGCATTAACACATGAAGGTATTTTTCAAAGGAGGGGGGAGGTGCATTATGGGATAGGTTGAGCACCCTTCGCATTAACACATGAAGGTATTTTTCAAAGGAGGCAAAGGAGGGGGGAGGTGCATTATGGGATAGGTTTTTTCACAAAAAAACACGGCGACCCCTCCCCTCAGCTTTAGCAGACCCCCCTGAGGGCATAACTTGATGTATGGCTTGAATTGGAGCGTTCCATAAAGACAAGCATTCATTTCTGCCACATCAATGCCCTGTAAGAAAAATATGAAATATGATATATAATTAGATATTTGTAATGTTTAATATAGATCATTTTATTTGTTTTTTTTCTTTTTGTTTTGCTTAAAATGAAGTCCCTTATTTTTTCATTGATTCACAACGTAGGTCATGACTTTGTCCTTTCAAAGTTTTTAGAATCAAGAAAGTAACTGGATCTGATAATGACTCTTGGAATCGACTCCATCAATTCATAAAAAAGAGCAAAAAAAAAAACCATGGGCAAAATACTCTGGCTTATTTGCTTAAATCTCCAGATTTCAGAACTGAAGGTAAAATACAGAATTAATCAGTGACTATGAGTCATTTTAAGATCCCATTTTAAAGCCATTTAAATGAGATACGAATGAGATGCATTCCGAACGGTCGTTCGTAACCTGAAATGTTCGTAAGTCGTTATTCAACATCATTTTAAGGGTGTACGCAAATACAAAGAACCAGGATGCTGGGAGTTCGCACGCTACGCTGCTGCGCGGCGGGAGTAGCGACCAGAAGTCGTACTAGATGGAATTGGGGCGTAGAAAAAAAATTCAAACTGATGTTGCTGACAGGAAACGGGAGCCCAATGAATACAATTTGGACTTACAGTCCTCTTCATTCGTATGTCTGAATGTTCGTAAATTGAACGTTTGTAAGTAGAGGAGCATCTGTACAGGTATTAGTTTCATTTACATTTACTTAGTAATTCTACCCTTTGCACATTTCATGTTTTTGTGTTGTCCTCTCTGTAACCTTCTGTACTGACAGATTTTTATTCATTGATTTCTTTTTTTTTAAGCTGGTTTGCGCCAGTAGCCAAGCCGTTCATCTTTTGCTACGCTTCAGCCACCACTCACAAATCATTCATGACAAATAGGTATTTACTGTCACAGCTGGGTGGGGCATTCTCACCATCTTCAGAGCAGCCAGGGTCTCACGGCTGACATGCGGCGCATGATCTGCTGAGGCCCACTCTGTTTCTGGGTTAACAGGTTGGCCTCCGAGGTTTGTTTGGCAATATGCTGAGCTGACCTTCTGTCAGAGCACCCTGGGGCAGCCTTAAGTCCTTCAGAATAACCTGACCCCCATGCTTTGTCTCATTTAAGCGGCAGGCATCACTTAAAACCAGAGCTGTCGTGATGACTGAAGATAAAGACCTGTAATTTTACAGTTGTCTCACTTGGTATAGTAAAATAGTGCAACATGTAATACATCAAATTTTAGGCAAAAATATTTATTAAAAATATTTTTAAATAAAATGTATAGCTTTAAACCACTGAAATGGTAATATTTTTTGTATCGCCCAGGTCCACCATGATTTTTGCACTCTCAGTTGATCCATCTTCCTACGAAACGTTTTCCCCAGGTTGCCTGTTCTTCACTTTTATATTTATTTGTTTTGAAGATGCTTTGGTCCAAGTGAGGTGGATGGCACATCAAAATCATACAGCTGTCAAGGGGTCAACTAGGTGTAAGTGCAGCTCGACTGAGCTTCCAAAGAATGACCACTAAGTTAGCACTGGGACAAGAGCTACACAGTATGAAAGACTTTGCAAGAAACTAAGACTGCTGTTCAAATAAAATAAAAGACAAGTTGACATCACTTTCAAGCAGCATGACGCGTAGGGATGTGCATGTGCTGGATGTCATGCCCCGATCGTCCGCTCCTCTCGTGTGCCACGCACCCTCATCAACCTCGTGTGGATTCCCCGTATTTACCAGCTGTTCCCGATTGTTGTCAATCAGTCCATTGTATTTAGTCCGCGTTTCCGTTTGTTTCCCCATTCCGGTCATTGTCATGTTACCCAGTGTTTTGCCTGTCCCTGCTGGTCCTGCGCCCAATAAACCCCGTGTTTTCCCCGACTACCCGTTTCCTGCGCTTTTGTCTCCGCTCCGTATTCCGTGAGGCGTAACACTGGAGCCTTGCAATCGCGGTGTGATGATACTGAGTGGCTGCTGTATATTGAGAATTGGTGCCTTTTCCACTTGGTACTGCACTGTAACTTGAGTCATATGGATTGCAGCACTAAACCCAGACGTTTATTTTTGAGAAACCTCCTGGACACCTGGGCAGACCCAAAAAGAATCTGGGAAACTGAGACCAATGGTACCTATTTGCACCAGTACATGGTATAATGGTAAAGTGACGTTTGAGAAGGAAACTTTTAATTGGCATTTAATTCTCAAACATCAAATGAATGTTGTAGCACATCACTGTGTTTACATGTAGAAGGTATTCCAATTACACCATGGGCACATTCTGTTTACACTGTTTTGACGGAGCTCGACATTAAGCATACCTATACCAGTTTTTTTGAATGAATATTACGGAAATATCAAGTAATTGTCTTCCTATAAATAGAATGCTGCGTTTTGTTATGTCTAGTAGAACTCCAGCCCATTTTTGAGTTGTTTTCTATCGCTTTATTTATAGACTTATAATAAAAAAAATTAATTTTTTTTTTCCCCAGAAGGGTGTAAATGGATCATTGCAGAAATGAACATGGCCGTTGTTTTTCGTCTAATGTGAATAATGTTTTAAAGATTATTATGCGTTTTCGTGGAAAATGCGTAAAAATATATGCCTCATTGCACACAGGAATATTTTGGAATATTTTAGCGCACAATTGTGCAACTTGGTGTCCTGCCCCGACCGTCCCCTCCTACTGTGTCCCACGCCTCCTCGTTAGCCTCGTGTGGAATCCCCGTGTGATCAGCTGTCTCTTGTTGTTGCCAGTAGTCCTATGCATTTAGTTTGCGTTTCAGTTTGTTTCTCCAGTCCGGTCATTATACTGTCAACCTGCGTTGCTGCCTGTTCGTCTTTCTACTTTGATTAAACCCCGCATTCTCGCTGTCTGCTGGTGTCCTGCGCTTCTGTCTGTGTTCTGGACACCTTCTAGCGTGACACTTGAACAACTGGATCAAGTAAGTTCTCTCGATTGAAAAGACATGTGACTCATGTCTCTGCATTATACTTTTCCAAAGTTATGAGCCTGAAATTAATGGGTGTGAAAATCGACACATTTTCATTTGCTCGGTTCTGTGAGTTATAACAAACAGATGAAAATGAAACTGGTGAGATAAATTTTGAGGCATTTTAGTGGGGGGTCCTGATTGCATCCTCTATGTCTAAGACAAGACCAAGTCAAAATAAAGTCGATTCCGAGACTAGACCAAGAGCGTAAAAAAGTGGTCTCAAGATCAAGACCAGTCTCAAGTACTTCAACACTATGGTGTAGTGGTGCCCCATGTGGGTCAAATGGGAGGACAATGTATCACCAGTGCCCATTAAGGGTACCGAAGGCAGTCTTCTCCCAGGCCCGTGGTGTTAAAGCCACCTGCCAGCAGTGAAGTCGAGGGTGGATATAAACCTTGCCTTGCCTGCCCAACCCTCTGTATTAGTTCTTGAGGTCTAGGTGATGGATAGTCATTGAATAGAAAACCTCATTCAGCTTATGGAAGTGGAGGGAGCTGTATAGCTTGGGGATCATTACGATCGGGATCTCCCACAACCTCTAGGACCTGATAAGGCTACTGCATGATAAGTTGGGGACAAATGTTGTGAGTGGTGAAATGCATCTGCACTGGCACAGCCGAGAACACATCCTGGTATTTGTCCAGGCACTCCGGCACCTCCTGGCACTGGCGGGAAGCGAGGTAGTCCCCAATATCAACTGTTCTCTGGGCTGGTTATTCCACATCCGACACAACTCTTCAGCCAGTTAACATGGTAGATTTTTCTGCCCTTGCCTCTGCCCCAGCTGGCTGACCTTGTTAGGCAGGTAGAGAAGTTTAAACAGGCAATCATTTGGGGGTCTGGAATAAATAAAATATATTCACATTGTTTCTTATGGGAAAATTCAGTTTGGGCCTCGACCAAATTGCATCTTGACCAGCCTTCTGAAACGAATGAAGTTTGTGTCCTAAAGTACCACTGTATATGAGACTTTTTTTAAACACACAAGCCCACTAAATGAGCCGTTAAGGGTTTCCCAAACTGTTGCTACTCTGCCCAAGGATCAGTAAAGGTCATATCATTTTATATTTCTTTTTCCACTCCAGAAGCAGAGATTAGCATGGGTGACTTGAAAACATGAAGCATTGCTTGTTCTCACTCTCACTGAAAGACCGCTGAGGTGCTGCCACACCCACATTGTTTGGTGTTGTGATGGTTTCTGCCAAATAAACATGAATGTTTTGTGTTTACATACAAAAGAACTGGTGAATGTGAACCTTTGTGTTATGTCACTCAGCCAAGGGATGGAACAGAAAAATTTGGCTCTTTATATGGTCAAACTGCCCCAGATGTTTACCTTGACATGTGTTTATTTGCTTTCAGTATTTATTTGAACATTAAATTCATTCCCAGAACGGTTGATGCTGGTGTAAGTAAACAAAACTGGTAACTCCTACCTTGTCTTCTGTCATGAAGGATGAGTTCTCCAGAAACAGCTGTGCATTTAGCCAACAGACATGTTTAAGCAAGCTGATGGCTCTGGGATTTGAAAGAAAAAGAAGTCTGACAGATTCAAGAAAAATCAGAAATCTTCAATATTAGTAATGGAGGTCTTGCATGGGGCGGTACAGTGATTCACTGATGCCTCACACCTGTAGGGTTCAGGGTTTGAATCCCTCCTCTGCTGTTTGCGTGGGGTTTTCATGTTCTCCCTGTGCCAGTGAGTGACTTTCGTGCTGCAGTAAACCAAGTGTCTTCTCTAATGGCTCCTTTGCACTGGCATACAGGAGCTGAGCCACATACCCCGAGAGAGACGAATTACAGCACGGTTCCAGCTCACGTTTTCCACTACAGAAGGGTTGGCTTGGTAACGTTGCTGGGTTTGGAAAGCGACAGGAACGTAAAACCGAAGAGACACTTATTTACTATTCACATTGTGCACATCATGATTTACTATGACCTATTTTCTACTAGCTAGTCTTTGACAATCACTGTGTTATGTCAGCATCAAATGCTGGCAGAATTAGCATTCACCTGCATATGTTTGCATTACGAATCCATTCTGTTCAACTGTTCTAAGCTGTTTCAAGTAGGTGGTTGGAAATGTTCAATTTCTGAGTTATCAGGAATGCATCAATACATCACGATAATATGCAATACTCCTGTTACTGATTAATATATAGAATATGTCCTTTTTTCCTTCAAATAATCCATGCATATTGACACAGATAACCAGTATCTCCATGCATTTCGACAAATCAGATGGTGGTGATGCAGCCAGCTCAGTTTGATCACACTTTCGGCCCTGCTAGTAAGCAGGTCCAAGTCGGCGTGGACTTGGCTTAGGTACAGCTCAAAACGTTTACGATGGAAAAACCTTCAGTTCGCAATATGGCTCAGGTACAGCTCGGTTTTTGACGCCAATGGAAAAGCACCATGAATTGCCTGTGGTGTTTGATTGTGTGTGTTAGTGCTCCATGATTGACTGATGTTCCATCCAGACTGTTCCACAGCCA
>JAODKF010000120.1:1187496-1199319 GCA_026779585.1 Mormyrus proboscirostris | reverse complement strand
TGCATTTGGCTACGGCGGCGGCCTGTCCATGGGCGTGGGCGGCTCAGGAGGAGGAAGCTCGTCCATCAGCAGGTCTTCGATGGTCACCACAAGCAGCGCCCGCAGAATCTTCTAAAAAAGAGCCTCTTCCATCTACACCTCTTCTTATAACAACGGCTACCTACAGATACTTAAATGGTCAAACCCAAGCTGCTGATCTTTGTATGAGCACCTACAGTTTTCCAGGTTCTCAAAATTTCCCACTCAGTTTCTGGAAGAACACCCCCACTGCCCTGTAAGGTTTTCTTCACTTAAGGCACATGGTGAGAGAATCAGCTGATGTGCACAGTAAGCAGCACCAGAGGTCTAAAATAGGCGGACTAACATTTTCAAAGACAACAGGAGAATAACAGCTGGAGAGAATCATAAACGCTGTTCTCCATGATTGTGCATAATGTGTAACTGCTCTGACTCAGTAGATTTCTCTCATCCTCACACTTTTCTTGCATTCAGTTAAAGTCCAGCTATCGCAGAATGCCCAGATTTTAACTTCCAGACTATCAAACAAATATCCCATAGGCATATGGTGAAAGTGATAACAAGCAGATGTCGAAACAGACATACCAAACACAAAGAATGTATTTCATTTCCCTCTGTTGCACAGAGACTAGCTATTGTGGTATTGTGGCTTTTAAAGAGCAGTCATATCATTCTCATCTTATTTGATCTGTTAGGTGAATTCTCTGCTCTGCAATGAAAACAAACCTTGGATTTTCACTCCTTTCCAGTCCTGGATAAGGCATTTCTCACGGAGGTTATGAAATCATTTTCTCAGTTTGGTTTTGTGTTGTTTCAGTGTAAAACCCTGTCGTGATCAGATTTATTGACTACAACTGAAATCGTAAGACCAAACGTTAATAAATCTGAGATCTGGATTCACTGTATGTGGTTTCTTGTCTATTCAACACATCTCCTTTCAGGATTCAATTCATATTAGAAGGTAGCTGCGACATGGGGATTGTTACAGACACTTGGTTAATTCAGTGTAGTGACTGGGACCAAATAAAAGCAAGCAGCAGCCAAGATTGAGTTAAAAAAACAAATGACAATTTGATAACACAGAGAAATCCGTGATTTCATTGATTAATTGGACGTACTTGAACGTTCACATAATGTCATTCGGTAGTGCAATGTACCACCTACTGGTACATGCAGGTATTTACAGAAAAACAAGCTTTAAATTATGAAATTTGGATTTGCGGATTCAAGGGTATTTGTCACATTCGAGGTATGCAATCCAACAATATTCTGCAGTGAAATGCAAGGTGGTAAACTTTGCCATAATAAAAAAATAATAAAAACAAGAATAAATAAAAGTAACAATAAAATAATTATGAAATAAATAAGGAACGCTAACGTAATATTGAAAGGAAAGGGGAGAAACAATAGAGGAAAAAATGCATAAATTAGACCAACTCTGACAAAAATAACCTCATCAAGTAAATTATTAAGAATTGCCTCCAAAGTTCAAATATTCACCCAAAATGTATAAATAATTAATACCACTTCATTTCATAGCAGTATATATATTATATTTTGGGATTCCCTTAAATGCTTAATTCACTTTCTTGTAGTACACTTTATTCACTTTCTTGTAGTACATTTTAAGTAGATAACGCTCTATGCCTGATCTCTGAAATGTGATCTTCTATTAGCTATTTCATGCCTTGTTTTGGTTCAGTCACTTTAATTAAAACGTGCTCTTTGTAAGGCTACTGTACATGAAACTGACATAAGCCCTTCATGACAGCTTACATATCAGTAAAATAAAAGCATTCATTAAGGTTCGTTCCAAACTTTTTGTCATTAATTCTGACACTCTAGTGTCAAGTTGACATATCAGCTTTAAAACAGAAGGTGAATACTTTTTGAAGGAGTGTTACACATGGCCACAAGGAACAGCAGCATAGCCTCACACTTCCAGATGCAGGTGGTTTCGGTCTTGTCTGTGGTTCTGCATGTGCAGGGGGTACATGTTCTTCCTGTGTTTGTGGTGGTTTGTATCTCATCCCTGGTTCTGTGTGTGCAGAGCTTACATGTTCTTGCTGCGTCTGTGGTGGCTCTCCTCCAGAGTCTCCTGTTTCCGCCCCTGGGCGAGATTATGAACAATCGGCAATAATTCAAGCTTGACTGTATTTGTGGCTGTGTTCCAGGCAACAATACAGAAGCTTTCCTGGACTGTCACCCATGTGATGTACCTACATGCATCAAAAGGAAGCCCTGTAGGGCTGCCACAATGAGTTGATGTAGTTAATGAAGTTGATGCTGAAAATGGGTTGACATCAATATTTAAAAGCAACTCATCATTTTAAAAAAATTTACCTTTATGATTTCTAAAATCATATTCATTATAACAAATGTTTTAACACAGTGGTTTTATACTGTGCAAAGCTCAATAGTATTAGCACTATACGTGAGCACCTGAAGAGAAAACACACAGGGATTATTCTGGATGGTGGACTGCCAGAGTAGGTTTAACCATGTTTATTGAATTACCATTAGTAGAGAGAGGTTTTTAATATCATTTATCCTTGTAGTTGCAAAATACACTCATTATTAAAGCGATAAATTTGTCTGCCTGCTACATTAGAATCTCCATTGAATAAGTGTTTGTGAAAATGTTTAGGCTAAAATCTGTGCTTATTCTATGCCGATTGATGGTGCCAATGTGTTCGCGCATGATGGACTTGTAGAGTCCAGTGTTATTACTGTATACTAAAACTGAAATGAAAACAGACACTCAATAAAATAATTTGTGAACTGAAAAACACGTTGGACATTAAGTAAAGTATTACCGGTCTGTCGTGATGTTGTACATGCTTTGGCTCTCATCTCTTTGTTTTGTTGTCATACTAAAGTTTAAATTCAGTTGCATATCATGTAACATATTATATTACCTTTCTGTTTTCCACTATAACTTCTACTTGTACCACCTTGTCCTGACCTATGAGATCAGTGGGTCTATCTCATCACTTTGAATCAATGTTCAAAGTGGCCAAAGACCCCTGGGAGAGGTCTCATTAAATCATGATAAACTAATAGGTATAAAACGTCGTCTTCTCTTAGCAGCCCCTCATCATTTATTGGGGGTCCTGGATTCCCCCCCAGATCCCCCATTCCATCCATCTATTCTCCATTACTCATCCAGTTCCGGATCGTGGAGGCAGCAGTCTGAGCAGGAATACCCACACCTCTGTTCCCCAGTCACCTCACTTAGCTCCTCCCTCTAGAGAAATACCAAGATTTAAGACCGGCCAAGAAATGTAATCTCTCCAGTGTGTCCTGGCTCTGCCCCAGGGTCTCCTCCGAGTTTGGCATGCCCAAAGCACCTCCCAGGAAGGCACCCAGAAGGCTTTCTTGCCAGATTCTCAAACTACTTTCGATGCAGAGGATCAGTGGCTCTATACTGAGCCCCTCCCGAATGTCCGAGCTCACACCCTATTTCAAAGGCTGTGCTCAGACACCTTGAGAAGAAAGCTTCAAGCCAAAAGCTTGTGAGATGAGGCTACGAACATATATAGACCAGCAAATCAAAAGCTTCACCTTCTGATTCAGGTCTTTCGTCACCATAACATACCTGTACATCATCCACATGACTTCTGGCACTGCCCCAATCCACTTGTCAATATCCTGCTCCAATCTTCCCTCACTTGTAAACACCACCACAAGGTAGTTAACCCCCTCCACTTGAGGCAGTAACTCATCCCCAAACCAGAGGAGACAATCCACCCTTTTCCAGGTGATGACATTAGCCTTCTACTTAATGGTGCTGATCCTCATCCCAGGAACTTCAAATTTGGTTGCAAACCATCCCAGTGCATATTGGACGTTACTGCTTGATGGAGCCAACAAGACTTGAGATCACCGAACTGGACACCCTCCACCATTGGCAGCACCTAGAATTTCTGACTTGCCAGACTTATGGGAACTTGGCCAACCCCCACTGCATGAATTGCAGCAGATAGTATCTCTGTACCCGAAGAAAAAAATGAAGAAGAACAGGAATAAATGCTTGTCATGGCGGCACCAGCTCCCTGGTCCTGTCATCAAGTTCTTTGATTAGTCTGTCTTTACACATGCTGCATATGATTTCTATTTCCATTTTCCTTCAGGATGGCTTATCTTCTGCACCTCATTGTGTGTAGCTTTCAACAAATGCTTTTGTCATGCCAGCAGTGCTTGGGGGCAATACCTTGCTCAGGGTAACTCAGCGGTACCTTGCTGGTCGGGGATTCAAAACAGCAATCTTTCAATTACAAGTGCGCTCCCCTGACCATTAAGCCACTGCTGATTGACTAGCCAGGCTGCACTACTGTCTCTTGGTTCACATCTTGTGATGTCTCAATACCAATTATATATACAGCCCACTATAGTGGAGAGCCAAACATAGGTGCCCATACTAGAGATTCTTCAGATTAATGGCAACCTCCAGTCATGTTCCCCAAGGTCAAGAGCATGCAGCTTCTGCCATCCAACTTCTTTTTTGTGGCAAAGAACAACGAAAACCTTAGGCCGTGTATTGACTACCAGGGTCTCAACACTGTCACCGTTTGCTACCCTAACCTATTACATCTAATCCCAGCTGCCACTGAGCAGTTGCGCGATGTGCAGGTCTACACAAAGTTGGACTTGTGGAGGACACACAACTTGGTGCGCATTCAGGAGGGTAGTGAATAGAAAACCATGTTCAGCACGACCCAGAGGCATTGTGAATATCTTAGGATGCCTTTTGGACTTTGGTCAATGTACCCTCTGTCTTCCGGGCCATTGCCAATGATATCCTTCAGGACATGATTGGTAGATTTGTGTCGGTATACACTGATGTGCTTATTTATTCCAGGTACCTTGCTGAGCACATCTGGCATTCACAGAGTGTTCTCTCCTGCCTATTTTATGACAAGGCTGAAAAATGTTCCTTTCATCAACCCTCGTTGTCCTTCCTAGGATACGTCATCAAACCAAAGTATGTGCAGATTGAGGAGTCAAAGATGGCAACTTTTAGATCCTAGCCGGTGCCATGGTCGATAAAGGACCTCCAACACATCTCTGGATTTTTATTGCAAATTCATCAGAGAGTTTATGCTCTGTCACGCCCCCCACCTCCCTGTCATACCAACCCAGGTTAAAAAATGTCAAGACATGCTATTTTCCATCAGTTTGAGCTAACTATGACCCTGAACCAATTCTCCCTTCATTACTAGGAGACTGGAGTCCTCTCAGGAGGCTCCTGCTCCTACTGAGTGTCCTCCTACTAGAGTCCACACAGTCAGCATGACTGGGTAAAATACCCCGAGCAGGCTGAGTGTGCTCACAATTCCCTGGTCTACTCCAGTATTGGGTTAACCCTTAGAACCAGACTTCAGTGGATCATAAACTAAAAAATGCTTTTCCATTTCAAATTCTTTCGAATGTCATAAAGTAATAAATAAACAATATATAAAAGTATGCATTCCTATCTGTCAGACAACTTCAATAAGTTACCAAATGGATGCAAAATCAAAGATATTTATCTCTGCCTGGCACTAAACATGTATTCCTTCACAATACTAAGCCATAAAAATGTCCTCAATGAAACCCCTGCATTCCCATATCATAGAGATTCTAATCGCAACATTCATTGATTATACTTGTAGTGTCTGCAAATTTTCACATTAGATGAGACTAGGCACAAGTAGATTTTCCTCATAAGAAGGATTTCAAGACTCTTTCAGCATGTACACGTCAAATTATGACATATCTGTGTAGCCCAGAATGTCCTGAAAACAAAAACATAAAGCAAGTGTGGCTAACTCATGTGCATTCAATGTAATAAGCTTAAAATCAAAGGGATAGAAAAATGCTCAAAAACTGTAAAGGTTCAAAGGATTTAACCCCCTTTCCAGTGTGTGTTGGGACTACACCACGACTCAGGCCCCAGTCGTTGATGCCTGATTCCACTGGTCGGGGGAGGTACAAGTTGTGCCAAGAGCCAGGCCAATCAATGGTGTGACGCGCCAGTGTTTACCTCAAATTACAACTTCCCAACCAGAAGTTGTCACCACGGTTTGTGGGCCCATTTCATGTTGCCTGTCATATCAACTTGTGAGTTATGAGCTGGAGTTTCCTTCACAGTACTAAATCTCACTAACCTACTATGTCTCCCTCCTCAGGCCTGTAGTCACAGTTTTGCTCCAGTACTCTGGGTATCCAGGGAACTACCCAGGGCTTTGTGTTTACCATCTGAGCTTTCTCCTTGCTTGTGTCCTACCAGCAGTATGGTTTTGCAGTTTTAAACTCCATTTTCAATTGTCTGTAAGATATTCACAAGATCAACAAGAAACACATGTGCAACTGCAGTTATCAATTTCCCTTGTACTCCTTTCTGGAATCTACACTGGATATCACTAGAAGCCCCCCCCCCAAAAAAAAGAGAAAATCTTTCTCTATTCTATTGACACTTTACTCTTTCGCACTTTAAAAAATATATCTCAGTTTTAGGTGAGTGTAATTTTGATTGTATTAAGGTGGATTTTGGGCAAAAAGGATATCAAGTGCTGTTCCATTTACCAGTTTCACATGTACCACTTTTCTATACTAGATTTCACTGGAACCTCCTCTCCATAATCTCTCTCCCACAGAAACGTTATGCTTTATAACATAAAAAAAATCAATAAAGGTTTAAGTCAAAGTAATTTTTTAGACATTCTCATGACAAACAGGTCTTGGAATTGTCAGTTTCGCAAGCACAGACCAAGTTGCACTGTAAGGAATTCTTCACAGGCCATAGTAATTGCTCTGAAAAAATGTGATACCTCCACCCTGTGTTTGTTCTGCTGAGAGACTGCACCGGCCATAAAAAAGATGACCTGTCAGATGTCTCCAGGCACAACGGCAATGTGATGCTGACAAACAGGTGTGGCCGGGTCCAGATGCTATGGCGCAAGAGTAAAGCCCGCAGGATGGGAAGGCTCCACCTTCAAGGAATGCCTCAAGACCCATCTGTTCCATGAGTTTCACTACTAGACTGATGCCTCTTTCCCTGAATGTTCGTATGTTGAACCTCTGGTCCTTGAATAGTGATAATCAGGCTCTTGCTTTCTTGGAAGTTATTGTCTTGTCCCTGCTTTAATACCACTTACACTTGTACTCAGCCATTCAATGAAAGCTCAGCCTACCTGCGCTTATGCACAGTTGACTCCTTGACAGCATGTAGCACGCCATTTGCGCGTCGCTTTGGTCAAAAGCATCTACTAAATGTGCAAAATGTAAACATTAACCTAAAAAGCTGCCTTAGTGATGTCCATTTCTGGTCATTTACATTATTGTATGCTTACCATCATGTACAAATTGTAAGCATATGTATTTAAAATGCACATAGCATTTTTTCATAAGAGAAAAAAAAACAGGAATTTTCAGAAAAGCATGATCCTTGCCCTTACACCTTAGCCCCAGGCAAGGCCACCAACTGACAGCCCCAGATCTGATTGGTGTACTTTGCACCTGCAGGAGGTAAATTTGGTGGGTGGGCCCAGCACATAGAAGCAAACACATTCTGCTAGGGCCACACCCCCCCCATTAGAGCAGGAGATTTAAAGCAGCAAACCTGAGCCAATACCCACACAGAGGGACTCGTCTTCTCTTTCTGAGCCAGCTCACTGGGCACTCCTCCTGCTCTCATCTCTCCAGTTTGCTACATTGCTTAGAATATATCATGGACGTAATCAAGAAAAGAATGGTCCAGAGGAACTTCTCCAGCTACTCTGCACATGCTGCTCCAGGGGGCTCCGCCCATATGAGCACCAGTGTCAGGCGCTCTGCAGTCGGTGGTGGTGGCAGCAGTGGGGCATTCGGCGCAAGAAGCAGCTTCGGAGGCAGCAGCTTCGGAGGCGGCAGCTTCGGAGCCGGCAGCTTCGGAGGCGGCATGGGTGCCGGCCTCTATGGAGGCGGCTTTGGTAGCAGTGCTGCCTTCAGTGGTGGTGCTGGTTTTGGAAACACCCCCATTACAGCAGTCACTGTGAACCAAAGCCTCCTCGCCCCCCTCAACCTTGAGATCGACCCCAACATCCAGGCCATCCGCACTCAGGAGAAGGAGCAGATCAAAACCCTCAACAACCGCTTTGCCTCTTTCATCGATAAGGTTTGTACTTTTCTGTGCTTCTCAAAAGATGCTGGATTCCAGCATGTAGTAAATATACTCTTTTGACTGTGGAGAAAATGTTTTTTTTTTGACAACTACAAACATACATAGATTTCAGACTTGTTCAGACTAAGTCTTGTCAAATCCTCTGATTAATCTGTTGCTAAGAGTGGGGTCCCAAGTTTTATGTACTTGAGTGCCCCCAAAAGTGCAGTAACCTCTACCATGCTTATGACTAATCATACATTTAGAGCCATACTCTACCATCCGACGCACAAGTGCTTCTGAGCGAAAAAGTTACATTGCGCTATATCACACCTCATATCTGTTCTAATGCGATTGAAATATTATTACTCAAGTCTAATACAATACGGAATCAAATTTGTATTTGCACGATTTTTGGTTGAAGAGGAAAGCACTACACAAACTACAATGGGATGTGGTCTTAACAAGAAACACTACTTGCAGGCAAAACAGTCATCCAAGTGAATGATACTGATGCGTGATTCGTGAACGAATCTCTCTTTTTAAGCGACTCTTTTCAGTGAATCGGTCGGACTGGTTTTCAAATCAAATCTGAAAAATTTTTTGTACATCCACGCATTGCACAGGTCAAAGTCTTAGATTCTAAAAAACTAAAAATACTTCACTTATAATAAAAAACACACAACAACCTTCTTAAATTCATTCGCTTTTCGTCGATTGTCTTTAGCCACGTTGCCTTCAGTGCCCCTGCATACCATAATCCGTTGTTTGTGCTGTGCGCATGCCCGGACTCACTCTCGGGTCGTTGAGTTGAAACGGTCACTAGGCGATTCATCAAGGCTCATAAACTCATAGGAGATCTTTATTATGTTATTTAGTAATGCATTATTATTATTCCTTATTTAAAATGCATATAATTATTGTTCGCTGGTATCGTTGTTTTTATTATTTGATTAATTTTGTTTAGCGTAACTGACTAAGTTTTGGAGTCACGTTCCCCTAACCGTATTTTCCCATTGGAGGTTTTTCAATATTGCATTAAGTGTTTAGGACTGACTGCACGCCTATTGTCTCCTTGCCGCGCCCACAGTGCATAACCCGGGCAAACAATCTAATTAATGTATCAATCAAGAGAAGTGAATTATGCGCTCAATAAGCTTGGCAGCAAGGATAACGTAGAAGATTTACTTTTTAATTTACCATATGAACCTAATTGAAATCCACAGAAATCCGTTGTGTTAAAAATCACAGCATGATGGGCTACGCTACTATGCCGTCATTCTCATGAACACGAGACGTTTTGGAAAACAAGGAGATACAGTGTTAGGTTTTCTGTGTAGCGTAGTTGACATTACCCTAACATTTTTTTTGGTTTATTAAAATGTATTTTGTTGCTCTGATTTAATGGGTTTTAAACCATCATTCCCAAATAAGTAGCGAAAACTCTCACTGCTGTTGCAGTTTTAAGATTTTAAGTTTTTTTAATCGATTAAATGTTTTTAAACCTTTTAAAATATCGGCAAAACAGTCAATTTGTGGAACAATATCTGTATTATTGCTTAATGTTTTTGTTAGTTTGCCATTTTTCTTCCGCACCTCTTTCATTGGATTTGATTAGGCCTAAATACTTTTTATTACAGAAATAATTGTTTAATAAAACTGATTAACTACTCCATATAAGGCATTATCGATAATGAAATAATTTAATTAACTGCATATTCCAAACAAGATTATATGATACATCGTGGGTTGTGTTATTACAAACCAATTTGTACTTATTGCGACTACAAACCCACAAATCTATACAAATGAGCGTTGAATATTTGCTTATTAGCCTAGACAAGTGTCTTGGTCAAGCAGTTCTGCTCGGGATCCCTAACCTAGTATTTGTATGAAAAAAACACACAAATCGCATCCCGTACTGTTTCAAAATGTCAGAACAGAAAGTAATGTTTCATGATGCACCCAAAAACATGTGATGCATTTGGTGTCAGTTGAAATGCATCGAAACGAGCGAATATTCTTGCTCGTCTCTGTCGTTGAACTCTTCTCCGTGTGACTCACTCTTTCAGGAGTGCAAGTAGATGCACTGTGAGGGAACCCAACTTTCTTTGTTACTATTTTATCTCATTAAAATTTAAACAATTATTTTTTTAATGGACCAGTCTTTTAGCCTGACTGTGCAAGTTGACAAGACCGATATCACTTAAATCTAGCTTTAATGGTAGTATATTTTAATTATATTTTAACATACTAATATATTTTATATACTATTGTTGCGATGTGATTATTATATAATTAAATAATTTTTCTGATGCGTTTTGGATTGCAGCATTTATTTATTAGATGCATATTAAATGTAAAAAGGTTTTTCTTACATTAGACTTTCAAATAAATGCAATTCTGTGTTTCGCCACGTAGAGGCGCTTGACATTATACAGCCATCCCGACCACGTAGGGAAAAATGCAGTGATTTACGGCGGAAAATGGCCCTTAATCGTTACCCACACCTCTTTAATAGAATCAGTACAGTAACATGCATTTTGTACCAGAACATGCAGTCATTACATGTTATTTCATAGTTCTATACAGCTGTTTGAAATATGGAGTTTTACAGTGTCACACGACTGCATCTATTTGTTGTCAGTGGTGTCTATCTCATTGTAGAAGGTGGATTTATTTTTTCAGGAGAATTGAGGTGAATTACATATAAATGAAATACTATGTTGTGCCATATCACCAGGGGACCCTTTACTCCCAGTGCACTGTTCCTCATCTTAGGTTACCTAATTACAGAAATGGGACACACTTGCTTAGGGTAGTTTGCCATTCTTAAAGTGTAACATAGCTTAATATGTAAATCCCCATAGGTACGCTTCCTGGAGCAGCAGAACAAGATGCTGGAGACCAAGTGGAGCATGATGCAGGAGCAGACCACCACCCAGTCCAACATTGATGCTATGTATCAGGTCTACATCGCCAACCTGCGCAGGCAGCTTGATGGCCTGGGCAATGACAAGATCAAGGTGGAGAGTGAGCTGAAAAACATGCAGGGAATCTTAGAGGACTTCAAGAGAAAGTGAGCTTTGATTTAACTGGTGTAAATGTCAACCATCACTGCACCTGGGTTGTAGGAGACCTCCTCTCTTACATATCTGCATGTTCTTCTTTGCTTCCAGGTATGAAGACGAAGTCAACAAGCGTGCCACAGCAGAAAATGAGTTTGTCCTCCTGAAGAAAGTGAGTGTGTAAAATATCTGCAAAAAACTTAGCTAGAAGCACAAAAATAACATACCATGCTCACTAAAAAAAATCTCTCCTGTTGGATAGGATGTTGATGCTGCCTACTTGGGCAAGGTGGAACTTGAAGCTAAGGTTGATGCTCTTCAGGATGAAATCAATTTCTTGAGGACGATCTATGAAGCGGTGAGGCCCATCTACCATCTTCCAGACTGTGACACAAATATTTAGGACAAACTTTGGTTCTGCTGGATGAATGCCAATATTAATAAGAAGGATTTAAATAGTGAAATCTTTCTTTTGAACAAACATTTTTGTTCCCACCATCAGGAGCTTATGGAGCTCCAGGGCCAGATCAAGGACACCTCAGTGATCGTAGAGATGGACAACAGCCGTAATTTGGACATGGATGCCATCGTGGCTGAAGTGCGTGCCCAGTATGA
>JAODKF010000120.1:1154212-1177752 GCA_026779585.1 Mormyrus proboscirostris | reverse complement strand
ACTCATTTAACTATGTCCATCACTCCAGAGTCTGATAACACTGGGAGAGTATTTTTTGGTTGATCAGCTACCCATCATGTAAAGTCTCGTAGTATCAGAAACACCAACAAGAATTTTAGGCACCTCAGTCCTGGGTGGATGGATCTTCTTCATGAAGATTTATGATGCTATGTGTCAAAAGCTGAGTGTCTCAAGGAAGCTATGAGGCCAACCTTCGACTGTCAAATAATGATTTGGAACCTCTCCACAGGATTTCTTCTGGTAGTGGAGCCACAACAATCCACGTGCAATCCTCTGGGGGCAGTGGTGAGTTGTGACACATTCACACATTTTAGCCAACTTCCTTCTCATTCTCCAGTCTGTAACGTGCAGCTTTGGTAAACTTTAGGTACTAGACCAGCAACTCAAACAAGTTGAGTTCATAGAAATGCTGCCGCAAGCAGTACAGAAAATAAAGATTACTTTCATAGGATGAACTGATAACACTGAGATAATATCCCTTATGTGTTCTTGTGGTCGATGACAACAGCAAGCTCAAGTGGGTTCAGCTCTGCTGGTGCATTTGGCTACGGCGGCGGCCTGTCCATGGGCGTGGGCGGCTCAGGAGGAGGAAGCTCGTCCATCAGCAGGTCTTTGATGGTCACCACAAGCAGCGCCCGCAGCGTCTTCTAAAAAGAGCATCTTCCGTCTATACCTCCTCATATCACAATGGTTAAATACAAGTACTTAAATGGTCAGACCACCAAAACTACGTACTACTGTAATTTGTCTGACCACCTCTAGTTAAATTTAGCTTAATTCTTAAAAATTTCCCTCTCAGTTCCTGGAAGAACACTCCCGCAGCCCTGTAGGGTTTTCTTCAGGTTCAGCATATGGTGAGAGAATCAGCTGATGTGAATCTGTTTTCAAATACCACAGCTGGTGAGAATCATAAAGACTGCTCTCCACAATTGTCTATTATGCGTACTGTTCTGAATAACTTCTCTGATTTTCACACTCATATTTTCTTGCATTCAACTGAAGCCCAGGTACGGCAGGATGTTCAGATTTTAACTTTGTATCTACGATACGCATATCCCATAGCTAATATGGTGAAATTTAAAACAAGAACACAGAGATGCGGCAATACAGGACACAAAGAAAGTATTTCTCTTCCGTCTGTTGGACATAGAACATCGCAGTCTTTTGTCAGCTCAATACATACCAACAAAAGCTGTCACATTATCCTCATCCTAGTTCATCTGTAAGGCGATCCCACTGCTCTTCAATGAAAACAAAGACCCCGCATTTTCCGTCCTCCACACCACTCTCATGGAACAGAGTTTAAAGTTAGGACATCATGTTCTTTTTTATGTTATGTTGTTTCCATATAACATGCTAACGTGAACAGATGTATTAACTACAACTGCCATCATAACACCAAGCGTGTGAAAAAATCTGGGGTGTATATGTTCATTGTTTGTGGTTTCTTACTGCCCCCCCCCAGGACCCCTACTTTAGAAGGCAGCAGAAAAAAGTTGCAATTATTAGGGAGAAGATGCCTTCACATTAAATGTGCCTAAACAGGCCGGAAATAAAAACTGATGAAAACGTAACATCTTTCAACAAATTATTTCACGGGGGGGGAATCAAGATTTTCGTTTACTTTACGTCACTCGGTAGTGTGAAGGTACCACCTGCTGGTGTGTGTAGGTACTAACAGAAAGACTGGCTCTTGATTACGTAATCAATTTAAGCCCAATTCATAATCCAATTGTCCACCTGCCGTTATTATTATACAATTATACAAGTGTGACTGCAATACCTTATAGAGTGAAGTAGTAGAATGTTCTCGAAAATATTCTAATAATTCCCGTATTCACTAAATATATTTATAATGTATATGCATAATTTAAGTCTAATTTCACAGTAGCGTATATTTTACACTTTAAAATACTCTAACTTTGGGCTCGCTTTAAATGCTTAATACAGTTTAGTGTCGTACGCTTTGTGTAGGTAACGCTATACCTGATCGCGCGGCCAGTGGTGAACCACAACATAGAAACCACAACGTTAGCCAGCGATATAAACGACAGCACAAAATAAACCTTTATTAACAAAGCATTTCATTTCATCACGTTTGTGGCGTTATGGAAAGCTTAATACATCGCTGCTTCCATATTCTGGATACATATACAGTATTGTGCAACGGTCTGTCAAGAAAAACTATGTTTAAAATATCTTCCCGCTGGTGCAAACCTTGCCCCCGTATTCTTAAGTGTTTTAGCTTCGCCGTTTTTAAAACCTTTCCCAAAGTCACCTTAGTATTTGCAGTAACTGTCTAATATACCAATGTAATTTTTCACTCAACAATTAGCATGCCATGTAAGTTATTTAAGTTAATGAAATCAAGTGAGCTAGTGGTAAAATGTAATGGATAGATTGGATGGTCAAGTTCAAGCCAAGATAGGAGTAACTTTTTGGAGAACACATGAAATTCTTGTAACATCTTTTTGACTGTTACAGTTCATTGCCATATATTGCAATGCTCGTTTGCACTATATCCTGCATACACACACACACACACACACACACAGTATTTTCTTTGTCGTCAATTAGACGCCACTGATTTAAACATTTTAAGAGCTGGAACCAGTGTGGTGAAAAATGATAGAAGAGAGCATTCAGTCCCTCGGAGTGTGGCGGTGGTCGCTTCCATGCCTTTCAGCGCTTCACACCTATTGGTCACTGACTCTCCATATGCAGAGGTAGGTTAGAATTGCAGCTCCCAATAAAGCTGAAATAACAGCTCCAGCAATCAGTCCGCGATTTGGGGGCGCTGTAAGGGAAGAAAATGGAAGCAAGAAGAAAGCTTGGTCATACTCCCACATTGCCTGGGGCACACAAAGGAAGTTATTTTACAGGAACCCAGACCAAGACTTGAGTATCACCCTGGATACTCACAGGAAGTGTCCCACTGTATCTCTAAGAAACACTGTACCTCTAAGAAACACTGTACCTCTAAGAAACACTGTACCTCTTGCTGCGGCACGACTGTCTAAATTTCACTGGATAAGGGAAAGGTCTAGGAATACAGTATAACAACATGAAACAGTGATGCTATATTGTTTGAGAATAGGGACATTCGCAGCTGTTGTGACAGCACAGTGGTACACACTTCAGAGACACGGGCCAAAAGCAGTTCTTTTCCCTCACAGAGCGTTACTTGTAGTGCCCAGATGTCCTCCCTCCCCCTTGTAACACATTACAGCAAAGGAAGTATCAAACAAAAGACTGGATGTGCTCACTGCTAACAGCAATGGTCACAACATTGCTGATTTTGGTGCTTATGGTCCGGTGGAAGTCCATGAACCTTGCAAAGCAGGCGTATTTCCCAGGAGTCACCGGAGCTGATAACTTTACCAATATTGCCTCCCCAGACTGGACCAACCTGTAGAAAATTGACTGATCTTTGCTTAACTCCATTATATGAATCTCCACCTGGGGGGAGAGTTAAAATCATTGTTAGGCATCACTACAGGAAATGATTTTGCCATATTGCATTCAAATATAATATTTTGGTAGATTTAGAAAAGCATACTGGATATAGCTAATACCTTACTATCACCAAGCCAAGATGCACTTAATGCGCAGCTCATCTCAAGCGAAGTGTCATTATAGATGGAGATATAAGACGTGTGCTCATAACCAGTGACTAAAAGCCTTGGAGGTAGAACAAAATCTGCAGGACAAGAAGGAATTGAATGACCCATCACTCAACAGAGATTCGGGCAAGATTTTAATCAACTGTGAGATGCATTGGAATCAGCATTGACCAGCATCCTTGTGGAAATCTTTTAAGATAATGATGCTGAGGACATTCTCCAATAATTTGAGGCTGCTTTGAAGGCGAACAGGGATGTAACAGAATGGCAGAATGGTGTCCATAGCACGTTACACACTCTCTGTTTTGCCAGTTTTTAGTGGATGGCAGTATCCTGAGCAGTATTACGAAATGTAACGAAAAACAGCAGCAGAAAGCATTAACACCATACCTGAGCAGATGACCTCCAGCTGGTCTTTCTTGTCACAATCAGTCTTGTTAAGCAAACACTCCCGGAGATGCAGCTCATTGCCAGTGCACTGCAGGGGGCCCACTAGTGGCTCCTGTGCGGTCAACCTAAACTGGTTCATCGACACTTTGCTCACGACGAACACGGTACCACAGCCCAGCTCCCTGCAGATCATATTGGCCACAGTCCACATGGCAGTGGTGGCACCTTCTCCATGGCAAACGGGGCCCCAGCGGTCCTGCGTGAACATCTCCAGGCGGCCTGCACACCTCAGCCCCTCGAATCGAGAGACGAGGCGCACAGGAGTCGTTTCTGTTAAGGTGGCAAAGGGATATTCTGGTTTGGTCCATCTCAGATCTCTGTCACGGACCTGAATATTCTTCATCTATCACCAATTTATTATGCCGCCATAATTAAGTTTCACCAGGGCAATTTCCTACTGCATATCTATGTCTTACAACCTATCAACATATTACTTGGCACTGTGTGTATGTTCATGGGCGCACTCTGTTCTTGCTGCTGTATGCACCCGAATTTCCCTCTGGGATCAATAAAGTCCATCTTAATATTAGAAATGTGATACTTTCATGATCCCTGTGGGGAAATTCTCCTTTCGCTTACGCCAACTTGCTCTCCAAGATACACGCAGACAGGTGAGAACAAGCTTGGGTCAGTCTGGGTGCAGTGCCGCTGGCCCCGTGATTCAAGCCAGTCACCTTGCAATCATGTGCACAAGTCCTAACTGGTTTTACTTTCGGTTTTCCTCTCAGACTAACAGCTCATCGGTGTCAGCATAACGGATCAAAGCGTTGGCACAACCCACTGCAGTTAATGTTAAGCATTACTGTATATTTGGGAAATATAAAGTATTAAAGATCCTGTTTAAAACAGGAACAAGTGTGCTGCTTTGAGTAAATGTCATTAACGGACAGTAATTTTGCTTAATAAAATGTATAACATAGTACATTTTCCCAATGCTAAATTTATTTCCCATATTTTCACCTCTCACCTGGCGTGACTCTCACAGCACGGGACAGAGGAGACCTGTAGGTACGATGGTTGTAAACGGCTTCCAGGTCACAGAAATATTCCAGCCTCTCCTGTGCCGGTACGCTCAGCCTGCTGTACCGGACGCTGTTGGTGTTCACTGTCAGGGACCCAACTGGCATCAGTGGTGCTTCGCTGGCTGCATCTTTAATGGTACGGGAGTATAGTCTGAAGGTGATATTATACACATAGGGAGCATCACAGAAGATGGTGTAGTTTCCTTCAGTGAAAACGACAGCAGGTTCCAGTCTGGTTGTGGGCTGAGGTAGAGAGGCTGGAAGCAAGAGAAAGAGAGAACATTTAATTTGTGTGAGAGAGAAAACTGAATTTTGACTTAAGGAGAAGAAGCAGCAAAATATACTATTGGGAAGAATGTGTTCTTGTGTTCCTCTATTGTCGTTTAGTTATATATTTTTATATTGCCAATTATCTGCCACCAAACCACTTTTCCTGGTGAGGGTCCTGGCCATTTTAAGTTATAATTTATCTATTTATTGTGATTATTTATTTATCTGCAGGACCAACATCTTCTTCTAGTAAGTCTTACTGCTATTTCAGAAAAGAGAGAACAAGGACTGCAATTCTAATAATGACCAGTGAGCCCTAGAGAGGAACAAACTATTCAGAGTGCATTGAGAAACCTAAATATGAAAAGTACTGAGGACGAAACGTGCAATCTTGAAATTTCCTTCCTTGTAGTAATGATTGCAGAAGAACAGACATGCATAAGAACGCGGTTTGGGCCACTGACCACTTAGAAAAGGGGGTGATGGTGGAAACACTCACAGATGATCAGGTTGACAGGTGAGCTGGTCAGAGACACCTCCCCCGTCCCGCTGACGTTGTACCAGCAAACAAAGTCGCCCTCATGCTGTGCCACAGCAGGGATGGAATACAGAATGGTGCCAGTGGAACTGAGTCTGTGAGAGAGCAGGGCGGAGAGGGGCAGCTGGGGCTTCCCCAGGTTCAGGGTGAGTGGATATGGAGCTGTCTTCGGTGGGGTGCAGGCCATAACCACAACCGAGAAGAGCCAGATGTTTGTGCCATTTACAGGCTCACTGAAGCTGAGTGACGGGGCAGCGAGAGACCCTGTGGATGCAGAGGAGACACTCCCGCTGATGCTGGACATACTGGATGTCATCACTCTAAATTTGTTTTACTGATTTAGGCATAGAAATATATCAGATCTGTTTGAGCCAATATTAACAAAGACCTTGTTTTTATTTTGATGACATATCCCATTTTGATATCAAGAAAGGGATTATTATTATTATTTCTGTCTCAAGTTTCATCAAAAGACATAATAAAATGGTCCAGGTATGTGACCGTCCTCAGTGTAAAAGTGTTCAATCAGCGACGACAGAAGACAGTAAAGACTCAAAATAGCCATCAAAATGTACATTCATGATTTACTCTAATGAGTGTAAAAACAGACACCAGCTGGCACTTAGAGCAGGATTTGGTTGTTTCTGTTTGCCATTTTGAATTGACAATGAGGTTCTGTCCAAAATAGATATTCTTATAACTGATATAATCAACACACTTACCTGCAGCTGAGATTATCCCAAAATACTGGATACACCACAGAGCACCACAAACTAAGCAAAGAAAGGAAGTGCATTATTCTTCAGCTGCTGGATGACTATGGCTAAACATAACATTCATTTGCAAGCTCAGCTGCATTGTGGGTAAAATATCAAAGACTGACCTGAAATGCGGAGAATGGCTGCAGGACACATGACTGAAGCACTTGAAGGACAGATGCGGGCTTGCTGGACAGGCGAATGTCTGGCAGGAGTGAATCTGGACCTGAGTCTTCAAAAGTTCACCACTAGGAAGAAGAGAACTCTGAGATGGGGAGGAGCCGTCTGTATTTCCTTCATTACGGAGGTTGGTTGGGTGCTGGTTGCTAACGTCCGGTTATTTCCTTCTACTTCCTCATTCTGGCCATCATTTACATTTTGAAGTGTGAAATGGATGATTTGTGAATTATTTCACAAAAATGTCTGGATTTCAAAACACAGAATCATGAGAAGTAAAATAGAGGACCTATCATTTACATAGGAATGAAATGGCTTGCTTGTCTACTGATTTATTTTAAAGGTGTACCAAGCAGCCAAGGAAATAACAATCTATAACAAAGATGGTCCCTGATCGGATTCACGTATGTAAATATCCAGCTGAATGAACAGGAGGTACAATTTTAAGTTGTGAATCCTTCAAACTTTTCAGCCTTGACCTTCTGCACAACCCAACCTCAGGATGAAATGTAAAATAGTTTAACTTTGATTGTTCAGCCCCCATACGCAAAATAAGATGATTTCTCAGCACTTGCGATCAATTCAACAACTGATTGGTTCACACTTGTGTCATTTGTTTAAAAAGCTGATTATGTGAAATGTAACTAATGTAGGTTTTGAGTCTCCTGACACAAACCAGGGGTTCCCCTCTGTGTCACCAGAGGTCCACACCCCCCGTGAAAATCAGCTCCATGGTTAGGTTTCATTGCTCTCACCAGTTCCTTGTTTCTGTGGTGCTACTCATTAATCCCAGTAAATATACATATAGGTGAATATAGGTGAATAAGCTCAGTGAAGCTGGCCCCCCTACAATCGGCACAAATAAAAATTCCATCATATTTGGTTAATGCTATGTTTGTGCCCATTTGTGGTGCAAAAATTAAGATTTAGTTTTAAAGATAATAGCTATTATTTTCTCCAGACGATTACGTAACCCAGCCCCCCTACAACAGTATATGGATATGAAACCGAACAGTCCGTTAGTGCTGCCTTTGTGCTCGTTTGAGCCGCACAAATCAGTGTTCTATCTCTTTTACTTTATGAGAAAGTCTTTTGTAAAGGTCAAAAGTTCAACCAGCCCCCCTACAAAGGCGTTCGGACGTTAAACCGGGCTTGTTTGTTAGTGCTGCGTTTGTG
Organism: Mormyrus proboscirostris; assembly: GCA_026779585.1. Lineage (NCBI taxonomy): Eukaryota > Metazoa > Chordata > Actinopteri > Osteoglossiformes > Mormyridae > Mormyrus > Mormyrus proboscirostris. Next base: position 1,169,717 of record JAODKF010000120.1, on the reverse strand, counting down.
CTCCTGCCACCCCCCCCGCAGCAGGCGATCACCACCTATTCGCTCCGTTACTTAAAACGGAAGCAACCTCAGTAACGTTGCGAAGTATTGTTGCCATATCCATGTGCACCACTAAGCGTTTTCTTGTCTGTTTTCTCTCCCCCTTAACCCTGCCCTGCCTTCCTCTACGCTCCCGCCTGCCCTGCTTGCCTTCCCTGTTCTGGCTCCCCGATCTACCCTCCTCGTCTCTCCCATCCTCTCATCGCCACGTCTTGTCCCTCCACGTAGGACTGACCTTCCCAGATTACGACCCACTGAACCTGACCAGACCTTCATTTTGGATTTCCCCACTGGCTTTAGGTGTATATGATAAACCTGCATTACGGGGTCTGTCTCTTCCCTGGTTTCTGGACGTCACATCTCGTTTGTGCTGCACAAATCGTAGTTCCATCTTTTATAGTCTTTGAGATATTAATGGGTATTTATGTAGGGCAGCAAACAATCTGCAGCCCCCCTATTAACAGCGCTAATTGGGCTCGCTCGTTAGTGGCCTGTGTCCATTTGTGCTGCAGAAACTACCGTTGTCTTTTATAAACAACTGTGGATTATTACATTTAGAGCATTCGGTAAAATTGTGACCGATAAATTAGGCTTCATGAAGCTATAATTTCCAAGACTTTGTTTGATAACTGCGGCATGGAATGAAGCTTTATTTGTAGAAGTATATGCTTTTTTTTCCACTTGTATTTCTCTACATGTCTCTGTATGTACGGTACCTATGACTTTGCTCACTACATCAATCAACTTTGTTTTGCATTAAAACTGAAAACATTTTGTCCCTTAATTCAGTTCAGGGTAGGTAGGGGGGCAGGGGCTGGTCCTAATGCGCTTTTTACCAAGGGGGACCCTCCCCCAGTACCGGTCGGCCAGCCACCCCCCCCCTCCGTTTGGGTACCTGTCCCTCACTAAGTCTGGTACCCAGTGAAGTCTTTACTTGCCTAGCCAGAGAACTTCTGAGTTGTTGTTGAGTTTAATGCTTATTGTGTTTGATCCCAGCATGTTTATGCAGACAGTATGTTTTGGATTTTGTTCATTACCAGTCTTTCCTCTGTTGCTCTTGACTCTGGACTGCTGTTTTGGACTGTGATTTGGCCATTATCGATACCTGGAATAGCTTCCCTGTCCACATCTCCTTGTATTACAAGAACATCAAACTAGCATCTTCTGAGGGTGGTCAATCAGCAGCGAATTGTCCTCAGTTGCAATTGAGCAAGTAGATTCTGGAATCAGATTTTTGAAGCATGCTGCAAATTTAGGGGGTGTTTGACATCTGACCTGCTTGTCAGTAAACAACTGTATGGTGTAACTCTAAGGCTTTTTTTATACAAAAGGTCTTGTCCTGCAGAAAGGTGTGAAAGTTGAACAGCCACACACACAGACACACAAAAAAACACACAAAATTCACATTTTCACAGAGAAAGTAATATGAAATTTAACTCCTTCATTACTGAGGCTGCAACATTTGCCAAGAAATACGATTTTCTTTCATTTGAAATTTACATTGACATTAGAGCATGCAATTTTGCACTGTTGTCTTGTAAAAGACTTTTTGAAACTTATACAAAGCTGAACATCCGGTAGCTAAGTAATTAGCTGTGGTCGGAAATTTTGATTCTCGTGTTTTATGCGGTTTCAGCCATGTGTCTGTGGGCCCTATCTCAACTGAAAATACCTTGACTCTTATCTCTGTGGATGATCTGCAACAAAGATGCACAGAAGAGTTACTCTATGGCCCCTAAATATCCTGGGAACCTTAGTTTTGTGCTGTAATTAACAACTGAAACTCATTTATGCAGAAGGCACATAGGGAAAGAGGGCAAACACAAGCCAGTTTAAGGCAGAAATAATTCCTGACAACAAACACGACATGCAGAATACACAACATACAGCCATGATCTATAGGACAACATATACACTAACAAGGACATGTGAATGAGTGTATATACATACTATCTGTAAATAAACAATTACATTTTTATATTTTTATAGAATAAAACTGTTACATTACAACAATTTAATTTACAGCTTATACATTTCAGTTACATGTAAAGCAAAAGATTCATGTAAACTACACTGAGTTTAGATCAGTGATAATGCAAAATATGTAATTGAAGTAAATTATATATAGTAGCCAGTTGTATTAGTTTTTAAATGTGTTTAATGTTTTTTTTTTTTTTTTGAAAAATTACATCTGTATGCTTCTTGTTTTGGGCTGACTGCGTCCTTGACTGATATACACGGCGCTGTATATGACCTCGTCATGTTCTTCCTATAAAAAAAAAAAATTTAAAATTTAAAGAATAATGAAACTTAAACTATTAGTGACACAATGATGTTAATGTAATAAGTAATTATGCAAATAAAGAATGCAAATGTGGAAATTTATTCTAAAATGTTTAAAAGGCAATTCAAATAATTATGCTGTTTGGGGATGATTACTCTCTAAAGGGCGATGTGTTTATATATATCCCGCGACAAGGGTCTCACATAATAATTCCCTTCGTAGGCGAGCCGCTGCACTAACAACGTGTTAATGACTCATCTTTTCTTACTATTTCATTTCATTTCTCTCTGCTTTTCCTCATGCTGATCATTGTTTATCTTAGATCATACTTAACAGAGATACAACGAAGGAAGCAACAAAATCAACTTCAAAATAAATAAAAAATAAATAATTTAATCTCAATGAAAACAGGACTGTACATTATGATGAGAGGAAATTTAAGATCTGTTCATTATTGATAGCCAGCCCTGCAACTGTGCTCAAAATAAGCGGTTGGGAAAAAAATGGATTGATACAGTTTTCTTAACGCATGTCTGTATTCTTTAGCAGCTCAGTAAAAGACTTTATCGACAATGTCAAATTATATACTTTAAACTTCCTCTCACATTGAAAATCCATGCTCAGAAACAAGTTGTGTTTATGTCTAGGAAAGAAAGAAAAGTTACACTAATTCTCATTGAATATACAAAAAAACATGTTTTGCTATAAAGAAGCTTATATGCTACTGATTTAGCTTGACTAGCTGCTGGCTGATATTTTTAGGCAACTGATAAACACCAAACACACTGGCTATATTCTGCTGTCACTGTCTCGCAAAGCTTTGCAACACTATATGCTAAATTTTGATTAGATCTTCTTATTTTTCTACAGCTATTTTTTGCCCTTTTTGACACCTACGTGTAAATATATTCATAATCAATTATTTTGGCCTTACTGCCACATTAGTATGATTATGAAGGCGCATTACAAACTGTTGGCATCATTATAAATTATTTGGAATACCTGAACCGTTCCTTCCTTTTCATCCTGCTCATTTTGCTGAGAATCAGTTTCTTGGTTCTTGTCACCATCTAATGTCAAACAGGACAGTTATTTTTCATATTCACAGCCTGCATTTTAAGTTTGTTGTTTTTATAAACTTATTGCATTATGTGTGTGGCTAATAGAATGTGCATACAATTGTATGAATTTTTTTGCAGTAGTAGAATAACTCTGTAGGGAAAAATGGTTTCCGCTTGCTCAATAAGTGAAATGTTTTTTTGTCCAGGTTAAATGCAGTGATCACAAAAACATCAACTGATAGTCGGTCTGATGTAAATGCCCCCATGTGTCGCTAAAATTCTTACCTGTTCTTCGACAGGAGGTATAAAAATAAAAACCGGCAGAGGAGAGCAGGCCGACCACCAAAGCAGAGATTAGAGCAGTCACCACGGTCTTGGACAGGTCCCCTGGGTCAGTGCACATCGCGGGGTGATGCGGCACTGTGGTGTGCGGAGGGGTCGAATTTCCTGTGAATTCAATAAAAAAGGGAAAAGGTTTCTGCATTAGCCATACTTACTGATAACTTAACTGTGTATGTCTCGTGAATTTTACAAGATCACATCATTTCACATCATCACCTAACATACATTTACCTGCGAGTGTAAGATTGTAAGAAGAACCTATAAGCATAGAAACTGTTAAAAAATGATGCACACAGTAGAAGAGTCCCAGGTCTGAATCAGTAATGTTGCGAATCATCAGGCTAGTTGTGTTATGTACAATAGAAAAACGTTTGTCAAAGCCACGGAAGTATTTGTCAGTGTTATTTTCCTTAGTCAGTATAATGAAAGGAACCTCGCCCCAGCGCTGTCCAAACCACACAACTGCGCTATTCAAGATTTTCAGGTCGCAGTCCAGTACGACCGTTTCCCCAACACTGACTACTTTGACAGCCGAGTGGACCACGTTGTCTTGACCTGAAGAAACAGAGGCAGAAGGTAAACAGATACCAAGCAACCAATAAAACACCCCTGCAGATGCATTTCAAAGGTCCTGAATCAAATATACAAATAACCAGAGCTGCAAAATAAGTACTTACAACACAACGCAAAGACCACAATGAGTCTCTCCATGATGACAACTGCTGTCACTGAGTGTTTCATGCTGGAAATTTATTGAGGTGGAAATTGCCTTATAAGGGCAATAACAAGGCTCTTGATGACGTGCACTCAATTCTGCCCAAGCATGAAACTCAATTGACATTTAGGTGGTTGTGATCAGAGGCCGCTGAGCCAACACAACAGTGCTGGTTCTACATTTAGCACATGGCGATGCGGTTTGACTGCGCTGCACAACCTGCATTCATGAGCAGGTTTAGTTATGTGGTCCCACAAAGTTTAACCTGTTCTTCGTTTGCAGGCAGCCTTCGATACGTTTGCAGACTAGAACACACATACTCACCTGCTTCTTTGTTTCTATACTCGACCTTTGGCTATTATCTGATATTTACCATCACAGTTCAACTTTCTCCATTTGGCACCTACAGTGTTTATGATTAATGGAATGATTTAAATGAAACTCCTCCGTTATTATTTGCCATTTCTGCAAGTATGATCTCTCTTTGCCTGCCCCACATCGCTCTCCATGAGGCACACGGACACATATACAGGTGAGAGCAAGTTTGGGGGTCGCAGCGCAGGGTCAACCTGCGCGCAGCACCTCTTGAGCTGGGAATTAACCGCCTTGCTCAAGGACCCACGGACATGTGACTGTACTGTGCCGGCAATCATCCAATCACAGGCAAAGAGGCTTCGGCCACAGAGCCAATCACTTTGTTGTTACTCGGGAAAAAAAAGTGCGAGCTAAAATGTTTACAGACAGGAACACATATATTCACCTGCTTTATTCTTAATAAAGTTATGAGTAATGTATTTTTGTTTAAGTTTAGATAACTTGTAGATTTAGGCTAAATCAAAGCAAAAATACATGCTGATGCTCAAAACTTCATTTGGTTTGTGCTTTTGAATCTCAGATATATTTCAGCTTATATTTGTTGTCACAAAGTGAGCTAGTTACCATCCTATGGGTCAACAGTAGGGCAGTTTACAAAAAACAGCATACTATCAGTCATCCCAGATGTCAAGTATAATAGAAATTGTTAATTTAGGATATTTTTAAAGAATGTACTTAGGATATGACTTACTAATGGCAAGCTAAATTTAATCACAAGTGTACAGAAACAGGTTGTTTGGGATCACCCGCTTTGCCCCAACACAGTAACAAAAGCCAAAGTCATGCGGCTTCACTACAAATTATAGGGGCAAGATTGACATCTATTGGTAGATTTTAGTACTGCATGTAAGTGAAATGTGTTTACTTTTTCCATGGTCTGCACTGTATTAATTTTTTTTTTTTTGTTAGTTTGGAGCATTACTGAGAAGTAAATGACAAACGGGTGAGAAGAAGCTAGACGGAAGAAGCAATAAGCAAGCGGGTACAAAAGATAGAAAACCAGTAAGTGACACTTACAAAAAACTTACATATATTCATAATTACAGCCCAGTAGTCGTGAACTATATTTGAATCCTTCACCACTGAGCTACTTTCACTCTGATCACAGAGAATCTTTCAGTCAAGTACCAGGGGCAAATGCATCACTGGCTATTAACCGCTTGCACAACTGTTGTGTCCTACCCCAAGTATGTCTTGACTGTACTACTGCACCAAACCAGTGGCAGTAATATGCTGGCTTAAAGGACGGAAGCTTTATCTGTTTGTGTATATTCTCATGACCCACAAGAGGGAAAAGATATTTATCAGTTTAAAGTTTTCAGACGCTGTAATCGTTACATGCAAAAATAAAAAAGTTATTTGTAAACCTATATAGTGCACAATTATATTAATGGTCCATGGTTAAGATTAGTTGAGGATGATCTTAAAAGCTAAAAACAAATTTTAAAAAACTTCATGCCCCACCAACTGTTACTCCAGATTATAAATGCGAATAGAATGTAGGTGCCTCTTTCTACAGTTTTCTGCAGCACCTATTTATGCAGAGTAATGTCTGTTGAATTGGCTGCGGTCTCCCGCCCCCTGACACCCCTCATTCCCCCTTCTGGCTGCGTTGATATTCAGCGAGGCAGGTTGGAAGCTGGGGCCGGATGAATGGCGCAGTGTTCCGGACATGAATGTGGCGTTGCCCTGACGGACAGGCGCGCCCATTCACACAGCCTTCCCCGCACTTCTGCACCCTTGAATGGGGGGCAGTGCTTAGAGGCAAACTAGATGGGACCGGAAAAAAAATAAGACTCTTTTTTTCTCTCTCAAGTTGCTTCTTTATAATCACTGTGGACCACCTCCACCAACTGTCCATTTATTTCGGCATCCACTCCGTCAGCACGCGTTTATTTAACAGGGAAGTACCGCCCTCCCTCTTCGATATTTTGAGGGAGGGAAAGTAGAGTATCTCAGGGATATGCGTCTAATACGCATGGCGCTGTGTCTGGTGTCACGTAGATTGTGTAATCCGTATTGACATATCCGTGTCGTATCCACAGAAATTACTCAAAGGAGCCCATCAGTACAAAAGACACTTCCAAAGAAGAAGAACTGCAGTTTGACACAAGGGTGATTCTACCAAATCAGTGCCATTACACATTTTCAAAGCCAAATTTCATTTTTTCATCTTATTCAAAAATAATTTGCATGAACAAGAGTTGTGATTGACCACCTCTGACATACACTGAAAAAACAAAAATACTGGGACACATCAATTATTGAATTGAGGTGTTTCATTCAGACCCATTGCCACAGGTGTATAAAATAAAGCACCTACACATGGCATACATAATTGAGGGATGCAGATTAGGGACAAATGGGACAAGGAAGTGCTGGCTAGGCTTGGGCGATATTATAGCAATACCATATATTGCGGTATTTTTGTTCATAAATAAAATGGCTGTGTCTGAATTCAGGAACTGCATCCTTCGAAGGACACATCTTATAAAAGCTACACCTTCGTAGACCGTGTCCTTCGAAGGTCGCGCGCTGACAGTATTATTAAATGGCACCATTTGGCCTGCTGATAATTTCCTATTTGCGTCACCAGCTGTTCCCGCCCTTACCCTTGTGTTACTCTCGGCTCATCCGATCCTCGTGTGTGCCACGCCCCCTCATTAACCACGCGTATTACCCTGATCGTACTCACCTGTTGCTTGTTAGTTTTTGCTTGTCCTGTGTATATCAGTCCGCGTCTTCCCCTGGTTTACCCATATCCGTCATTAATGTTTTTCGCCGCATGCTCCCCCGTCTACCTATTTGCCCTAAATAAACCCCTTTTCCCGGTGTTTACAGCTCGCCTTCCTGCTTCCTTGCTCACCAACCGCCGGTCACAACACCTGGAGTCATGACCCGTCGCTCCTATCGCCTAGCCAGGACACACCCACTTTACTCCTGCGCAATGAATCTTGGGATATGTTGGGCTACGTAAGATCCATCGGGTGTGGAGATGAAACGGTATGAGTATTTAATATCACGATTATCGTGACCAAAATTATCACAGTTATCAGTATTATTGTGGTGTTAAAATGGGGTGAAAATGTCTGATACATAAACCGAAACCATTTCAAGTATTATATTGAAAACCACAAATAAAATTAGCATCAGTATACACTTTATAGACATTAAGAATAATGTAGCCAATAAAATACAGCAGTAACCAAAGATTTTTTTAAAAACTTCATTAGCATCATAATAAAACAAATACCGTGTATTTCGCTATTGACTGGTTTACTCCCACCTTTACACTTATGTCCTTAAACTGGCTGTTCTAATATCTCCCGCATTTCCCCCGTAATGGGTGGAGACCTCACCCCCCCCCCAATGGTCCAGCCAAAGTTACGCCCTTGAAAACAGCACATAGCCCAAAATTACAACTTCATTCTCTAAATCTTGGATTTTTTTCCCTCAACGTGGCCCTAATATATACATAATACATAATCCATACCGATATTGGAAATAAACTGGTTTAAATGGTATTCCCACAGCTTCGTTATAGAGTGGTCTTCATGAAAATGACTTGAAAGACTAGAGGTGTTGCTCCCCTTTGCAAATATTTTCTTTCGTTCTGCAGATAGCATGGCCATCTTCAATCAGCTTTCCTTCTAAAGTCTTCTAAAAGCCAAAAATAAGCCCAGACCTCTGACTTTGTCCTCTAGACAACCGAAAATTTCCCCTCGCGTTGTCACTGCCGTTCTTTCAACACAAGACAAACCCACGTTGCATGATGCACTTGCGTCTGGGAGACTGTTGCTAACTTTGTTTAATGCTTGTGACAATGCGTATATTTCTACTTATATTTAACGTAATGTAGCGCCGTTGAGATGGCGCTCCGTATGTGACAGACCCCAGTAACAGCTCAGGAGCATGCTGGGAAAATTGTAAATAGCCCGTGTTTGTGTTCCTGATTGTCCTGTGTGGCCCGATTGTGTCTTTTATGAACCCTGTCCGGTCCTCGCGCGTGTCAAATTATTGTGTAAATAACCCACGCTGTGTGTGCTTTAAAGTCCGACCTCGGACCTCCATGTGTTTCTGGGTTATGCGTGGTCAATAGTTGTCTGATACTTGTATTAGTTGTTTTAAAGGCTTAGTGAAAGGGCGCTGTTTCACCTTGAAAACCGGTCTCACTTTTTCTCGCTATTGCCGCACTGCTTCGTTCTGGCACGCACTACAATACTTTTTTCAAAGCACGGTAATTAACCACGGTGTTAACGCTAATTAAAATTTGATATGGCAATACTGCTGTCGGAAACTGTACCTCGGTTTACCGTGAATACAGTAACAGTTTCATCCCTAGTTATGCTGTCCTTTATGATTCTTAGCCAGAGATTTATAATTCCGTCAGCATGGTGAGGTAATTTGGATGACAAATTAAAGGTATGCTGGCTTCTTAGCAATGACGTTTATAAATTAGCGTTGTTTATCCATTAGACCTGGGACAAACTGTCTTCTCCTGGCATGAAGGAAGGACAGTCCTCAGTGCAGCTTAGCATGAGGTACTATATTAGAACACAAAATAAAAGGGACCTTGAGAGCTCAAAACTGGTCAGTTACTTGCTGATAAATGAGGGCTGGAATTATACACAAAGACAAGCAAAGGGAACATAAGTTAAAACATCTGGCAAGATCACATACAAACACTGGCGGGTAACACACACATCGGAGATCATACAGCTTGTGGCACTATGCAGGTGAAGGATACACACTGGTTGTGTCTTCCTCCAGGGTTCTGATTCTGCACTCTCAGAACGGTAAACATTTGTACCTTCGCTTGTCAGTGGGGCTGTACCCTTGGAACTGTACCTTTTATGGTACATAAATGGACTCTGAGGAACATCCCAAAGGTACAAATAGCATTCATGGAGCATCGATGGTACAGAAATATTCCTCGGCCTATTTCTGTACTTCAAAAGGTACAGTTACCTACAGCTAAGGGTAAATTGGCAGACCCTTACGAGTACAGCCTCAATGACAAGCAAAGGTACACATTTTTACCCTTTTTTCTGAGAGTGTGGGGTAAATGTTCTCACCCTAATCCCCGCTCCTCTAAGGCAGGTCCTCCACACAGGGGACATTTCTGCGTCTCATTCCTTGATGTCTAGATGGTCTCAGCTGTTTTCATCACTGGGGTTACAGAGTAAGTCAGGGAATGACTTTGTCAGGGTGCCTAGAGGACTTCAAAATAAGCCAGGAACCATACCAGGGGTTTGCTGATTTTGGTAAGTCCGTGTCTTAGGCCAGACTCGAATACAGAATCTCCAGATTCCGACACTCTTGCCATGACCAACATGCCACCAGATCAGGTGAGGAGACCTGCATGGTAGGGCCTTGAAGAGTCCATTGAGGCTCCCCCAGAACGTCATAGCCAAAAGGGTCGATAAGAGGATTATCCACAAACCATCACGGCATGGGGAACAGAGACTCACCCATAGGGGGGCTTCATTATCAAACTTCATCATGAAAAAATGAATATGCACAAAAAAATCATATTTATTGAATAAGATATTTCCTCTAACTGGACCTCTTTAAATTTTATTTGAATACCCCTGCAATAGAGCTGTTGAATTAATTAGATTTTTTTAAATCACAATAAATATCGCAGAAAGAATAAATATCGCAATGTGATTTTTTTTTCCACCCAATATCGTGCAGCCCTAGTTTAAACCCAGCCTCAGCACGTCTGCGGGTCCTTGAGCAAGGCCTTTACCCCTCAGCTCCCTGGGCACCGCTACGGGTGGCTGCCCTTCGCGGACAGCTTACTCTACAAAGAGCAAGTTGAGGGAGGCATAAAGACAATTTCCCCGCTGGCATCAATAAAGCATCGATTAGTATTAATATGTGTAGGATGCACAGGCCTGAGATCCTGCCCAGCAGCTGCACACAAATGAGCATAGATGGTAAATCCAAATTATATGCGTGGCTATATAATATGCAAACCACTCCTTTCTTTTTGTCATAAATAATTTTGTTTTGGGTATTTATTGGGCTATAACTGATGCAATTATGGTTGTTACTCCATTTTATTTAATATATCGATGTATTTCAAGTATTCTTATTTCGTATGTACAGCGTGTAAAATATGAACTTGAAAAATTGTATTTCGGGTTATTGGGTTAGGTGTGATGTAGAAAGGACCCTTTAATAAATGTAAATGTGCAAATGTTGCAATACTGAGATTACAAGCTGGAGGAATTGCTGAGGAGTCTGATAGCACTGGGGAGTAAGCAGGACTTGAGGTGTGTTGTTTCTGTGGTGCGCTATCTGTCATCTGCCTGAAGGAAGTGGCAGAAGCAGATCACACACAGGATGTGAGAGGGCCTCCGTGATCCTTATGGCACTTTCAGCAGTACGTTGGATGGAGAAACGTTCAATTGACAGAAGGGCAGCACCAGAGATCTTTGAGGCCCTTGTGACAATTTCGCTGCAGGCTTTTCTTAGTGACGGAATCTGTTTCACCAGATCAAACTGTAATAGTACATGTCAGGATGATGGCGTAGAACCGTACGAGGAGATGACGACAGACTCTGAACTTCTTTAGTTGCCTGAGGAAATGGACTCTCTGGTTTGCCTTCTTGACGAGGTGTTCCAAGTGAATCTGCCAATTTGGAAGCGCGCAGAAGCCTGTTATTGTTATTTGCTGACCATTGGTATCGAGTGGGGATTTGTTGTTCTGCGAGTGCCTGACTCTGGCGTAGGTTTAACAGCACATCCCTTCTGTTTTTATTTACCAGCAGGCCTTCCTCTTTTAAGGTCAGCTTGGTACCATGGATGCCTCACACCTCCAGGGGGGTGACAGCATCAGCCCGCCAGTCGCACCCACTGGGAAACACAAGGGCAGGCCGGGCCAGTCCTGTGAGTCAGCAAAAGGGGAGCACATCTTGGAGCAGCTGTCATCTTTGTCAGGCCGGTGAGACCCTATAGGAACAGTTATGGCAGCGGGTTGCCAAATTCCAGAGTCAGCAGGCCCTGCCGACTCCCTGCCACAGCGTGTCTATGCAATTTCACACAATGAGCGGACACATGTGTAAGTGAAAAGACAGTCACGGCTTCACCATGCGACACGTAGGGGGACAGGGGAGGTGGAGGGAGGGAATATACATAGATTGGACATACATCATACATAAATTATACATACACTATGCACATTATAAATTATACATACATACAAAGATTGACATACATTACCAAAATGTATACACAGGTTATCCAGTAAGTGCTTAAAGTAATTAAAATGCATTATTATTATTATTATTATCATTATTGAACCTACAGTATATTACACACCGTAGCTTTAGCTAGCCCAGTAGTACAGGTGCATGGTTTTCAGCAAAGTAGATGTATCGTTTTTGGGCTCTACTGCACTTTGTGACCTGTGGTCTGTGAAAGGTGCTTTATAAATGCATTTTAATTACTTATTTAATGTAGCTGCGCATCTAGCCTTCTACTGACTCACTAAATTAGCCGCTCTGTTATAACAGAGCCATGTGATGGTTTTTTGGTGTGGGTGGCAAACACCTTTATCGGTTATGAATCTGACGTTGGCTTATTTTGAATCAGCTTGTTGTGACCAACATGACAAATAGTGGATTTTTGTGCTAGCTGCCAATCAGCCTATCACAGTGCGATCTTGTGTCCCTCCAGCGGATGCAGCAAGGGGCGTGGTTTACTGGAACTGGATTGGAAATTGCATACACCCTGACAAGGCATATCCGTGGCATCCCAGCTACCCACAATTCCATCTCCTATTATTTATATACACACCCTGGCTACAGTGTAATTATATGCAGCCAACACATACTTATATATAAACCATTTTATATATGTGTGTGTGTATGTCTGTATATGTACATATACATTTTCCCATCGTGTTGTTAAAAAAAAATGAAAAATTTCCGGTAATATGTTCGTTTTTTAATTATTGAGCATAATTATTCCAGATGTATTTAAGATACATAGCACTAAAATGCACAAACCCCAGGCTTTGGCAAGTACCAATCGGGTTGCCCCTTTAAGTGCACGATCGGCGAAGGGGGTGGGCCCCTCGGTCGCCGGGCCCTTTTCACTCCATGTGACCCAACCCCTTTTAAGTGCTGTGAGGTTTGAGGGCAAACGGTGAGGTAGTCCCGTCCTCAGAAACGCCGTTTGCCGGTTCCTTCAGCACATCGCTGCTTAAAGAAGTGTGTCATAAAGCCATGTGTGTCCCACAGCGTTAGAACAGCCCGATTTTAAATAGGAGAAATCTTAGTTTTTCCTAAGAATGGAATTTTTTTCGTCATCCTTAAATATCCGATGTTCTTTTTGCGGATGGAAAACAAAATTTGTCCGGAGCTGAAACTGCTTGTTGCTAAAAAATTGCATTAGTTGGCGTTCAGATCCTCTGCACAGCCCCCCACCTAGGTCAGACGGACTTCTTTTGGAGCGATATCGATTTAAAAATATAATCAGGAGTCAGTATTCAGTCATTGAGGTAAGAAAATTATCCGCATTTTCGTGAAAGCTTTCCGATTGCACCTTTTGTGGAGAGAAGAACTTATTTTATGGTTTGTTTGATTAGGTTTCGGATTTTATTTTGTCCCGCACGCTTTAGCGATGCCGGTAAGTCCATGTAGCTGTCCACTTTTGATTTGCTATGCGCTTATGACGTTCAATTTGGAACTTAATTTTTAAGATGAAACTTAATTTGAGCACTTTATTCTCAGTGCGCCACAGTCCGATAGCCTAGTGTTTCGTTTTCTGGTATTTGGTGAATGTTCTGATCGTGTCTTTCACCTGTTCACAAAGTAATTAAGCAGGGAAACACTGAGCCTAGTGTTTGTTGTAATTGACCCATTTTGTCAGTAAGGTGTTCTTTTTACTTTTATCTACAAGTTTTAACAAATTAGATGGTTTAAAATAACAAACGGGTTATACTGTTGAGAATGTAACGGAGCAACTTGCTTAACTTTGCGAGGAGGACTGTACATTATTTATATATTGAAACCAAGCAGTAGCAGTCTGAATGTCGTGTTTTACGGCGTTTTAGGTGAATGTAGTGCCACTGCTTTTGTTGCTGCTCGGTTCAGCATTCACTGATCGGCAGGTCAGCTCCGCTCCGGTCGCGGAAGGCTTAGCGGCAGCTGCCATTCGTTTCCAGCAGGGGGCGCTGTACCGGGCGCTGTTGAGACACTCCTCGTGTAGGACAGGACAACGCATGCAGAAGAGAACAGCATCGTCCAGAAACAAATCACCGACAGTCTGAATGCTGTCTTTTAGATTAAAATATTTATTGTGTCTCTCAAAGACACCAGCTTTGATTTGCGGCTAGCAGGAGACACCTGGTAGTTTTTGTATTCAAACTCATGTATATTTATTTAAATGAAGGTAGCCATTTCGTAACTTGGACCGAATAAAGCGATTTGAAATTGCACACCATACGGTAGCAGGAAGGGGAGGAATATTTTAGCACAGTTCCTTTTGGAATTATGGGGTGTAGATACTTTGCTGTTGTTGGAAGTTTGGCTAGAGCTAAAAGATTAAGTATAGGTTTGTGGTTAAAACCAGCTCTCCACTGGGGACTTTGGCTTGGCTATGGATGATACCAGTGAATGATTTAGGGGAAAGAGATCTGACTTTGAGTTTGCCTTCCTATTCCTCATGGACTTGCCAGTTTCTGCTGTAATTTTATAAACAATCATTAATTTAATTCTTGCCTATGCTTGCATGTCATTAACAGTCAAAAGATGTGCATATTTTTTTGTGGACAAACTTTGTGAGAGAAGACTCACTATTATGCAACCTACTGTGTGTCTGAGGGACCTACCTCAGAGAGCTGGTAAATTTTAAGAAATGTTTTGAAGAAAGACTTGTAAAAGCTCCCCCCCTCCCCCATGTAAACACTTCTTTGGTGTTGGGGTTTATCTCCTTTTGTCCTCTCTTTCCTGGCTGTCTTGAAAAGGCACTCGATGGCTGCATGAGGTGATTTGGTATGAGCTCACAGTTATATAAGTCGACGTGATCAGTGATGTCTGCTTCAGTTTGAATTTGTGCCAATGAGGAACAGGCCAGGAGAAATGGAATGAACCATGTCTGAAAAGGGCCCAGGAATTTTGAAATGTGACACGCTGGCCTCCACCACGGAAGTTCCTCTCTAACCGATGTCCCCTGTGGTGAAAACAGACCGTCTGACAGGCTGCCCACCGGAGACTCGGCGCCCCGTGTCAGTGCTCTGGGGCTGTGAGCTGCCCATGTGACGAGGAAGACTCTAGAATAACCTTGCTTCACTTGACGCCGTTAAGTGTCTCCTCCCTCTTAATCCTTGCATGAGGATTTTTTTTTTGTTTTATTTGTCAGGTTAAAACTTCACCAATAAAATGGCCTAGATTGTAAATGGTTATCAAGGATCAAAGTGTCCCATCAGTGCAGAGTTTGTGTACAGTTCAGAGAGGTAGTATGTAAACCGGATAATAAAGGTTATTTACTTGCTTTGGTGCTGGGTCGGCCTTTCTCATGCTGATTGGTCCGTTCCTCTTAAATGCACTTCAGTAACAGGCAGTTATTCCAGGGGTTAATATGTAGCGTTCCAGCTCTATCAGGAAAGGCTGCTTACTGTGCCCGTTGTGAGCTGGCGGCTGCTGCTTCTCTACTCCCTCGTAGCTGGGAGGGGGG
>JAODKF010000120.1:1126905-1139678 GCA_026779585.1 Mormyrus proboscirostris | reverse complement strand
CCCCCCCCCACCCCCCCCCCCCCCCCCGGCTGAGAGGTCGTGTCGGCTCACCGCGCGTGATAATTCTCACCATTTACAGTCTGCTTTCCTATTCCTCCAGTAAATAAGTCCATCGTGCATTTAATTTTGCAAGTTAAAACCGATAACCTCAATTTTTTAAAACAAATGTGTCTGTTTACATGTGTGTGTTTCTGATTCTGATCCACCATGAACAAGCATGCCTTTCCTCTCCGTTCTGGATATATACCAGCCTTGTGCTTTATGCTGCCTGAGACGAGCTCCAAGCCCCTGTGACGCCAGATTAAGTGGATTAAACTCTACTACTCTTCATTTCCTGTTCCCAGCTTTGCATAATCTGTACATACAAATAATTTGTTTGTTGTTTGGAATTATGGGTAATGCAAACAATTTTTATTTATTTATTTATTTATTTTTTTCTCCTTTTTTGAGATTGGTGTCTCCCGCCTTGTGCCCTCTGCTAGCGAGGACAGGGCACCGGGATCCGGCCGAGTGGGTGAGAGGACATGCTGCTTGTGGGCAAACCGCGTTTCATGGTTGCCGTATCTTCCAGGGTTTCTGTCGTCTAGAGACTGGGAGCCAGTTGTGGGATTACAGGCAAATGAAGCGTGCTGACAGGAAGCAGTGTTAGAGAGGGGGGGTACAACAAAGGCTGGGAGGGGGGGGCGTTCCCACCTCCTTGTTTGCTACACCTGACCTGTCAATCGCATGGGGGTGGAGAAGCCCAGCTGGCCTTTTCTGCTGGTTGGTCTCGGTGATAAATGTGTGTGGAACGCTGGCTATCATTTGGTTATTCAGTAGTTTTATACTTGCCTGTTCCAGGGAATGTAGCAGTGAGGTTTGGGACATGTCCTGCTGTCTTTCTCACCAGTCCCCTGCCATGTGATGACTACTTGCTGAAACAAGGTTTATTTCCTGACCGGTTGCTCTGAAATCTGTACTTGTTGGGGGGGGGGGGTTGAAACATAGCCAAAAGGGACAAAGTAATATTATTAAAATACCAGACCGCCTTTGTCATCCATGTTCTTGGTCCAGTCTCCAATGCCAAAGAAAAGTCTAAGCGCCGGTATATTATGATGTGGTGCGGGCAGTGTCTGCGGTTTCAGCGTGTCGGACATCTTCACGACCGTATGGGACTGACTGGTCCCTTAGCTTCCACTTGCATTTCTCACCAAGATGCCATCTGTTCCTGTCTTGAGCTTCTGCAATTATTACTGGCTCCAATGCACCAGATTAGTACATAAACATTGGCTTTGAGGCAAAACAAACTTAATCCCCAAGTTTTTAAACTAGAGTAACTTTCCATACACACATTGCTCAGGTTTCCTACTTTTGGGGTATTCTTACTTCTATACTGTATGCATGTTATGTATGTATGGAAAGGTTTGAAGTCATCGAGAAATTTTCTTTTTGTTTTTGAAGGAAAATCACGATTTTAGTTAAAATAACATTTAAAATAATCAGATCAGTCTAGACATTGTTTGTTTATGTTGTAAATGATTGTTGATAGCTGGTGAAGACTGATATTTAACAGAATATCTACATAGACATACCAAGGTCCTTCTTCAGCATCCATCACTCCTATGGTCCAACAGCACATTGTATTGGCCAATCCTCAGTTATCATGTTAAACTTATCTGTTATTATAGAAAACCTTTGGGCAATTATGTTAGCACAGCTGAAAACGGATGTGCTGTTTAAGAAAGCAATAAAACTGGGCTTCATTGGCCACTTGGGTATCTGGAGCATCAGAATTTGTTTGACTATGGTCTCAAATGGTCAGAAGGAAAGCTTTCTTCAGAAACTCATCAGTCTGTTGTTTTTGGTAAATGACGGCTGTTCCATGTCACAAGTTAGCAATAAACTAAATGTGTGGACTCCCTTCACAGAGTAGCGCAAACTCGCTCTGACCGGCATATAAAGAGAAGTGGTAGGGTTAGGGGGATAACTGTGCTGGAAGATAACATCAATCTCTAGTTTGAGAAACCCCACACAGGTCCTCAGCTGATACTGGGCAATAAAAGGTTAAATTACCCGAAAGAACACAACCATTGGCTGGAAGATGATATGGACTGATCAATCTAAAATTTGAGTTATTTGGATCATAGAACAAATTTGTGGGACTCAGAACAAATGAAAAGGCGCTGGAGGGAGTGCTTGATGCCATCTGTCAAGCTTGGTGAAGGAAATATGGTGTTTTGGGGGTACTTTTTATACTGGTAAAATGGGAAATTTTATACAGGGTAAAAGGAATCTTAGAGTCATAGTCTTCCTCATTTAGCTTTTTGAGACACCTTGCCATACCCTGTGGTTGGCGCTTGATTGGACCCAATTTCACCCCACAACGGGGAAATGACCCAAAGCACAGCTCCAAATTGTGCCAGACCTATTTAGAAGCAGTCGGTGCCCATCAAACCAATCCAATTTGTGGGAGATGGGATGAAGTTTCCACAGATGACCTCAGCAAATTGATAGCTAGAATGCCAAAGGCCTGCAAGGCTGAGATTGCTGCAGATGGAGGATTCTTTGATGAAAGCCAAGTCGGAAGCAAAAAATTATTTCAAGCAGAAATCATTTTTTCTATCATTGTTGGTGTCTTGACTATATTTTCTATTCAATTTGTATATTTGATAAAAGTGAGTTTTCATGGAAAGAAGAATGTAATCGATATTTAATCATTTGAAGGAAATTATTAGGAGCATGGTAAATCGTGATGTATTGATGCCTTCCAAGTAACTCGACCTCCTACCTAAAAACAAAAAGTAAAAAAAAAACCAAAACAAAGTACTATATAGCAGTTGAACAGAATGGCTTCGTAATGCATATTTATACAAGCACATGCTAATTCCGCTAGCAATTAATGCTAACAAGACAGTGATTTTCACAGACTTCCTAGCGGAAATTAACGCGCAGGGACTCGCGATGTACACTGTGAACGGTAACTGTCTCTTCGTTTTTCGCCTTTACCAAGCTGACTCTTCGGCAGCGAAAAACCAGCCCGAGCCGGAAGGTCACTGTCACTGGTCTCTATCGGGGTATGGCTCAGGTACAGCTTGGTTTCTGTATGCCAGTGGAAAAGTGCCACAATTTTTCAGGACCTGCAGAAGAGGACGCCTTGCCTCCTACCTCCCAAGTTGTACATCTGTGTCGCATGGTTTTCATTTTATGAGTTTTAACCCATCCTTGGACACTTCTGTGCTCTTCTCTGGTAGAACACATCTAGTGTCAACCTTTTTGCATTGTGATTCTGGTCCGTTGGCTGTGGTGGACGTGCCGTGAAAACTCGAGCCAAGTCAGGCCAGAATGTGACTATGTAAGATGTCACAATATTCCCTGGCACTCCGTGGCTCTCCTGAAAGCATCAACCAAAAAAAAAAAACTAGTGAGGTCACTCGGATTGCTAACCCATTTCCCTTTTTGGAAAAGGTGACTTTCTTTCAGAACTTGGGAAAAGCGATGGTAGTCATAAGAAGCAGTGTAATCAGATCAGTTAATTCAGTTTTCTCTTATTTATTTATTTCTCTTGAGTGATGTGCTGTTTTAATGCGGGGGTTGGGAACCTTGAGTTCCCTCAAGGTGAGCTGCTGCCTGGTGTCCCCGCTGGCCTTCTCTCGTCTAGCGGCCGTCACACTTTATTTTGTCCGTCCATTTTTCCCATAACTGCTCATCTAGGACGGGGTCATGGTGAGCTTGGATACTATCCTGGCAAGCACAGGGCACAAGGACATGCTGGACAGGATGTCTGTGTATCACAGGAGATATCTACACGCATTCACACCTATTAATGAACTGGTGGGTGATTATAGAGACGGTGTGTTGACCAAGGTTTGGCGGTTGGAGCTCTGTGCATGGAGTTTGCATGTGGCCTTTGTGCTTACGTCAGTTTTTTTTTTTTTTTTTTTTTTCTTCTTCTCTCTTAGTTGCTTGTGGTGTGTGTGTGTGTGTGTGTGTGTGTGTGTCACCTGAGTTTGACTGGAATCCCATCTAGGGTGTGTTGTGTCTATGCCGTCTGCAGTTGACTCACTCTGACCCTGTGCTGCAGTGTGTCCCAATCCGGTCCTTGGGGACCCACAGTCTGTTTTTACCGGAACCTGGGAGGTAGCAAAAATGTGGACTGCCTGGTAGGGGCTCGGAGGGCACACAAACATGGACCTAGTCTGGGTCCCTGAGGACCGAATTGGGAATCGCTGCTATATCGGAGGGGGGTGATGCACAACTGTGTGTTTTTTAATTACTACACTTTGCATTGAAACGTGCACTAATGGTTTTCCTTGGCTTTTTAGATATAGAATCTTCTGTCTAATACACAAATGGCAACATTCTTTCAGGGCTGTAGTGGTTGCTCTCATACTGTGATGCGGAATTTCTACTGTTTTTGAAGAGTATCTGTTATTTGATCTAAGCAAATTCTAGTGAAAGAATCAAATATGTGTCCGCATGCTGTGAATCGTGTGTGTTATATGCTGTGTACTATATCGTTAAAATCAAATGTACAGTACTAGTGACAGGCGGATTCTTATAGTTGGCTGTTTTTCTTGTTCCTTGGAAAGTGAGTCAAAACCGGTCTCAGCTGTAGGTTGCCAGACTGGCACAGCTGTTTAAACCTTTAGTATTGGGGCAGTGGGGGGGTACTGGAATCCGTGAGAGAGAGAGAGAATTATTTTATTTTTTTTTTTTGGCAACGAAGAGACAAAAATCTGTAACAACATGGAATTACAATCTGCAAACATCAGTATTCCTGGAACATTTCATTAAAAAATTAGATTATACACAAAGGGGGTGGGCTTTCAGCATTTTTTTTTTTATTGATTTTCAATTTTTTTCTCTTCCTGTATTTGGGGAAAAAAGATACTTTGAGCCGCTTTTCTGTGAGATGACAGTATGCTGCTGTCTCGTGTTAAAGCGCTGCATGTGTTTTCGATATATGCCCATCCAGTCAATGTGCACTGTCACCTGGTTTTGTGCAGCCTAATCGCAAAGGCTTTGCAGTCCGCCTTTGTCCCCTGCCCCCAACCCCAGCCCCTGTGGATTTCATACAAATGACATGACACCGATCTGATGAAAGCATCACTGACTGATGATAAATCCCGTGTTTTGCCGTTTATACAAGTACGAGTACATGTACTTTGAAATTCTTCTCTTCATCGAGCCAAACTTGCTCTCCATAGTGCGGGGGTCACAGCGCACGGTCAGCTAGCGTGCGGCACCCCTGGAGCTGGGGGTTAAGGGTCTTGCTCACGGGTCTACAGACATGTGACTGTGTTGTGCCGAGGCTGGGATTGAATCGGGATTCTTCCAGTCGCAGGCGCGGAGACTTGGTCTGCTCGGCCACTCGCCACCCCTCGTGTGCGGTGCTGCCGTCTCCGTTTGTGGTGCCGTTGATGCCCCAGCTCCGCTCTGTCCAGGTAACTGCTGTTGATCAATTGCAGTGGCCATCTTGTCTGCACACAAAGAGCATCGCAGCAGATCCTTCCTCCAGGGCACTCTCAATCACGGCGTCCTTTTGTCCTCCTCTGGCGGGCGGTCTCTGCTGTCCAATAGGATCTGCCCCCTATTCCATGAAATTAACGAAGGCGATGTAACGAGTCATCTTCAATTTGACAGATGTGATGGACCCTAAATCATCCCACCCCTCCTCCACAGCTTCAGTTGACTGGGTTGTCAGGAAAGGAGTCTTAAGGGGGTGTTGGGGGGGGGGACCAAATGCTTTACAAACAAAAGGCACCTTTTGAGATGAGTGTTACTTCACTTATTCTAATCATTGTGTGAAACATAATAATGTCCTTAAAGCCAGTGATCTGTGTTCACGTCTGTCAGTTGACCGTGTCACCCGTGGCCCATCTGATGAGTGTGCAGTAATTCAAACTGCTGTGACTTGCCCTGGCTCCCATCCAGATGGCGGCGAGGAGGACGATTACTGGGACATTGTATAGATGGGGGGGGGAGGGATGCAGATTCCGAAAGGACGGCTGAACGAACCAGACGACAGCCAGAGAAAGTGGCAGGGGAGGGGTGAAGGAGGGGAGGGGGGGTTGCAAATTAAACTGTTCACTCAAAGGCTTTTAGCTTGTGCAGAGAGAGGATGGAACAGGTGTATAAGATGGATGAGTGGAGTGATGGAGACGCGCTAAGATTGTTAAATGGTTACAAATGGACAGATGACTCCCCCCCCCAAATGCCCTGGAGCTATAATTGACCCATAGTAACGTGCATGTGGTGGACTCTGCAGCGCAGTCAGCCATGGCTTCAGTGTAAATGACTGTTTCATGGTCTCCTGTGGAATGACAACCCTGTTGGAATTAAATTTGTGGCATATTTCTGTCACACTCTTATTTTTCTGAATCTGCCCTGCTGTTTAAATATCCCAATTTAATTTTTTAGTTCAACACGTTTCCCCCCCCCCCCCAATTTGTGGAATAAATAATTCAACGTCATATTTTAAGCTCCGCAGATCACTCACCCCCCAGTTCAGATTGAGCATCGACACTTCTTGGTTCACTAGGCCGTCTCAATCAATTGCCCTCATTGATTCTTCATCAGGGTTGAATGGGGGGGGGGGGGGATGGTTATATGTACTGGAGGCAGATTAGAAAAATGCTATTAGCTTTTCCCTTTGGGCTGTAATCCATATTTCTGAGTGAGAGGTCTTTGTACCTCTGAAAACAGGTAGACCTCAATTCCCAATGCAAACCCCAAACAAGGGGGTGAGTCTCCAGGTCCGTGCCGGCCGTCGTCCTCCCCGCACGGAGATGGGAGCGCCGTCCCTGCTCACCAGACGCTGGTGCGGTTGCCTTCTCTTTGTCCGACCGTAGTGATGGTCATGTGGAGGACAGATGAAGGGGACTCCGCCCCCGTCCCCCCGTGGACATGCTGATGCCCTTCGTTTTATGAGCCGAGCTGCAGATAAAGCAGAGTGCCTTTATAGTTGTGGATCTTCAAGTTAGATGTGGCCTTTTGCAGATAGGACTCAGCGCAGTTATATTGCGACACAGATTTTGTAAGTGAAATCGGAGATCATTTCCACATATTCTTCGGGAATGTATAATTCTAAAAGTAAAATAATCTCTTGCAAAGGTGTGTGTGTGTGTGTGTGTGTGTGTGTGTGTGTGTGTGTGTGTGTGTGTGTGTGGTTGCATTACTTATTGCTGTTAGTTTTCATTAATAATTTGCTGTAATTTCGGATTTAAGCCTGGTGCCTAAGTAGCATTAAGAAGACTCCTCGTAAACAAGAAGCCCAACCTCAGCAGTGTTTCGCACTACAAAGGGAGCTGAATCAATCTGGGAAAAAAATCTGTTGAAAGATGCAGGTTGTTTTACAAAATCAGGGAGTTAAGCTCTGTGTGTGTGTGTGTGTGTGTGTGTGTGTGTGTGTGTGTGTGTTCTGAGTCACATCCGCTCTGCTGCAGGAAAAGTTAATTACACCTGGGACTATCCCAGAATCCAAGGTTGGCGTGACCTTGCAGAGACGTTAATAGATGGGATAAAATGACTCCCCTCCCCCTCAACCGGGGTGTGACGGCTTGGATGCTGTTGCTACGTGTCCCCTCTATCCTCTTGATCTTTGGGGAATGGGGTGTCTGCAGAGGTTTGAGCTCTGCCCCCGGAGGCTGCGTTTCTGCTCTGGGTCCTGAAAATAGCAGTCGGGGTCCTGTCGTCTCTGCTGACACCCTGTCATGACTTTGACGGTACTGAGACCTTTCGCACTTTTGTCCCAGTAAATAAGGAGGTGACCAGTGTGCCCTTGGATGCATTTGCACGTTTCTGTAAGTGTTTGGGATGTGGATTAACAGATTCCTTCGGACTTGGTGGGGTTTACATAAGCCGCCTCAGTGGGAACCAGACTACTTTTTAAAAGGTACATTAAGATTAATTAAAGAGTCAGATGAACTTCATTGATCCCAGGGGGGATGTTCTTGTGCAGATAGGATAATGTAGTGCACAGACAGACGTACATTAGTGCAAAATGGACGGACAGGCAAAACATAATAATAATCATCATAATAATAATCATCATAATAATCATCATAATAATCATCATAATCATAATAATCATAATAATAATAATCACCACAACTTAGAGTACAAAGACGGTACACATACTGCAAGCAAGTAAACATGGTGCAAACTCATTCAAAAAATATATTCTACAAATGGAAGATCCTGAAAAGCCAAATATGTATTTCTGTATTATTACAGTATCTGATAAGTAATAAATTGGCAGATGGTGTATACTGTATGCAGTTAAAAAATGGATAGCACCATGCTTTCGATGGAAGGGTGAGACTGAGGGTTTTTTCCAGTGGATGATGTAGTCAGGTGCTTTCATGGGGGTGGGGGGGGGGAAATAGGGGTCTCCCCTGTTATCTGGTGAAATGACGGTACCTTCAACCAGGAACTGGGCTTGGGGGGAACAGGGCATTCTGTGTGCTCATGTGGATAATCCCCCCCCCCCTTCTTACCATGTCCCCCATTTTTATTTTCTTCCCTCTAACAGAGGGGGAAGTGTTCTGAGGCACTGGGTCTCCATGGAACAGCCTTGCACAAAAAAAAAAACAACTTTCCCCTGTCTTTCGTCCGGAGCAGAGAGGGTTAAACTGTCAGGACGTCGTGTCGTTTGTTCTGCCACAAGTGTTGATGGAGAGACAGTCTCCAAGTACAAAGAAGCAGGGTGTTTCTCACACGGGTTTTTTCAGGATCAGTGTGTGTCGTGTTTGTTAATCCTGGAATTTTTCTGCTTGTTAAACTAAGGAGTGTTTTTGGTTTGTGGAGAAATCTCTCCCGGTTTGTTCATGTACGAGTTTGTGTGCTGCATGCTCTCTCCCCCCTCACATCATATTCCTCCATAGTAATCTAATGGCAGATGATGACTAATGGATGCATTTCAAGTTGTGCCATTTGGCCACCCCCATCCCCATAAAGCTGGGTCATGTGAAAAGTGACAAATACATCGAATTAGTATAAAGGCACTCTGTCATATCATAAGACGGCGGGGGGCATTGACAGGTCTCTTTCTTGTTGTGGCAGAACAGTTATAATCAGCCCTAATGTGTCTCTGTCAAACTGACCTAGATTCTGCCTTTATACTTGGAAACATTACTGGTCTGGCAGTGGGGAAATTAGCACTGGGGGACTGACATTGCATCTGTCTCTTAAGTGTACAATAGACTTTATTAATCTTGTTTGCAGCGTCTGAAGATTGAAGGTTACCACTATACTGAAGCTATAGTCTATATATAAACAAAGAAACAGATGAGGTGATTCAGGCTGGAGTCCCCATGAATATATCTATACCTTCTGGTCTTTTCTTCTGGTAAAGGCTATCGTATAACTAAACCTATGCTAACAAAGACCGTCCTTGTGTATATGTCCTGCAGAAGACTCCAGAGCCCCTTACTAAGGCTTCCATTTTTTTTTTTTTCTTTTCCCCCTCTCTCTGTGTTTCCTTTAGAACTGTGAGTGGACAGAGAGCATCTTGTGTGTGGAGGGGACTCACAAGAGAGTAGCAGGCGATGACCAGACGTGATGTGTGTGTAATTATAACCCTGCCTCCATCTTAAACGGCCCACGCGTAAGGGCCGGAGATTTACGGGGCGGCCAATCTAGGCGCCCACGTTGTACCTGATTACGTATCACTAGGTAAGGTTTACAGCAGGTATGAACAAGCCGACCTTTGAAGTGGTAGATCTATTGGACCTTTTGTTGAATTAAGCTCTACATTTATGGAAATGGAACTGACAGGCTTCTTCTTCCCTAAGGCAGTGCTTAGCATTTAACTATTTATTAGATAAAAGTTAATGAAATCCATACATGAAATACTTTGATTATGCCCCAAGTTTTATTGCTTTATATTTTCCATTGAATTTGTATAAAATAAATGCTGTATCTTAGAAGTCCAGTGTCAGTTGGAATGTAGGGCCAATTAAATTAGTGAGGGGTCGAGGAGGCATCTTGTATGGCTGCACAAAAAGCTCTGAGGTAGTACATGGTATGAAAACCAATACCTGTCCATGAATACATGCTGTGGACCAGTGGGGCTCCTGCTACTCATCTCGTCCATCTTGTAGATTTTTAGGATAACTGTACCCTTAGGCAGTGGTGCTGCTCCGGGATGGATCTGGTGAGTCAGTCGGTGAGGCATACGGGGTGATCCAGGTGTTCTCCTGTTTTGCCTTTGACTCGGTGAGGGGAAAAGCTCTGTCGCACCTTCTGATGCTGCTTCAGATCCCTTTTGCCTTGTTCTGCTGACCACCGGTCTGCGATTATTGATGTCTCGCGTAAAACTTTTACCCGGAACCAAGGCCTGTTGTTGATCATCCCCTCACCACTTAAAACACTAAGTTGATTCCTAAGGGCTTCCTTTCTTTGCAGGTACAGTTAATAAAACACCAAGCAGGGTATGGCTGTAACTGCTGTCTAGCAGCAGGCTTTAAGCCCTTGCAATGGGGCTCACTTTACGGCTCTTGTGCAGACCTACAGCTGTAAAAAAATATTAACTGAGAGGTTTCTTTTTGATTCCCTATCAAATGTTAAATAGGTGTCCTGTAGTTTTTAGGTATTTAAGTGTTCTTGGGTTTGACTTCATTTCATAGTTTCCATTTTCAGTCTCTTAATGCTATATATTTTTGGAAACATTAGATCTAATTAGTAGAGATGCAATATAGCGGTTAACATAACTGTATCAGTTCATTAAAAATCACAGCCTTGGGATTCTTCCATTTTTTGTAATGGAGGATGTGAAATTTTATTGGCTGATTCACCATTTAAAAGCTCAACATGGTTTCCCAAGTCGATGCTGCTTTGTCTCACTGCCAGCATCCTGTCATTTGGTTGCTACACACCATTCAAAACAAGTAGATTCACCAACATCAGTTTCACTACAGATTACAAGTTTATTGGTTATTGGAAATGTTAGACATCAGTGATGTCCATAAATATCTTAAGGGTAAGAATTGGGACGGATCCTAGTATTTATTTATTTATTTTTTTTTTTTTACCTGATCAGTATTGGCTGCCCTAGACTATCTATTTAATTTCCCATATCCACCTAATCTATGTCAATTTTGCAGATCGTAAGATTTCGTCACTGCTGTAAACCTGAGACACATACACAGCTTGGAACTACAAACTATAGATGTCGGCCACGTGGCATTTCTTTAAACTGGAAACTCAAAGTAGCCCAACGGCTACCTGCGGCGTTTGCAAAGCCATCCTTTTGAGAGGAGGTTGCAACAAATCTAATTAGGCACTTGCAGGGATGTCATAAGGAAGAATGCTGCAATATCACAAGGCTTATTTAGACGAAGAATGTACTGACGTGTGTATTTAAATATTTGGGAAAAGATCCGATTGTAATTGGCAGTAAATATTGAATGGATCAGATCAAGGTCCCAAAAATATGGATCAGGACATCCTTAATCAGTAGCGGTTGCACTTTCCACATTGGTGCACCGATATCATTCGCTGTTTTCTTTTTTTCTTTCATTAACCCCTGAGCCAACACCTTCCAGGATAACCGAGAACTGAATATCACAGACTGCGGAACTAAATCGCAGAACGTTGTGGATCCAGAACAGGCAGCCAGGTTCGTTTATGTAGTGATTCCCTGCAGTAGATTCGTGGCATGAAACTTGAAGAATCAGATTTTGGGAAAACCTGAGAATCTGGACCAGATGTTTCATACCAGAGACTGTCAAAACAACATGAATGGGCCTTTTCCAGCTCCTCTAAGCAACACGAGAACTGATGAATCAGAATAAACAGTATGGAGCTTTTAATGGGTGTTTTGAAAGCATGCAGTTAATAGGGCATCTTCAGTTACATGTTTAAGTGTCAGAAAGTATCTTTTTATAAACAGACAAATATTGTGAGAAGTGTTTTTCATTTCTCTACACTAGTTCTAAAAACAGATTGGAAACCCGGTTTCCACCATCAAACTACATCCCCACCATTAGTGTGTGTGTGTGTGTCTGTGTCTGTGTCTGTGTATGCGTGTGTCTGTATGTACACATGTGTGTGTTGCATGCTTAATGAAAGTTAGCATGTCTGGTATCTGGATAGATATCGGAGATAATGATGTCGAAACAAATAAGTATGTGTTTCGAGAATCAATGGAGGTTTAGCTATTAGTGGTTATTTTAGAGGTTATGGTAATTTTGACTGTTGTATCTTTGCACGCTAAAAACGACTCATTTTAAAAGGTTGAGTCTTGATTTCCTGTTGCTTTTGTAGTTATGTTATGGGTGGAGTATTGCAAAATCATGGGCATCCCCACCAAATACTGGGAATGTCTGAAGTTTCTTCAGGACGTCTGGCTAATGAGCCCCCCCCCCCCCCAGCAGACCACAGCAGTCCCTTGGCTCGGCCAGTTACTCAGACCGCAGCTCTGTTCTGTTGTGTTCTCTCGTGCTATTTGCTGTGCTTCTTTTTCTGACAGGCAGAGGATTGTTTCAGTGTATGGCATCCCTTCATAGATGATCGGGTTGCATTGCGGTAGCACCTACAGGCTTTCGCTTTTGCTTTGCGGAGACTGCTGCCGTTGTTCCTTCAGTTTGTGGTCTTGGATTTAACAACATGCAATAACTTGTGGAAGTTCACATCATGCTGCTATGTGGTGGAACGCTTCATATTTTCCGTAGTTTTTCATCTTTCACCTTTCATCTGAATTTATTCTAGTACAAAACAGCATGGAAGCCTTCAGGTCAAAAATAGCAAGTAGCAAAAAATCTGTTTTTCTGGGGGGGGGGGGGAGTTTGATC
>JAODKF010000120.1:1109262-1122001 GCA_026779585.1 Mormyrus proboscirostris | reverse complement strand
GTTAGATAATTTTTGTTTTGGTTTTTTTTTTTTTTTTTTTTTTTTTTTATTTAATGAGAATATGGAATTTCTCCCCTGCCAATTTCCCCCTTTTTCTATCTCCAGATCTTTTAAAAACATTTCTTCAAAAATACAGGCAATTTTGTAGACTGCTCAAAATTTCTGAATTGGGGACATGTCTGCATGTGCTTATAAATGTACCCAAATGCCAAACCAGCTGCATAAATTGCTCCCATCTGTGCAGCGGTGCAGGAGTGGCATCAGGTGTTAGAGCGGCATTGGCAAAGCAAGGACAGTAATTATTGGTTTTGGATCCTCCCCCAGGGTCATGAGTAAATGTGTCCTGCTGTACCATATTCTTACTGTTACTCAGACAAGCAGCAGCCTTCCAGAGAGATTGTTCCAGAGCTTCTTCAACCTCCCTGCTCTGAGCAGGAGAGGAACAGAACAAAGGAGCTTCCGAGAGAAGCTGGGAAGCCTAAACACTTCAGCTTTACCGTAAACTGCTAGTTTATAGTTCACAAGTGCAAAATTCTAATGGCATTCAGAATAGACAATCTGCTGGACATGTTTCGTACTAATTACAATGCTTCCTAAACATATTTTCTCTCTTGCAGGTTGTCCCCCTCTGGATATTTTGATTGCACCGCTCACCTGGACAGCCAGGTGAAATGCCTCTTTAACGCCACAGTGGAAACAGATGGTGAGAATATACAGGTGCCGCCCTAACATGCCTTTGGTTTTGTCTTCCGACTTTAACGGAAAACGGTGCCGATCGCTCCATTGAGCCACACACCTGGCAGCTGGGCAGACGGCACTCTGAAGCCCTGGGGGTTGAGGGCAAACCTGTTCACCGCTCTGGGAGCCATAATAAGACAGAACTTGTGGCTGATGGCTACCTGGCGTGTGTCTCTCCCTCTCTGCTTTAGACCGTTTGCTATGCCACCTGGGATGGTCCTGTTCTCTACCCTTGCTGCTTCAGTGCTGCTGTCTCTTCTCCGGGGTGAGGGAAACGCCCAGGCTGTCGAGGACTATCCCTCTTTCTCCCGTGGCAATGCCATTTTTGAACACCTGGCCTTGCACCCCGACCCAGCAGTGGGCCGGGTGTATGTGGGCGGCAAGGACCGCCTCTTTCAGCTGAGCAAGGCACTGGTGCTGGAGGACCTGGCGCTGACGGGGCCCGTGACGGACAGCAAGGAATGCCTTCCGCCCATCCTGGAGAGTAGCTGTCCCCAGGCCCGGTCTACCAGCAACCACAACAAGCTGCTGCTGGTGGACCCTTACAGTCAAGAACTGATCAGCTGTGGCAGCGTCTTCCAGGGCATCTGCCAGAAGAGGAACCTCACCTCCATCAGCAAAGAGTTGTTCTCCACCGAGAGACCCGTGGACACCCAGTACGTGGCGGCCAATGACCCCAACGTCACCACCGTGGGACTGGTGGTGCAGTTGCGGAACAGCCAGCCGGTGCTGTTCGTGGGCCGAGGCTACACCAGCAGCCACCCGCCCATCTCCACCCGCAACCTGGCCTCCGCGCCGGTGTTCTCCTACGAGGAGACAGCCAAGCTGGCGGTGGCCGGCCGGCTCTCCGAGTACGACCACCACTTTGTGACTGCCTTCTCCCGCCATTCCCATGTTTACTTCTTGTTCTACCGGCGTGACCTCAAGTCCCAATCGCGGGAATACAAGACGTATGTGTCGCGCGTCTGCCTGGACGACACCGCCTACTACTCCTATGTGGAGCTGCCCCTGGTGTGCAACTCATCCGTAGGCAAGAGGTACAACCTGCTCCAGGCAGCGCGAGTGGGGCTCCCTGGGACGTGGGGAGGCGGAGCCGGGGCCAAGGAAGTGCTGCTGGGCGTATTTGCCACGCGTGTGGCGTCCTCCAACCTGCCGAGCGAGGATTCGGCGCTGTGCGTCTTCGACCTGGAGAAACTTGACCGGCAGATAAATTCCACCCGTGACCTGTGCTACACCCGGGATGGGGGAGGGGGTGCCGCTTACATCGAGTACGAGGTCAAATCCAACTGCGCCACCCTGCCCACGGTGAGCCGACACTCCCTCCTGACCGACACTCTCCCAGCACAGCTGCTCACTCTACAGGCAGCAAAGCTAATATGTAATGTCAAATTAAATAATGCATCTAACATTCGTATTTTGTACGCTTTGTGTAAAATTGACACCACAGGAATGTGAAGACATTTTGAGCTCCCGGTGCTGAAAGTTGGAATCTCCAGTAAACTTTGAAGTTCTTTTTGTATAATCTGTAGCTATCAACTGCTAACAACACAATAACAAGCATGAAAGCACAGGCTGCCTTTTTGGTTTCAAACTATAGGCATGGTCACATTGTCCTACAGTATTGACACTGCATTGCCACCAAGAACCAGGGGGGGTGCTGAAGTACCCTCAACATCCCAATTTTCCAGTGCTATTGGTTAACACTGTTACTCCCCCCAGCTATAATACCGTTAATCTTGCTCTGGTTTTACTCTGATATTCACCCCTTAAGGAAAGCCTTCTCACAGCTATTACACAGTTTTTTTTGGTTTAAAGCCATTACGGTCTGGTCAGTAACTTGGCCCTTGCTGAAGATGTAGGGGAGGGACTTGGCCTCAGTATCATTGTCTCTCGTATGGAATGCGGGGGAGCGGGAGCAGCGCTTTGGGGGGGGGGTCCCCGCTCATGACGGGGTTCGGCCCCTGCCAGCGTCGTGGGGGAGCCCAGCCGCTCTCCAGAGTGTGAGCACATTTAATAGGATTGCTGGGATTATCTGCGCTTATGAAACAGAGGCCTAACAGAGCAAAAGTGTCCCTGAAGGCACTGGCGGGATCAGGGAGCCGCAGATGCGTCACCAGACTCTCCCAGGTCATGGATGTTACTCCACTGTGGCCTTAAGGACTGGCGAGTGATGACTAGCTTCGTCCCGCAGGGTAAAGATTTGTCCTTTCGCAGGCCATGCACATGCGTGTGGTGCAGTTAAAATGGCGAGCAGCGCCTCTTGCTTTGGATGAGCCCTGTCTCCATAAAAGGAGCTGAAAATGGTGACCTGCTGATTTAACTGCATCACTGTAGTTTGTGTTTCTTCAATCTGACATTTAATTATGCAGTCAGAGGTTTAACTTTGAAGGATTAAATGCGAGGAGAATATGTTTTTGATCTCTCGTAATAAGCGCGTAAAATCTGTGGGTTTCTTGACATGGTTCCAGGTAGGTACTTAATGAAATCTAGTCCACCTTCCGCCCCAAATCGAAGTGGCTGTCTCTTCTGTTTGCGCACTTCTGGTTTGAAGAACCTAGGCCAACCCTAGGCAGATAGGAGTGTTTAGGTGTGAGTCACCCCGGGGTGAGGGCGGTGTAGCCCGATCAGAGGCACCATGCCAGCCAAGCTCCCTGTGGCTCGCCGTACCTGGTAGGGTGTGGGAACAGCAGTGTATGACCAGGTTTTATGGTTCACCTACATCTGAATGACCTGAAGTTGCTTGTCATGGTGGCTGTCATTTTTGAGGTTGACTATTACGCCCACCGTACCCCCCCATACCCTGTCCGACAGAATACCCTGGATGCCTACCCGTGTGGCTCGGACCACACCCCCAGCCCGATGGCCAGCGGGGTGCCTGTGGTGGAGTCGTCGATCCTGGACAGCCCGTCTGCCCGTCTCACGGCGGTGGCTGTCAGCGTGAGGGCAGGGCACACCATCGCCTTCTTGGGAGACTCCAAAGGGAAGCTGAGGAAGGTAGCTCATTTCTTGATACTTCTTGTTTACATGCACACACATTACACTGATGTATGTAAACCCTCGTATCCAGCGCCCTGTTTTTGCACTTGTGAAAGCCCCTTTCAGTGCTGCTGTTTGCTGCACAGTAATCTCGGGGGATAGCTGTTTTGTGCCGCTATTAACTATGAACCCCAGCTATGACTTTGGGTCTGTGCTCTGGGGGTTTGGTGTCGCAGCCTGAGGACTTGCAGGCTGTGAGTTCTCATGACACATCATGGCTCTGTTTGTAAATCTCACGCTCTTAGCCGTAAAATGACTTACTCTAAACCCATTTCTTCCTCAGGCACAACTTTCTTTCTTTCTCCTCAGGCCCAGCTTTTACCAAGGGGCAGTCGGTTACAGCTTTGAA
This sequence comes from Mormyrus proboscirostris, assembly GCA_026779585.1. NCBI lineage: Eukaryota > Metazoa > Chordata > Actinopteri > Osteoglossiformes > Mormyridae > Mormyrus > Mormyrus proboscirostris. The sequence goes on along the minus strand of JAODKF010000120.1, from coordinate 1,117,878 downwards.
GGAAATGTTCATACTGCTTTCACTAAAATACTTTAGTCAGGAATCTCAGGATTTAATGTATTTTGCATTCTTCTCTCCATTTTTGCAGGTGCATTTGATTTTTGTCTGCAGGTGCAGCTTTAGGATAGATTTCAGCTGTCAGGGAAGTAAATAAAATAAATAAATAAATAAATCCCATGTTGCCCCAAACAGTGCTGAGATGTTCTGGCCATCACTTGGTGCCTGCGGTTTTGGTTCTGACCAGGACCGTCAATCAAAAGTGTTTTGGTCCTGCATGATCCAGGTTGGCACACTTTGTAGTCCGGAGCCATGATTCTGAGGGCGGTGCCAATGCACGCAAGGCGGACCTGAATCGAGACACGGCACCTGGTGTGCACGTAGGCGGGCGGTTGGAGCCTCACCTCCGAAATGTAGCCCGCAGGGGTGGGGGGGAGGTTGAACTAAATTTCTCATATGGCATTCCTCCCTTTATTCCAATGCCAAGAAGCAGAGGTCACAAATGGAAGCTTGCTGTGTAGGCCTGCCCGATGCATATTTACAGACCACGTAGGATACACTCCCTTTGTTCCTGCTGCAGCAGCATTCCTCTGCAATCCGCTGCGATTACTGCAGCTTTTGCATTAGCCTTTAAAGCTCCCTCTGGCACAGAGACTGCCGTCACTGTTTTTCTTGTCAGTCTTTTTTTTTTTTTTTTGTCTGGTTTTTTTTTTTTTGCCTTTTACTAATTTTGCCTCCTTGTTCTTTTTCCCTTTCACTTGACCGGTTACTGTTTATCTCATTACTTTGTATTGCAAAACGGCTGTTTTTGTGACGAGCCGATTACGCTGAAAACACGTTGCCTGTCTTCACGCGTGTCAAACGTTGATGGGATGGCCAGAAAGATCCCCTCGGAGAGAGGAGAGATGCGACCTCGCCCATGAGAGGATCTCTGGCTAAGCAGGAAGTGATGTCAGCGACAAGTTGAAATGTTGCTCCCAATCAATGTGCCTATTGACTGTCCTAATATTGCCCCCCCCCCCCGTACAATGGCGATGGGGTGGAGAGCTGTAGTTAAAAGACTGTTACGTTCGCCTCATTGTAATTACAGTTGCTTAAACCCCAGTCTGTTTCTCGGGTGAATGTTGACAAACAAGGGCCCGTTTGTCATCCGGATGACTGCATTGCTGGTTCGCCAACCCAAGCCAAAAATGAGCTGATGACGAAGAGGAGGCGCTCGTTCCAGACACGCAGTAGAACTGATGTGGTGGCCGCATAAGCGAGCACCATGACCTGGATGGCGCTCTGGGGGGCTCCGCCCCGTCTGCACACTGCCCCCTTTTGCCACCCCGTGGAATGACAGCTATTGTGTTCCAGGACTGTGGCCTGATTTAACTTGCAGCCCCGATTCCGGATTGTCGGCAACACGATCCTTTAAACACATTTTAAGGGCTGTTCTTTTTATAGACTCTGACTGAAAATATGATATAAACAGTCTGGGTGTTTTAGTGCTGTGGCCTGACGGCCTCAGGACTGGCTTTGCTATCTTCCTGTGCACACGTGCATGTACATGCAGTGTGGGCAGAGAGTGGAAACTGGATCAGGAACAGGGAAGAGCGTGAACGTACGTGGTTTGTCTCTAAAATTCCCTGAGTGTGTTCTATGTGTGTTGGGATGGGCTGTCGCATATATTGAATCTCATACCCTCTGATCTGTGGGATATACTCCAGACATGCTTCTGAATGGATGTCATAGAATCGCTTTATTGCTTCCTAGCCAGCAGCAGCCAACTTCATGGTTTATATGTATAATGACTGTATTTCAGGTCTTCATGCTCATGTTACATTAGTCTTACATTTTCCACAGCTGCCTTATGTCCATATCTTAACCGCGCTACATTGGCCTTTTGTTGGTCGGCCTCATTTGTTTGGCGGTGTGTGGGATGTAGGCAGTGCATTCCAAGCGTCATGTTTGTCTTGTGAAGTTTAGGTGTCTTGTGGGGACAGCTCTGGGTCTCTCGCTTTCTCCGAGGAAGAAAATAAACGTTCTACGGTTGGATGTCAGTTGTAAACGGTTTCTATAGCTGCCCGCGCCCATTTTGGAACACCGCTGTTTACAGATTCATGTCATTACACTTCGTTTTAGAGCACTTTGGAAGATGGCTGGACTTCAGGATAATGACATTAAATCGTGTTACTTGAGACTGTAATCTCTCTTTTTAAATAGTTCACATTTCAAGCCTGACAAAGCATTTTCACGACTGGAAGTTTCACACTGAAGTAATGCATACCTCATTCTGGCAACCACTGAGCTATATTTTGGGGAACTAGATTTGCAAGGCAATGAGTATAAAGTTCAGGACTTGATCAATGGCAAAAATATCCACAGATATGGGACTTGCCTACCAGACTCTGGCCTCACTAGTCATGAATGCAGGAGAATAATTCTCAGCAGAAACTCTGACAGCTGCTTGTTGGCCTCCGTCAGGTTTACCTTGGCCCCAATGGAGAGGTGGAGGAGTATGCCGATGTTTCCATCCAGCCCAATGTAGCTATCAGCAGTGACCTGTTCCTGGACCAGGCAGAGGAGCACTTGTTTGTCATGACCAGCTCTAGGGTGAGTGGCCCTCGATCTCAGCCAGGAACAATAGGGGGCGCCATTTGTGTCCTGGATTTATAATGACTTTTCCAACCCTAGGTGGAGAAGAGGCCCGTAGCGGAGTGTTACAGACACCTGGACTGCAACTCCTGCCTCTCTGCCCATGACCCTTACTGTGGTTGGTGCGTGCTGAAAGGACGGTGAGGACTGCCTTCACAGCTACAGCTACATGCTGATAGGATGTTTGTTTGGTTCTTGACCTCAGAAGACCACCCCTGTTGGCCTTATGGCTTTCTTTATGGCCATTCTGTCTGTGTATACCTGTGGCAGTCTGGCTGCATGTCTGTGAGGAAGCAGAGCACCACCTAACTGCAGACCACCCCTGTTGGCCTTATGGCTTTCTTGATGGCCATTCTGTCTGTGTATGCCTGTGGCAGTCTGGCTGCATGTCTGTGAGGAAGCAGAGCACCACCTAACTGCAGACCACCCCTGTTGGCCTTATGGCTTTCTTGATGGCCATTCTGTCTGTGTATGCCTGTGGCAGTCTGGCTGCATGTCTGTGAGGAAGCAGAGCACCACCTAACTGCACTGCCAAAAGGGCAAAATTAAAACCAATCTGGTTAAGTCTGGTGTTTTTAAAAATGAGAATGCACACAAACTGCAAACACGCTGGATGGGACGGTGCCATTCATCTCCATAATTGCTGGTTGCAGTGGAAATCATTAACAGTCTCCTTAGAACAAATAAATCCATTAACGATGAAGGCTGCGGACACTTCCACATCACCATCAGTAAGAGCGACTTGTGGGAGGGGTCCTTCTTTTCATTGTATTGAAATGAGTGGAGTATCTCCTCATAGAAGACAATTTAGTTTACTGTTTATACTATGACTATAACTAAATGTCCCTTTTATCCGTCGCTATCATTTGAGTAACATCAACACTTAAAGTATTAGCCTTTACATATCATTTTCCAACCGGCTACTCTGCTTTTTTTTTCTTTTTGGTACTTGGACCTTGGTGTTCCCCCAGTGTAACTATGGTAACACATGATATTTTAATGATTTAATCTATGACAGGGTTATTCAACTCACGGTCCTCGAGGTCCGAGCACTGCTGGTTTTCCAGCCTTCCTTTACCTGTGAGCCAGGTGTGAAGCCTCTGACCAATCAGAATCAGTAGTTATTAAACTAACTACCTGGGAGAACTGAAAACAAGGCCTGGATTTGGAATCGAGGTCCAGAGTTGAAGAGCCCTGATCTATGATATACATTTCTTCATAAATGAGGTTGGAAAATGCATTATGTTTTTGAGAGTCCTTTTGTTGGACCTTCACTGCGCTTTTGTGCGCATCGAACCATCCAGCCACACGGCCCCATTTACGTGACCCCGCCCCCCCCTTCACCGTGATAGGTGCGGCCGCCGCTCTGAGTGTCCTCGGGCGGACGGGCCGGGCCAATGGCTGTGGAGCTTCGACATGGAGCAGCACTGCCTTGCCATCCAGGGTCTGACCCCGTCCAACATCAGCCGAGAGGAGAAGAGGAAAGTATGTGGCTTTAAGGCTGCCCTGGGCTTTCTCACTGCGCTTGGATCATTTTACATCGCTGCCTTTCTACCGGAAAACACCGGAGGGGGAATCACACAGTTAGATTGATGGGCAATTTCACAATTTAATAGCCTCTTCTCTTTTAAATCAGGTTTCAGACGAATCTGGCCAAGTGGAATCTTTCTTTGCATTGTTTAGTCTGTGAGGCATAGATATTTACTGGAATGGCCTCTTTTCATTGGGTGGTGGGCAAGGTGATATTAATCATTAATCATACATACTTGGTCACGGTGGAACTGCAGCATCCGTCAGCCTGGGGGTAGCTTTTCTCAAAACTAAACTTCACCGTAAACCCTGTCTGCCATCAAAGACAATCAGCGTTAAGTCATATCTTACCCAGGGTTCATTTCACAATGTGCCCCACAGATTTTCCTCAAAGTACCAGGGCTGCCAGACTTGGAAGGTCAGGAATCGTATTCCTGCTACTTCCAGGGAAACGAGAGTCCGGCTAGTGTCACTGGGAGTGGAGTCACCTGCTTCTCCCCGGACACCAGCACTGTGCCCCCTGGGCACCAGGGACAAGGTGACAATGTGGCTTAAAATCTACTTTTCATGTTTCAGCTGCATAAGTGTTTTCCAGATTGGGTGTATATAGAGAATTGAGCAGATGTTCAAAATTCACTCATTTCATGGGATGCGTTTTTTGGAATTTGTGTGCTTAATGTGTTTTGAAAATTTAACGGAAGTTCACTAGAGCTCTCGAATGCAAAGTGATTGATTTTTTTTTTTTTTTTGGTTCCTGATACTGTGATGGATGGATGGATCCCTGGCTGTAGCTCATTGGGAGTCTCGTCTTAAAAACAACAAAAACAGACTTGAAGTTTGATTTTATGTGTTCTTCAGTTATTACAGAGGCTTTTTGGTCTAAGACTAAAAGAAAATTTACCTGTGAAGGTATAGAAAAGCTTGCGAAAAAAGCCTGGAGTTCTCTGCTTTGGTCTGGTCTTTGACAAAGTTGACAATAGTGATGAGAGCTATCTTACTTCGCAGACTTTGTGTCAGTCACCCTGTCCCTGCGCTACCTCAATGTCACCGTCGCCACGACGGAGTTTGTCTTCTACGACTGCAGCACCGTGAAGCACCTTTCCGGGACCATGCCGTGAGTCTCCGCTTGTGGACCCATTTTTCTGCTGACAAATTTCTGTTTCCCAGGAAAGTTAGGAACCTAACCAAAGCCTGCCCCCATTCCTGTGCTGCATTATACTGAACTGTGTTTGTGTTGATCACCAGCCTAATAAGAAGATAAGCAGCCAAACAAAATTTAGCTAAATGGCTATTCTCTTTAGCTCCACTTCAGGCCCAATTTGGGAGCCCTTGTCTTCAGAGTATTTTAACTGTACACTGCTCCCTGCAGAGTGGCGAGTGAACGTTGTTCTTGCCGCAGTCGCCAGCTTCACCCTTTTAAGGAGCCTCATTTGAGTTAACACCACAACTAACAGAGCCTGTTATCTGCTACTGGAAGTACAATAGGAATTATGATGTTGCATGTCACACAACAATCCCAAAACAAGTGCATGATATTTCCTGTGTGACCAAATGCTCATCTATGTAACATTGCTTGACATTTACACTGAACTGCTGCTGCATCTGCACATAATGAACGGGACCTAAACTGTTAAAATAGGTTTGTTTTATTCACAGTCTGTGTTGTAGTTTTTCGTTCTTAGAAAAAATCATAGCTAAAGTGAGAAGTCCTTCCTGCACTGTTTCGCATTCTCAGTGCAGTTATGTTTTGCTTTGTCTCCCAAAAATAACAGCAGCAAACTCCCTTGTTTCCACACCAGTTGTCAGTTCTGTTGAATGTCTGTTCCTCTTCGCGGGCCATCATGTTCACTCACTTTTGCTTCAAGAACTTTGCCTGGTTTTTATTATGCCGAACACTCATTCTGCCGTATTGTTGCTTGTGTTATACTGAACCGCGGCTAATGACACACGATTTGTAGTGTACTAGGTATAGCTAAAATTGGCTTTTTTTTTTTTTTTTTTCCAAGTAACGTTTTTATCTGAATCCTGAATGGTCAATTAGCTTGCCTTACCCCTCACTCAATCACAGATGCCGTGGGTGCGTGACCAGCCGCTGGGGCTGTAACTGGTGTGTCCACCAGCACTTGTGCACACACAAGACAGTGTGCGAAGAAGGAGTCATCATTTACAATGAGCAGGTGAGTTCACCAGATCCGTACGGCTTCCTGCTGCCAACCAACACACATGCTGTCTTCCAAGGCTGGAAAGGCGAAGGGAGGTGCTGGCCAACCTAACCAGAAATTTGTATCATGGTTTTTTTTACATTTAGCATGACGGTATAATTGACACGTTTCGCTACATTACAGTATGTATACTCATGTTTTATTGAACCATGTACTTCAATAACTAGACAAGAATTGTTTTATTGCCGTTTTATTAGGTTAAAAGTGAATATTTAGCTAAATAGGTACATGTTGTTGATTTATTACCATATATTTAGATTGGTAACAGTGTAATTGGCATGACTTTCATAATTACCATGATACATCAATAATATTAGGAACATTTAATTGCAGCTCCAACTCTATTACACATAATCCAATTTTCAGACACAGATGGAAGCAGTAACTAAATGCTATAATGATGAACAGTTTTGCATGGATAATTTATTTTTATAAAATTATAACTGTTGGTAAGAAGGGAGTTCACACAGTTAATTGTTAACAGTTAACAATACACTCCGCACAGCGATCTATAGCAGTTCTATATCAGCAAAAAATATTGTATAAATACTGCCCATTGAAGAGTTACAGCTGGTGTTTCTGCAATCCCACGGTATGGCGGTATATGGAAAACTCATACTGTAAGAAATTAAAACTGACATGTTGGCTGAACTGGTATAGTAATGAGTGGTGGGGAGAGCCGGTCCGGTCCGCCAAACGACCCATGATCAATGCACAGGTAAGTCATTAATGCATCCAAAGCCCATTTGGTCCGTATGCTTTGCAGCACCACCATCACCCAGTCAGTACCTAATACCCCGTCTGTGCTAACATCTGCCAGCTCGTGGCTCGACGTGCAGCTCGTTTACAGCAGAACCCTCAGCAACTTTTGTTCCAGTTTTAGCTTTTTTTTTTTTTTTTTGTAATTTTTATTTTTTTATTTCCAATTTTTTGCTTTCATTCTACTTCCCCTTCCTCCTCCTCCTCCTCCTCCTATGCTTCCTCCTTCCCTATCGGTGTTTCACTTCGACCGCCAGTCCAAGCCACCGGCAGCGCCCCCTACAGTCACGTTGCAGTCGACTGCACCCAAAGCCGCTCTGCCTCCTACAACCTCGGCAGCAGCGGATTTGCTCAGCACCTCTTCAGCCACAGCCGCAGCTAGAACGATGGGCACGACCACAACTACAACCAAGGCGACCACACCTACTACTACTACTACCACTACTACTACTACTACTACTACTACTACTGCTGGTACTACAACGGCCACGACCACTGAAGTCACCACCATGGCGGCCACCACAGCGGGGGCCGAACCCGCGACGGTGGTGCCGCCGACCACCACTCTGCCCACAGCTGCTCCTCCTCCTCCTCCTCCTCCGACTACACCTCCACCCAGTCCTCTGCAGGCTACAGCTGTGACGGAGCCTCCCCCCGTACTCGATGACCACCTGGAAGAGAGAACGACATTAAAGGAGGATCCATTTGTGGAAAATCTCCATTTTGTGGTGACTCCCGCTGGTCCAGAGGAGGACACGGAGACTGGCTTGCCGCCGTTCTTGCCAGATGACCAATCTCCCTCCTCCAGGGGCTCCACCCCCTCACCTGTGGCCCTCCCAATGTACCCCGTCACGGAAGCAGTGACTGCCTTTCCCACAAGTGACCCCACGCCTCAGACCGACGCGCTACCTGTGGCTGAGCCCCCCACTGAAACTCCACCCCCTTCGGAAGCTTCTAGCGCCGCTCCTGACTCCTCTCCCTACCCCCTGGGGCCGCCGGCTAGCCCCGGAGATGTCCTTCCCCCATCCTTGACAGACGTCCCACCCCCTCCAGCCACTACTTCCTCACCACCCACCTCAACCCCCGTGGTCACGGTCCCCCCTGCGCCTACCGTGACCCCCGCAGATCAGGCAGGGAGTTTCCACAAGGAGGAGCCGGCAGCGAAGATGGCTGCAGAGAACGACACTGCCTCGTCCGCGGCGGCTGTCCTGCTCTCGGGCGATGGGGAGATGGATCACGGCTCCCCGGCCTACCTCCGTCTGCTGGACCCGGACTCGGAGCCGGACTACCAGTACGAGCCGTTCCTGCCGGTGAGTCAGAGGGAGCTGACGAGGGCGGCGTGTCAAGCTCTCCACAGGAAGGGCAGCAATTAGCCAGTGCCCCCTCTGTGTACCTTATTTATTATTATTATTATTATTATTATTATTATTATTATTATTATTATTATTATTATTATTATTATTATTATTAT
>JAODKF010000120.1:1077983-1093384 GCA_026779585.1 Mormyrus proboscirostris | reverse complement strand
AGGGGGGGGGCGCTGGGAATGGTGTCATTCATAAACACGTGCTTGCAGTGTATTCTGTTGCTCCTAGTATAATTACCTCAAATTTTGAAGGCTCCTTTTGATAGTAATTCTCTATATTCATCCGACATAAATCAACACTAATACTAATAATAGAATGAAAAAAACCATAATTACAGAAAAATTAGAACAAATACCACATTATAGGAATTTGGAATGATATTATTATTATAGATCTTGTCTATATAAATCCATTTAGAGAAAATTAAAAATGCAAAGAAAGTTAGATTATCTTAAAATAACACCATTTGAGTATGAGTGATAATGAATGGGTTGGTGTTGCAGTAGAGACTATGGAGCCATCAGAGCAGGCTGTTCCAGACTCCGGTTCCCAGGAAGTGAATCCTGTTTACCTTCAGCAGCTAAGGGAACTGGACATTCCAGAGGAAGCTGCAAAGCAGGTACCTCACGTACCATCTCCAGTTCATGTGCTGTTTGATGTCTCCTGACGCTGAACCCGTTTCCTTACATTTTATTGCATGTTGTGTGCCATAAACCTGCCCATAGATTTTATTGCGTCTCTGTACAATAAAACCTAGTTCACAGTTTTGGTCATCGTCAGAAACAGTGACATAGTGTTGAATGGTATCTGAATCATCTCTGACGTGTCTTTTTTTTTTTTAGCAAAAAAAATGCAGTCATTTTTTTGTATTAGATTTTTCTAGAACTTCTGAACTCATGTTGTTCTGCCCCCAGGCACTTCTCCACACCCGGAACGTTTCTGCTGAGGAGGCAGCTATGTATTATTTCAACAAACTGGAAAATGAGGTGCTGCCTTTAAGACCCTGTTTTCCTTGTGTTACAAAATCGGTCTGGACCTCATCTTCTTGAAATAATTGTCTCTTTTAAATTTCATGTTTACAGGAGGAAGGTGACGAGGATTTGATGTTTAAGATGGTGTTCATTGTAAACATGGACCTGTCTATGGGGGTGGGGAAGGTTTGTGATACCTCACCGTCTTTATCTTTTTCGTTCACTAATTTTTAAATGAACGTGAAAACTTTTGTGAAAAAGTGTTGGAATGGCTGCTAAGTTATTTAATCACAGCCAAACATATTGGCAAATAAGCACCTCCAGCCACTGAAAAGAAACTCCCATTGGCCATTCGGACTAGTGTGGTGCTGAGGTATCACCCACCACATGGCTGCATTCAGGTTCTCATCCCTGAGGTGGTTTACCGTGTGATGGGTGCGGCAACGCGCTGAAATCAGCGCATGCTCCTTATGCACTCTGGTATCTGGCAGCATCTCCGTGGGATTTCTGGCTGTCTATCAGCAGTTTTTGAATCCCAAGCATAGAGAACATGCAGACATTGATACACGGCAGACATTATGTAATGCACCTCCCAGTTACTGGGGAACATTGCCAGTTTCGTGTACAGCGCCGATCGAGTCCCTCGCTCCGTTTACGCTGCACAGGTGGCTGTGCAGGTGGGGCATGCAGCAGTGGGCCTGTACCAGGCACTACAAGAGAAGAACAGCTGGAGAGAAATGGCCTGGAAGTGGGACCATGCTGGGTAAGGCGCCGTATGGATCGGGTGATGCTGTTTTGGGCTCCTGAGGCCAAATCATGCAAAGCGGGCTTGGCTTAAGGGCAGCCTCGCAGTCTGTGTTGTGTCCTCTGGAAGTTTCATTCAGTGAATGAGCGGATGGAAGGATTATGGAGCTACAGGAGGGTCTCGCTTGTTTCCTATATGCAGGGCGAGGAAGGTCGTGGTGCAGGGCACTAACATGGCACATCTGTTAGAGCTCCAGGCTTTGGCCATGAGTCTTAACCTACCTACTTACTTGGTCCAGGATGCCACCCGCACCCAGGTAGGGAAGCACCCCAATTTCTGCTTTCTATAATGGGCAGGTTCCATTACTGTTTTCTGGTTTATATATTAAATGTTTAGCCCTGTTGGACACAATAAAAAATGGTAAAAAGAGGCTTCCAATAATTCTGCTAATGCATGAGCTACTACAAACACTGCACATTGTGCGCATGATAGTAGGAAAATTATCGTCCATATTGCATGCTTAATATACAAAGGGCACTTCATAACAACTGCAGTGTCGATGGGTAGGTGGAGCCTGGCTCTTGCACTGTTTTGGCCATCATGGGAGAGGAGGAAATGGTCAACAACGTGATCGGGAGCCTGAAACCGCTGTAAAGACCCAGATGGGACTTGCTTGGCCATGCAGCAGCGGCGCACAGACAGCAGGGGGCAGCAGCTGGCCGAAACAGGAGTCTCCGCATGCAATGGTGTATAATAAATAAAACATGAGCAAGCCACACTTACACACACAGCCATTTTTATTCTACTCCCTTTCTGTATGACTGGCTTGGGGTTGCAGGAGAGGAATGCTGCTTAAGATAGGGGAACGACTGGTTCTGCAGCACGTTCTAGTTGGCTGGAAGTAAATAATAGCTTGAATTTCAGAAAAAATAGGTGAAATGGTCATTTAAGTATAACTTAGTAGCTAGTAAAAGTAGTCCTTTATGAAGACAGGTCACAGATCAATCTGATTACGAATCACGACATCTATCATTCTCTCCTTATACTGAAAATACTTCTTGGTGAAGGAGCTGAAAACCAAGTTAATTTAAGCATATTTATTGTTGAAGCAGTTGTGCAATCCAGTTTGTTGTACTGACATCATTTTGGAACCTGGAGTTTTACCTTTTGTCATACTGGCAGGGTTCTGTTGGTAAAGACTTGGGAGTTTCTCACTTAAGACCTGTGCCGACAGAAACAAGACCATGTATACTGTAGACTGACATCCATTTCAATGTTTTATACATCGTATTGTCTTTAATCTTCTGCAGTCTTTGTGGAATCACATTGTTTTTAAAGAGGAAAATGTTGATTTTGTTTATAATGCCTACACTTAGAAATGTGACCATTAAGCAGTTTTTTTTTGTTTGTTTTTTTTTTGAATGTCTTAATTTGTGTATTTTTGTGCTTACCAGAGAAACACTTAAGTTAAGGGCCTCTCAGCCTCACCATACCAAGATGATGTATATTTGTGCATAAAATGGGTCTTTTTTTTCTTTTGGAGGGTCCATGGTAGCTACAGCACACATTGTAGGAGCTGTGTGCGGGTTTATTGCATTAGCAGTCTGGTAGTGGTTGGGAAGGTCACCATGTGCTCCTGTGAGTAATCACACTAAATACGTTTGTCCTATGTGTTGTGGCTGTACGTTACTGTTGGAACCATTTGCATTTTTAATATAATGCATTGTAGAATCATATTACTTTTTCTAAGGGATGTGTGTTTACTATATAAGTATCGTTTTGACATTTGTAGCATGGATGAACTTAATTCTTGAATATGAATGACAGAAAATTTATATTCTCGATATTTAAATGGAAATTTAAGACGATGTCTAACAAAAATGAAAATTATTTCATTAATAAATGTTAGGCTCTGTGCCCTATCTATACCCTGAACATGTGGCCGATTATGTTTTGAGTTGTGTGATTTTGTTATTTTACTCCTGAAGGTAAACGGCTCAAAAATATGGCGTGTATCATTAAAACTTTAAATTAAGGACAAATTTAAGTAACTCGAATTCCGCCATGCTGTTGAAAAAAAATGTTACATAAGTAGGTGGTTCTATGCATGCGATGCATTTTTATTAAGGTAAAACGTAAAGAAATCACTAAATACCCGTTAAATATAGCATGTTGGAATCTGCAGCCTTTAGAATACACCGCAGGTTTACGCGACGTCTCTCAAGCGCAGAAACTGGCTAGCTTGCCTGCTTGCTTTTACGTACCATGTGACCTGACTATATCGGTATGTAGTCTGTTCGTCGCGAATACAATAGCGCCATTGTGGGCCCACAGCCTCGGTTTGACACGGTTGCTAGGCAACCTAAAAGGCGTTCCATAGACCAGATATTTCGTCACGTGTTCTGCTCAGGCCGCCGAACAAAGGTTATCCTGTTGTTACACCGCAGCCTTCGCCTAGAATATTCTTCCATGGGAAAAAGAAGGTTTCCGGCCGTTTGATTGAAATTATAGTTCGTGTGTCCGTCAGTTCTTCGAGATACATGGTATTTTGGTTTTCTGCCCCGTTTTAACGCCTAGTAGTACCACTTTATATCATTTAAGTGCCTACTAGAAGCACGTTTTCACCATTCCCGAGCTGTAATTCCAATATCACAAGTCGAGAAATTACACGGAAGCTCTATTTTTTATATATAAAAACTGTGCCACTTGCGTCATGAGCAGGGGCTCTTGTCTACCCTTCCCCCATGGCTGCAACTTAAAACAGACCGTGTTTTTTCGCTCACTGACAAATAAATAAATATTATCAAGACAGGAAATATTTTTCATTATTTAACCTCCACGTTGACAAAAATGTCCAGAATCGCCAACCATTTCGGTCATCGAATAATTGAAGTAAATCGGGGCGTTACCATTGTTTAATGTGTAGAAAAACAATCAGGGTTTGGGTGCTTTTTAATTTACCGTACTTAAATCTACGAATATTATGAGTACGTTTTATTCGCTCAGTAGTTTACCAGCTTAGTAACAGCAATGACTCATACGCTGAGATAGCTTAACTACAAAACTATAGACAACCCACGAAAACTCATGATCGTTTGCTCAAGTATCAGTTATGAAAATGTTAAAAGGGAATATAGACGGCGTTGTTGACAAACTGTGCATCTATTTTTAATAAACACGTTTACATAAAAATACAGTATCCAGCATGAAGTTTATTAAAAATATTATATATAACATTGTGGGTATGCAAATGTTTTTAGTATGAATTTAAAGGTATATACATTTTTTCCTGCTTGCATTTGGTTCTAAGGAGGCCGTTACAACAAATGACGTCAAAACGCTGTCTAGCCAATCACAGTGGACTCATGGCCCGACAGATCAGCCAATCGCGTTCGAGCCTGGCTTCTCCAGCCACCTCAAACAAATCCATCAGTCGCTGGGAGCAAGCCGTCTTCGTAAGCATTTCGGAAATCCCAGGATTAAAAAACTGCCTTGTTTGCCCTTTAAAATGTATAATGTTCTTTAGTAAACAACTCGCCTCAAGATAAGTAACATTATGGTGAAAAAGAATGAATCCTGGTCGAGTGAAACTAAGCGTAATGAACGAGATTAAAAGGAAAGCACTCTCCTTTTTAATTATTTTTAATGTCGAAGGATATCCTTCAGATACACACAGTAACATCGGTTTAGTTTGTCAGTGGTTCGTTTTATCATTTAAATCCCTTAGTACTCCTCTCTCCATTGAGTGCCAGGGATATCTGTAGGAGGGAACCAGTGGTAATTCAACACAACCCGAAAGGGACGGCCAGTTTCCTGTCCAATCCCTTGCCAGATCCCACTAGACCGATATCTCATCTTCCATTCACAGTACTGATTAGGTGGGGCTGGCCCTACCTCTATGTCGTAGTCCCTGGTATGGGGCCGCGGAGACCCCGTGTTGCTATGGACAGCTAAACGGTGCCACTATGAACAATGTTTCCCTTTTTCGTTATTTCAGGAAACATCAATGAATTATAGTCCCCTAACAGACAATACAATTCCACGGCGTGTGTGTTAATAACGTAGTAAGTTCTCCAATACTGTACAGGACGGTCCATGTTTGTTTTTCATAAATCCACAATACGGCATTTCTCCTTCTTCTGACTGCCTCACCGCTTTGCCTTGACAGCACTCACTCCAACGACGTTCTGCCACCCCTCTGCAGGAAGGTGACCCGCCCTCTTCGAAACGAGAAGTAAAGGGGAAGGAATAAAACGCCAGCACTCCGACTGTCCAATCGCTCGCCCGAGTTCCGGTTTTCTTGTTTGGATTGACACCTCTTTTTTCCAATAGCAACAGTGACACGGGACCCGACTAATGAGCCCCTGCTCGTCAGTCTCGGAAACCCCGCGAGTGTGGTTGTGTGTCAGTTTCGGTGGGACCCGCGATCGATGCCGGTTAGGAGGGGGATGGGCTCTGCTGCGAATATTGAGGACCTGAGATAGAATCAGAGCCTTGTATCACATAGAGCGGTACATCATCCTTTATAAACACCGACTGTAAATAATATAAAACATCATAATACACGGGTTCAGTCAGCAGGGATTCAATGTGAACACTCTGGAGGGGTGCTGTGTCCAAAGCAGGAAAGAAAATAAAACTTTCACCCTTTGCGTGAGGGACATTTTAGAAGGCTGGGAGGTACCCTGGAAAGAGAGCGCCCTTATCGCGTACGTTTTTCAGGAAACACCGAGGTCGTTAAGGGAGGCCTGGATGTGTGATTCGCCTTGATGTTGGAATATTTACAGACGTGAAATCGCAAAAGGAGGAAGCTCGACTTGAACTAGGGTGGTATGTCTTACTAGGTGAGTTACAGCCTTTATAATTTGAACATGATGTGCATTTTATGGATTTTGTACACATCTTGCTTGCCTGCTAGACATAATCGAAATCAATGCACAACTGTTGGCATTTAACTTAACTAGACAACGAGACTAAGTTAACTATTTAACCTTTTTTAACTTGAAGTTTTTAATGGGAATTACACATCAGCAGATTGGATAATATTTATTTGACCAAGTCCTCGTGCAAGGCATTGCAATCCTGATCATGTAAACAATGAGCATTTTTACTGTTTTTATCTTATACTCTCAGTGTGCATAATGGTTCACTCGTTGCTGCCCGCAATAACACAACCACTGACCGGAGTGTATGTAAACAAATTAATTTCAGTGTCTTCAATAATTCCACAAATATACCAAGACGTGTTGCCTAGTTGTGCCCCGTCCATGCAAGTAGCTTGCTAACTTGTTAAAGATGGGAAATAGAAGTTTATAATTTCTACAGTGCTGTGTTAAATATGTTTGAAAACTGGGAAATTAAGACGTACTAACGGATTGAGTGGATCTGATATGTAGCAAGTTAGTTTGGATACATGACATTGGGCAAGTACGAAGCTGGCTAGCTAGCTGGTTACCAGCCTCGGCGTTTGGTAATAGCCTGCCAGCTACCTAGTGTTTCTTCTTGAGAGCCATATTGATTTCTTGATTATTCGAAACAGAGCTTTTGGTAGTTTACAATAATACATTTGGTTATTTAAATATTCACATGCCACTGGCAAACTTTTCAGAAAACGAGCAAGTCTGTGACTTCTTTTCGATGATTTCATGTGGTATATCATTAATCTCTTAGTTCAAATTTTGACGTGTTCTCTAACATTCAGGTACTCTGGAGTTTATTACTTGAGGGATTCATTTAAAGTGGGTTTTCCCGCCCCCTTATGCTTGTCCGGCGTCACGTCTCGCTAGCGCAGAAGTAACAAATAAGTGCGCGTTTGTGGGACCTGCTCAGTTTTGTCATAATTTTCTTGCTACTGCTTCATTGCTGACGGGCAGTCAGGCCCGCTAAACTTTCTCTTTTCGAGCGGGCCTAGCTCGCTAAACTCAAAGCGGTGACTTGCTTTTCTCATTCTCCTCCACCTCCCTCCCCCCAACCCCTCAGCCAGCCTCCCTCCCTCCGAAGCGGCGAGGAGAAATGGGTGGTATTTGCGAGGGGAGATCGCGTTTCCTTTTTTAGCCTCCATTTTTATTTAAACGTCGAGTGAGCCGAGATGAGAGGGAGGGAGCGATTTGGCAAAGTTAACGTCGGTCCGGTGTAAAGGTGGAGATTTTTTTAACTACCCGTTTGTAGCTGGATGGAGGCTTCATTCCTCTTGGTTAGTTGCGTGAGCTAGAATTGTAAATAATTTAAGTAACTCGGTCACACTATGGTTAGAGACGTGTCACCAGGCTGGGGCCTTGTTCTTCAGCGCACTGCAAGTTCTGTCCAGTGTTTTTATTTGGACGATTTTGTTTTTCATATTGGCAAGTTTTGTTATTTCGGCATATTTTGAGGATTGAGTAGATCCACAATAACTTTCAAAACAGTCCACCCCCCAAACTTACGAGAGAGGAGAAACTTGGTGATAAGACACATTCAAAAAAACATGTGTGGAAAATGTCGCATACTAATAACACTTTTGGTATAATACTTGCGAAATGAAGCTTTACATTTCGCAGTAGTCGATCCTTAGGTTTAAACAGTTGTCTTTTATTAACATAGAGCTAATTCCACAGCTTGAGGCATATCTCGACCGTGGCCTGTTATTAGCATAATGCTAATGCGGCGATTACATAGGTAATGGTGGTATATTTCATTCTACGAGCACCCCCCACCGTTTTAGCTTCTGTGTATGACAATAGGTGTCCGCAGTACTGCCTGTGTCATATATCCGTCCGCAGCTGCCCCGCAGCGCCCCATTTGCGTAGCTATGTGCGCCGCTTGTGGCCCTGGAGGAGGAAGAGGTGAACGATCCCTACATTTTCTTACTTTCGTGAGCCGGGGAGAGTCAACGGCTTACTTCTGTTTAGTCTGCAGGCCTAAACTAGTAACCGGATGTGCGTTGAGTGCTCTCGCAATCAGCTTCAACTTCATGCCCGGACTGAAAGTGCTGTTAACGTTATCGGAGAGGGAAATCGTCTGCCCCACCATTTGCCTTTTGCTGGCCCAACCCCCACTAAAATTTCATGTGAAACGCATTGATTTCAGAACGTTTTTCGATGTTTTCGGTGGAATACAGTACAAATAGCAACGTCTCAGCTTAAATGTGTACTAGACATAAAGGGAAATTTTATATAGCAGTTCGAGCGGTATAGATCTGCTAAATATATTTTTATACGTCCTTTAGGTCAGCTGCCCGTGAGAAGATCCTGTCTGCTTTGATTCTGACGAAGGGCACAAAAATGCAATCTGGGAGATTTACCCCCAGTTTATTTTAGAATTTGTTTAAGATATTTATATACCATTGGCATGCATATTTTGATAAGTTTCCTTATGAACGGATCCTTGTCTTGCACAGTATGTGGTCTATATATTGCAAATTAGGTTATCTGTTCCAGAAAAGAAACGTCTAATCCATGCTATTTTCCCCAATTCTTACATTTTTTTTTTTTTTTTTTTTTACAAATTGGAATAATTTGATTGATTGTAGTCTTGGTCATACAGTCCAATATCGAGCTATCAACAGGTGGAGATCATTCTCCGTAATTCCTAGCATATCTCGACTTTATGGTACAGGACATTTTGAGATCCAAGTTCTCAATCTGGGGGAGGAGATGGTGGTTATGATGTCAGAAAACTCCAGTAGTCTGCTATGTTCATATCCTCTACTTTTGCCTGTGCTGTTGTGGTTTCGGCTGAGCAGCTTTTGATTGGCTTGGAGATACATTCTCAGAATATATGTTCATGTCTTTTAATAGCTCCTGTAGTTCAACTCTCTTAACTATCGGAAATATGCCCTTCTCTCTCTCCCCTGTCCCTCACATGTTTTATCTAGAATGCATCGTGCCAAATGGGCAAAGACTGGCGTTTCAGATTTCTTTGATCAAATGCTATCTGCAGTAAGGTAAAGGGGAATTTTACCATATTCCACTTAAAACATGACAAAGAACCTGTGAAATTATTTTTATGGCAACTGCTCAGTTTTGCCCTTTTTAAATCTTATGGCAGTTAAAATGTATCCCAATCTTGCATTCTCTATGGTTACTGTACCTTTTCCTAGCACCAAAGATTCATGGGAAGTTGGATGAAGAAACTGGAAAACAGTGGGTGGGGCTATTGCAATGTAAATATTACAGTTTAGGAAAGATTAAAAATCAGTTGTGTAAACAGTGCTGCATATGTCATGTGTTGACAATGTGATCAGAACAACTTTTGTCATTTTGGGGTGGAATTCCCCTTTTAAGATCAGATGACAGCATTTTCCCCAGATTTTTTTGTTCTATTTTTTATAATTAACTTCTTACCTGAGTGGCTTTGGCTTTGTCTTTAAAGAATAAAAGCTCAAGTTGCTGTTCAACCTGTCCAGGAGCCCGTGTAGATGTGCGTGCCAAGCTTATCATATATGTATTAACCAAAATGTACTACTAGTGCAGATTACATATTGTTTGCTTGTGGCAGTTTGTTCTGGTGTGTCAACCTGAGACTCTACTCACAATTCCTACTTTCAAAGCTTACTGTCTTTTGTAAATTTGCCCATTGAAACATCTGAAAAGAATTTAATGGGTCACACAGATTACTTGTCTTAGTTTTCCATGCGGATGGTGTCCTGAACGCAGTGGGGAGAATGAGAACGAGAATAGATTGTGCAAGGTTTGCCTTTCGAAGAGATCTCATTTGAAATTTGCAGAGATCATGCTAAAGGAATTCAAACATCAAGTTTCTTTTCATTTGTTTTCTTGCCAGACTGGGGAGACTGAAAAATAAACTGAAGTTTATGTTACAGACAATCTTCTTGGATTTCCCCATTATCCTTTTTTCCCTTACAGTTTTATGTTTTGGTATGATGGATGTGAAATGTCTGGAGTTTCCCCCCAAAAGTTGGCCCCTCTGGCTTTGGCAGTTTGGAGATCTGAAGAAACAGATTTGTGTTAGTCGTGCGATTGCAGAGAATTGATGGCAGTGAATGTACGTGTGCTGGGTTTGCGGACGTGACTTATCAGAAGCCTGCTTTCCTTTGTTAATTTGGCATTTATTTATTTTTTAAACCCAACATTAATGACTGTCAGAGGGAGAAGTGTCTGAGCCTAACTATTGGTAATATCTGGGCATTTGTTTTAATTTCCAACTTTCTCTGCACTCCAGAGATGTTTGCAAAGTACATAGTGTGTAGAACAGGATGTTGGCTTGTTTCCAGGGGAAAAAGACAGGATTCCAGCACAGTACAGACGGGGCTGAGAAGGGGGGGAGCTTTGGAGGACTGGGAGAATGCCGTGACAGTGAGTGGAAAAAACAGCCCCATCCCTCCTCCCTCCCCCACCTAAAACATGGCTGTTCAGATCACAGCCGTTTAACTTTAAAAACAGTGCCTATGTTGAACTGCCTGCTGATGGGTCCACTAGGAGTCTCTGGATATATGCCAACTTTTAAAAATGTAATTATTCCTGCTAATGAGTCTGGTTACTTTTTTTCCTGGCATATAAAAAAAGCAGGATGTTGGTTTCAGGATGCAATCAACAGGGCTGGCTTATGAAGCCCTGTCAGGATTATACGTGTATGGGGGTAAGGAGGAGCCCGGGGGGGGGAGAGCACCTCTCCTGTCCATGTTATTTTTGTAACATGCACTCTGCCCTAACCATGGCTACATCACACAGTCGTCTGTGGCAACGGCTCAGACCTTTTATCTGCTTGATAATGAGTGTGTGTTTGTGTGTGTGTGGCTTTCTTAGCCAGCAGCTGTTGTGTGTTGCTAGCTTCTCTTGCACAATGGGGCTAAACAAGTCAGTGTTAAGCCCCGCCTCTTTGCTGCTCAGTGATTGGCTGAGGCAGTCTGGAGCTTCTCCAGTGAGACAAGGTGTTTCCACAGGATGGCCTCTGCTCTGGGGATTTCTGTTGCAGGGGTCTTGTGTGTACTTTTGTCGCGTAGCGCAGTGATTCTTGGGAGAGTATTTGGGGGGGGGGGGGAGGCCTGCGGATGGGACGAGTATGCTTTAAGTCATGTTTTTCAGAGTGACGCCCTACTCACTGTCTCGGAAACAAAATTGTCAAGAATGTTCTTGTTTTTAGACATGACTGCCGAAAGAGCGTTACCCTTTTTCATCAGTGGAGCTTCTTCGAGATAGCAGCAGCCTAAAATATTTTTCTGTCACCTTGAGGTTTTATCTTATGCCCGTTTCTTTTCTTCAGTACAGAGGCAGACAATTTGTTAGATTGAATTGTCTGTCCTGTTTTTGTTTCAGATTGAGACCGGATTCTGTAATATTAGGCTGTAAATGCATTTCCTTATGTCCGAGTAGTAGCATGATAGTTTTCTTGATCCTCCTACAGTGAATAATTTTGAAGTAAATAATTTTTTTTATTTAAATGTTTGAAAATACATAAACAGCCCGACTATAGTCAATCTGAGCTGCCTAATTTTGTTTGGCTGGATGAGCAGATGAAAAATTTGATTATTGCTGGTTATTAGTGAGTTACAGAAGTCCGTGCTTTAAAGTCCTATCTCCCTAATGAAAGTTTTGTGCATGAAGCTGAGGCCGTCTCGCCTTATCGCCCGTGTGCTTCTCAGCTATCGCTCGCAGAGCAGCTGGTCTTCCCTGCTCTTTCTGCTTTGCCTTTCTCATTAAAAGAATGTTGCATTTAACACACGCAGCCGTTACTCGACGTGTAGCCGCCTACCCCAGCCAGCACAGAAAAGAACAAACCACTGGTATGCCTTTGCCCGCTCTCGCTCGCTCTCCCTCTCTCTCTCTCCCTTTTTTCCTCTTTTTTTTTGGCTCGGCTTTCCAGACGGAGCGCCACTTGAAGCCAGTTTCTCATTGAGGGGGGAGGCAGGGGCGGCCTTGGAAATGTGCTGCACCACTGCTTACACAACTGCTTCGGGTCGAGTCGGATCCATAGAGCTGCTGACCTTCGCTCCATTTAGCAACACCTGAAGTATTACCGGGGCGTCCCAGTCAAAGCGAGGACACCGCCCTGCCTTAATACCTCAACAGCTATTGATCTTTTTTTTTTTTTCTTTCTTCCTCCAAAAAAGCGATTTTTATTTACCTTGGTGAAAATGTTGAGGGCTTACATGCCGGTCAGGGAGGAGATGAGATCGCCAGCCTTTCAAGCAGCTGCAGCCGATTGATGGATGTTTTTTGTTTTTTTTTTTGTTTTTTTTTTTTAAATCCCCATGGTAACTGAGGTTCTCTGCAGCTTGACGTCTCTCCTGATTTGCGCAGGCGTGGTGTCGGTCAGCTTCGAGGAGGACGAGGAGGGGAGTCTGTGCCTGATGGCGTACCCCCTGCACAGTGAGGCGGGCGACCTGGAGAACGTGGACCCCACCGCCGACTGTGAGCCCAAGCACAAGCTGCTGAAGTGGAGCAACGTGAAGCCGACCACTCTGCTGCCAGACGGTGACTATTATGGCAAGGACAGGAGCAGGCAGATGCGCAAGGAGGACAAGAACAAGAGGTGAGGGGGAGAACAGACCATCTCGCTGGCTGTCGTCACCGTGGCATTCTGGGGCTCCCTGAGGGAGGAGCGTGTAACCTATTTATGCTCTCGGAATCACGCCGTGTCTCAGAGGTCGCTGTAATACCAGGCCAGCATCTCTCCAGCTTGTCTTAGGTCCCCAGTAATCATCTCTGCCTCCTCGCAGCCACAATCGTGAGGAGCGTGAGCAGGCCGAGGTGCTGTGCTACAGCCTAGAGAAGGGCAAGGTGATACCGCAGCTGAAGCACAACCCCTGGAGCCTGAAATGCCACCAGCAGCAGCTCCAGCGCATGAAGGAGAACGCCAAGCACCGCAACCAGTACAGTATCCTTTTGTGCCAGTGACTCCAGTACTCGCGTGCACTGAAACTTTGCCTTTCAAATGGTCCGTTCAAAGTCTGAGGCCTAGCAGGTAGTCAAGGAAGTGGAGTAGATCACAAAGTGATGCGAGCGGAGCAGAGTTTCTTCTGCCCTCTGTTTCTTCCTTGACCCACGACCTTTCCCAGAATTCATTCTGCTGGAGAATCTGACGTGGCGATACAACATGCCCTGCGTCCTGGACCTGAAGATGGGTACCCGACAGCACGGGGATGACGCTTCTGAGGAGAAGGCGGCCCACCAGATCCGCAAGTGCCAGCAGAGCACGTCGTCCTCCATCGGAGTGAGGCTGTGTGGCATGCAGGTCAGTGGCAGGCCACGGGCAGATATTCCGAAGGGGGCGTCGCCCACCAGATGCGCGTTTTAATTTTGCAGTTGTGGTGTGGATCTGCTAATCTATGGCCCATCCCCTATCCAGGTGTACCAGGCAGACTCAGGTCAGCTTATATTCATGAATAAGTACCATGGGCGCAAGCTGACGCTGGCCGGCTTCAAGGAGGCGCTCTTCCAGTTCTTCCACGACGGGCGACGCCTGCGGCGGGAGCTGCTGTCCCCTGTGCTGCGGCGGCTGCGGGACATGAAGGCTGCACTGGAGGCCTGCGAGTCGTACCGTTTCTACTCCAGCTCGCTGCTCATAATCTACGACGGTGACCCGCCGCGCACCCAACGCCAGCGCCACTGCCATCACGGCGGCGAGGAGGGCGAGGAAGAGGACGACGACGAAGAGGAGGACGAGGAGGACCCCGGGGCGTTCGGGTTCCACTGCGGTGGAGCGGTGGGCGGCGGCACCGGCGGTCGGCCATCTGTGGGGGAACCAGGCCCCCTAGTGGACGTGCGCATGATTGACTTCGCTCACACCACCTGCCGGCACTACGGGGAGGACAGTGTGGTGCACGAGGGCCAGGACAGCGGCTACATTTTCGGCCTGCAGAACCTTATCACCATCATCTCAGAGCTGGAGGACCACAGCGCAGATTAAGCCCTACTCCAGGCCAGTCTGGATCCCGTCCTCGGTGTGCATATTCCCTCTCGGTGAGGCTCCATGCCACTGGAAGCCTCAGATGGAGGCAGTAACACAGAAGGGCAGCAGAGATGAACATGCAGCTACCGGCTGGCCCTCTGCACGCCCACATGCTCGCTCCAGCCAGAGTGCTGCTGCCTTTCCTTCAGCAGTAAAGGACAGCAGAGATGGACACGTATGTCTCCAGCTCTTTGGACGTCTGTTGGTAACACTGACTCGTGTGCCGTTAATGGTCGTCTTCGATTTTTTTTTTTTTCTTTTTTTTATAAAAAAGGGAAGAAAAAGGTGAAGCGTCTTGACAAAACAGGAGGTGTGAACAGAGCATGGCGTGAATGTCGGATTGCCTGATCTGTACCAGCCCCACTCGTGTCCCTGTCTGAGCTGGCTTTTGGGCAGAGATGGTTTTTCCAGTGGGCTTGTCTCTTTCTAGCAGCCACACTTGTACGGACTCCCGATGAGCTTTGGAATGAACCCGACCAAGTGAGGGCTTGGATGTGTTTGGGGGGTAGTAAGGACGGTGGGTGAGGAGGGACATCATTCTTTATGCCACACCTCTCTCCCTCCAACACATCAAGGGAAGAAAAGAATTAAACGGACCGTTTTGAGGGACAAGAAGGGACATTCGTGTCACCCAAGCCCCCTTATTCAATGTCTCCTCCAGCAGTTGTTCACTTTCATTCCAAATGACAAAAGGGGTGTGTTGCGATTTAAAAATATGATGAATTATAGGAACAGAGACTATATAGATCTTTATTTATTTGAAATATTTGTTACAAAATAAAAAATAAAAGACTACATTCCACATTACTGTTAATGTTATGTCAAATAACTGTTTATAAGATCAAGTTCATATACCTCTGTCTTATATATCTTGTGTGTCAGCAGTATGTTGGAGCAAAAAAATAATAAAAAGGATTTCTGTTTGTAATAAGATCTATTTTGTTTGTTTGTCTTGGGC
>JAODKF010000120.1:1061942-1072140 GCA_026779585.1 Mormyrus proboscirostris | reverse complement strand
CTCTCTCTCAGTCAGTGCCTCTCTCAATCAGTGCCGCTCTCTGTCAGTGTCTCACTCTCAGTCAGTGCCTCTCTCTGATAGTGTCTCACTCTCAGTCAGTGCCTCTCTCTGTGTGTGTCTCTCTCAGTCAGTGTCTCTCTCTCAGTCAGTGCCTCTCTCAGTCAGTGCCTCTCTCTCAATCAGTGCCTCTCTCTCAGTCAGTGCCTCTCTCAGTCAGTGTCTCTCTCTCAGTCAGTGCCTCTCTCAATCAGTGCCGCTCTCTGTCAGTGTCTCACTCTCAGTCAGTGCCTCTCTCTGTTAGTGTCTCACTCTCAGTCAGTGCCTCTCTGTCAGTGTGTCTCTCTCAGTCAGTGTCTCTCTCTCAGTCAGTGCCTCTCTCTCAGTCAGTGTTTCTCTCTGTTAGTGTCTCTCTCTCAGTCAGTGCCTCTCTCTGTCACTGTCTCACTCTTAGTCAGTGTCTCTCAGTCAGTGTCTTTGTCAGTGTCTGTCTCTGTCACTGTGTCATTCTTGGTCAGCGTCTCTCTCTCTCAGTCAGTGTCTCTCTCCAACAGTATCTTTCTTTCCATCAGTTTTTCCGTCATTGTCTCCCTCTTGCTCAGTGTCTCTCTATGTCGGTATCTCTCTCCGTTAGTTGTCTCTCTCTTTATCCATGTCTCTCTCTCTTGGTGTCTGTGCTGCAGCCCAGTCGTTGACTGACGCCCCCCCCCCCCTCTCCCCTTGCTATCAGAAGGCTGCACCAGCAGTTCGAGAGCTACAAGGAGCAGGTGCGTCGCATCGGTGCCGACACGCGGCGCCAGCAGAGCCTGCACCGGGACGACGCCCCCACCTGCGGCATCTGCCGCAAGACCAAGTTTGCCGACGGCTGCGGCCACCTCTGCTCCTACTGCCAGACCAAGTTCTGCGCTCGCTGCGGAGGCCGAGTCTCCCTGCGCTCCAACAATGTGAGGCCTCGCCCCCTCTCCTCCCCCCCTCTTCCCCCCTCCGCGTCGCTGTGCCGGACGTCATGAGCATAGCAATCGCGCTGGGAGTCACCACACCTGAAACGTCCTACACAGACATGGCTGCCGGATCAGAGTGAGTAGCGGGAGAGGGCTACCGTCTTCCATCTGGGAGTGTGGGGGTGCGGATACAGCCAAAATGATGGAAGGATATTGGCGGGGGATGGAAAGCAATCGAGAAAAACTGGGAGTCACAAGCAAGTCATAACATGTAAGCCAGGTTGAATACTCTTGAGTCCTGTGATACAAGTTCTGTGTCTGTGCTTGGGAAGATGTCACACTTGGAGGGGAAAAAAAAAAAAGAGTTCAGAGGTTATGTGTGCTAAACTTCCCCGACTGTCTCCTAGTTGTCACTGTTTAGGGATTTAAACAAAAATTTATTTATCTTTTAAGATTGTGAGGTTCCAAAAATTAAGTCATTGAGTCAGTCTGGAGGACAGTTTAGCTCACACAATTAATCCAAAAGGGGGAAGTGGAGAGAAGCTTGCAAAACAACAGTGATTTTACGGTTTCAGTGCAGAGGAATGCAGTAAATGATTCTGGTGAAATGTTTGTCAGAGTGCCTGGGGGGTGGGGGTGTCACAGATAGTAACTGACGATGGATTACGAAGTCATGACACCTTTACCTGTGTGACTGTAGCTAAAAAAGCAAAAGCACTTTTACATGTAATAGCTGCTCGCAGGAGACCTGTCCTACTCAGTTTAGTATCTTCTCAGAAACTGTTTGAGAGCTTCTAAACATTCCTTCTTGGGTAAATGGTTTGTTCCCGTTCCCTGTGTATGGCAGAGGTCTGCTAGCAGGAGCTCTGGAGAAGAAGTCAGGTCTCGTAGATAATCGCTGCCTTGGGAGTCCTCTCAAGGTCAAGAGGCTTAGGCGCACAGCTGTTTAATTTGAAGCCTGAGCAAGATCAAATCCCCGCTCCGATCAGAATGATCAGCCTTGTAAGACTGCACACTCTTTCATCCACTTGTTGCGGTTGGTCCTGAGGTTACCTTGATGGTGGAAATGGTCATCAGATCTGGTGTGTTACCATGCAGCGAGGGAAGTAACCAGATACTTGTGTCCTTGGGATCATCCAAATGGATTGAGTACCGTTAACTTTATTTTGTAGAACATGTTAATGAAAGATATTTAGTAATAGGAGGCGGTCATTTTCACTGCACAGGTTGTATTTTGAAAAGTGATGCTTGTTGCATAATGTTGTGGTGGGAGCTGTAGTCTGCCCTCTGATTCATGCGCCGAAGAGAGCGTGGGCTCTTCTGAAATCTGGGTGTATGGCTCCATCTAGTGGCTCACGTGTTTTGCATTTTGTGCAAAATGGTGCCGTACAAATAGGCACCTCCCATGTTGCAGTCATACATGTCTTTTGACCCTATGGGGTCTTGAAGCATCTCAGGTCTTAAAACCGGAGTGATTCAGATTGCTAAATGACCATTATCGCTGTCAGTTCTTGTGGCGGTTCCTCCTGAAACGGTGCTCTCTAGCGCTTTGTGCTGGATCAGCTCTAGGCCTCTGTCTTCTTTAGCCTATGTAACCTGTACCTCTTTGCCATCAGCATCGTTCGTCTGCCTCATTAAAGGGTTAACACGAAGCCGCAGGTTTACACTACACTGAATGCTGCCACGGACCCTTGGTGTGATTATGGGCCCCAACTGGCGCCCCACGTTATCAGAGGGCCCGTTTACCGCATCTGCTGTTAAAAGCAGGGCTGTTAATAATAGCTTTTATGGTTTCCGGCTCACGATCAAGGTGCCCAGCGAGGTGAGCAGGCTCTCTTTACAACCCTCATGAGAGGGTCTTTCGGCGCTACTCATTCACGTAGCCAATTCCGTAGCAGGCTGGTGTCAGGTAGCACAGTGGTTAAGGACTTTGGGTAACTTGAAGCCTGCCAGTGTGCATTCCTGGGGGGGGGGGGGCTTGGGCAGTTGAAACCAGTGCTCCAGTGAAGAGTAGTGTGTATCATTGTAGAACACAGTCGGCTGGCTGTGGGGTGCAGAGTTGGTTTAACTATAATATAACAGCCGCTTGTTCTTTCATATTTTTGATTCAGTTTTCTGTCCATTTATATATTTAGTGCTGCGCTCCCCCCACCCCCGTGCCCCCTTATGCTCTGTATCCCTGTAGCCCTGAGTCAGTGGAAGCGAGCCCTGCCGTGAATGAGAAATACCCAAACCACAGCTGTGGGAGCGCTCAGAGCCATGGCTACCGGGGACTGCCCTACGCTGTGAGTATGGCCTCCGTCGCAACCCCCGCCCCCCACCACACTCACACCCTGTAAGTAAGGCTCCAGGTGCAAGTGAATCCTCACGTTGGCATGCTTCGACTCCCCCGTGCGAAGGGTGCTCGCCTGGCTCCTCCTTTTGCTGCCGTTAAATTCAGTCAAAATCGTAGCTCAGATTTACGGTGTGTCCTCGTCCTTCACCTCCCTGCCTTGGGTCAGAGGGAGCTGCTGGTCGAGATGTGAAAAATGCTCAGCTGTTGCGGGAAAGTGAATTTACTTAAATGAATCCTTTTGTTAGGCCCGCCTCGCCGGTCGCCCTCACGTGACTGATTGCTGTTCGGTACGTCCAGCCAAACGCCTGTCCTTTTTTATTTTATTTAATTTTCTGAGAATTGTGTGCCTTTTCCCGAGTGATGTTTAACTTCTTTTTCCCTGCTAAAGTATTTAAGCGGTGTGGTGATAGAATCGTGGATAGGGTCGGGAGTCAGGGCCCAGTCGACACACTCGTGAGGGAGTTTTTTTTTTGGGTGTGTGTTGTTGGGTCATTGGTGTTAGGGTGCCGCGCTGTGCCTCACATGCGTCTTAAGGTGCTGGTGGTAAGACACAAGGCCACGGCTGATCGTGACCACATTCAGCAACCTTTTAAAACCTCCAGTCTTATCAGGGCCATTGCATGATTCATCTTTTTCTCTTTTTTTTCTCTCTCTCTTTTTTTTTTTATGCCGGAACGATGCGGTTTCAACGATGCAACAGTCTCATGTTGTGTGTTGCCAGGATCACAACTATGGTGCACCACCGCCTCCGACCCCGCCCGCCTCCCCGGTCTCCCAGACGATCATCCCCCGCGTGGAGTTCAACGGCGTGCCGTGCTACGCCGACGCCAACGAGGACGACAACTCGGCCGACAGCGACAGCTCCTCTGACGAGGAACCGAGCGTGGCAGGCTGGTGCCACTGCAGCTTGACGCAGGATGGCTTCCTAATCAAATGCGACGGCTGCAGGTGTGAGGGCGGGACCCAAGTGCTCTTATATTAATTACTCATTTTTAATTACTTCTTAATTAACACCCTCCCCCTCCTATCCCCTTAGGGGTTTAGACCGGAGGAAAGGGGTTGATGGGCAGCGGCGGAAAGCAGAAAATGTGTCTGGTAAGTTTCCTTCTGGTGAGGAAGGCGAACCGGTGGGCAGAGCACCCCCCGCCCTGGTCCCCCGTGACACGTTGCTCCCTTTGCCCCCCGAAGCCGGCGAGAGCAGCGCCACAGAGAGCGGCGATGAGGAGGTATCTCCTTCCACGGTATCTTACACCGCCACTCAGCACACGCCTACCAGTATCACCCTCACCGTCAACCGCGTCAAGCGTCCCAAGCCGAAGAAGAGGAAGAAGAGCACGGAAAAAGCGCGTGGGGCCCCCAAGCCCAAAAAAATCAAGGTTTGGAGGCCCCCCCCCCCCCCCCCCCCCCCCAGACGTCTACTGCTCCTCATTCTTCTTCCCCTTGGTTGTTTAAAAATACCTGTTTTCTCCCCTCCTGCAGGCTTTCAGAGAGGGATCCAGGAAGTCCATGAGGATGAAGGTAACTGCCACACCGGTGCGATTCCACCCGCTGCGTTGTCTGCAGATGCGTTCGGCCCCCTCACCTCACTCTTCCATATGGTGCAGAATTCGACAATGGATACCAGCACGCTGGACGAGAACACGGCCGAGGGCTGGGAGACCCGGATCCGCCAGTGGACGGACCAGTACGAAGAGGCCCTGGCCAATCAGTATAGCGCTGACGTACAGACGCTACTCCAGCAGCACCGGGCTGAGGGCAAGGCTCCCGCTGAGGCAGCCATGGACAACATCAACCGCACTGAACTGGCATGCAACAACACTGTCATTGGGTCCCAGATGCAGGTTGGTGCCAGCGGAGATCATTTCAGTTGCCTTCATACGGCATTTGTGTCCTGTTCCCTTTTACAGCCAAGACTAATTATTCATTAGTGGGTCTTAGATTTTATTGTGTTTTTGGAAAGGGGGGGGGGGTTGTCTCCCGCACAGCCCATTTTCATTTTGAATTCAGCAGCTGCTTGTCTCGCTCGGTCTCTCAGCTGCAGTTGGGGAGAGTCACTCGCGTCCAGAAGCACAGGAAGATCCTTCGTGCTGCCCGTGATTTGGAAACGGACACGCTGATCATCGAGTACAGGGGGAAAGTCATGCTGAAGCAGCAGTTTGAGGTCAACGGGCACTTCTTTAAGAAGTAAGGGCTCATGGTCAACCAGTCCCGATGCTGCCAATTTAAAGCTTGGTACGGACTTGCTATTGGTTAGCTACATGGTTCCAGATAAATACAATGGTTCTAGATAATGGTGGGCTTAATTCACTTTGTGAAAGTATTGCTAAATAAGAGGTGACCTCATGACTCCCTGTCATAGGTGCTTATGACAGCTGACTCTACTGCCATTGATTCACAGACCCTACCCCTTCGTGCTCTTCTACTCAAAGTTCAACGAAGTGGAAATGTGCGTAGACGCCCGGACATTTGGCAACGACGCACGCTTCATCCGGAGGT
Source organism: Mormyrus proboscirostris (assembly GCA_026779585.1). Taxonomy (NCBI): domain Eukaryota; kingdom Metazoa; phylum Chordata; class Actinopteri; order Osteoglossiformes; family Mormyridae; genus Mormyrus; species Mormyrus proboscirostris. The sequence goes on along the minus strand of JAODKF010000120.1, from coordinate 1,066,371 downwards.
CCTGTACGCCCAATGCCGAGGTGAGCGGCATACTCCTGCCCTCTTGAATGTGGACAGACCACATGACCGGCCTCTATCAGAACCCACCTGACCCCCTGCTCTCCCGCAGGTCCGGCACATGATCGCTGAGGGCATGATTCACTTGTGTATCTATGCCGTGACTCGCATCTCCAAGGATTCAGAGGTCACCATTGGCTTCGACTATGAGTTCAGCAGCTGGTCAGTGCGCGCGTGTGTGTATTTTGTTTATATTACATTGTGGGGACCAATTGTGCCCCACAATGTGATAAAACCTGCTATTTTTACATTGTGGGGACCGTTTGCAGGTCCCCACAAAGATTTGTGAACTCAATCAAAAAACGAAATCTTGCAAAAGTCTCGTATTTTGTTGGGTTACTTATTGTTATGGTTAAGGTTAGGGCTGGGTAGGGGTTGAAGTTATCATGTTCTGATTGAGTATTGCCCATAGAAATGAATGGAGAGTCCCCACAAAGATATGATTAGAAGTATACGTGTGTACGTGCAGTGTTAAGTGATCGTAGTAGTTGCCTGTGTGTTGTGTACAAGTCATTGATCGAAAGTCTTGCCCACCCAACATTCTGTTGCTAATTTAGGGGCAGCATGTGGCTCAGTGAGTTAAGCCTGTGTGCCTGTAATCACAAGGTCTCAGGTTCAAACCCAGCCTCAGCATGTCTGCGGGTCCTTGAGCAAGGCCCTTAACCCCCAGCTCCCTGGGTGCCCCAACAGGTGGTTGCCCTTCACGGACAGCTTGCTCTACAAAGAGCAAGTTGAGGGAGGCGTAAAAAACTAATTTCCCCACGGGGATCAATAAAGTTTTATTATAACGTTGGGCCAACACTCAAGATCTTAAGGTCAGCATGACATCACACTTGGTCCATAAATGCAGAGGTGCAGATTTCAGGTCCAGAGAGTACATATCCAGACCAAGATTTTGTTTCAACCAGCCAGTTGAGTACTCTGCGACTGTGACTTTTTCTACTCAGCTGGTTGGTTGAAACAAAATATTAGTCTGGATTTGTACTCTCTGGACCTGAAATCTCCACCTCTGCATAAATGCATTATTACTGCAGAGAATGCTACCGTACTTGTACTTTTGATGCATTGCCTCTCCTTCTCGTAACTGCAGCAACTATAAGGTGGACTGCGCCTGCCACAAAGGGAACCAGAACTGCCCCGTGCAGAAGCATAACCTGAACCCTCTAGAGCAGCCTCTGCGCCCACCCTCCCTGCCTCCTCCTGAGACCCGGCGGCGGAAGTCCCGCCGGAAAGAGCTGGAGGCCGGGGTCCCGGGCACCGGCTCGGACGACAGCAGCCAGCTCCCCGAGGAGGCAGCGGATAGCAAGGATCGGCAGGGAGGCAGCACAGGGGTCAGTGATGCTGAGGTGTGTAGGATACGTTATCTGGACCCAGTGATTGGTTGGCCCCTTCTGTCATTTTGTCTGCCGTAAACTGCCCTGATGGAGAGATTTTGTCCAGCGGTACAGCCCTACCATCCCGTTACATTCCTCTGTCTGCTTCCTAGGAGGGGTTTTGCGATGGGCTGAAGCCAGAGGAGGGGCAGGAGGCGGAGCTTGATGAGAACGGAAGTTCCATTCAAAGCAGACGGGTATGTTGTGAACATCAAAGGGGAATTCATTTCTAATGATGTCTGTAATGCATAATCAGGCCTTGTGATGGTAGACACAAGCTTTATAGGCAATATTACCGGTAATCAACGATAACTGGTAGGTAACCTGGTGTCGATATCCGACAGTGACTAACCGGAGATAATTTCTTCTGTCTGGGATGTCGGCTTTAAAAAACATCCTTATTGTCTTTTCATTTAAATCCTTGTAGATGTCGAACAGAATCTTTATAGTGTTAATTAATTTTAATTATGGCATGCAAAAGTATCTGTATGCAAAGGTATGCCTCACAATTTTCTCCGTTTTGGTATGTTTTTAAATTAAAATATAGCGTATAATTTTTTTATTTTTTAGACCTTGCCCAGCCCTGCTAGACACAAGGCCTTAGAAGCCACAAAAAAATAGAAAGACAGAAGTAAATATGACTTCCTGGAATTGGGGATCCTCACTCACCGCTAATGCTTCCTTCTCTGCGTGCCACGACAGACCCGCGAGGAGCGCAAGGCTGAGGCTGTAGCGCAGGTCTTCGATAACTTGGAGAAGAGGAGGAAGAGGAGCTCGCAGACCCAGGAGAGGTGCCACGGCGCGACAGTGGGACTGGGAGCAGAGGAGCCCAAGCAGGAAGGAGGCGAGCTGAGGGATGGTGACTCCCCGCTGGCCGGGACACCGCTGACACAGAGCGCCGGTGTGGGCGTCAGCACGCGCCGCTCCTCCTACTTCACAGTGCGTGTGCCGCCCGCCTTCCATGGATGGGGAGCATTGTAGAATTTCTCTCTGGGATCAAGAGAGTCTGTTCTTGAAGTGGCTATCAGGCAAGCTTTTTAGTAAATAGGTCCATTTTTCCTTCCCCCGACTCCAGGAAGTACCTCCCACTGAAGTGGAGAAGGCCCCGGCTGCCTCCAAGCCGGCCCCGGTTCGGACCTCCAAGCCCCGGCCCAAGAGCCGTATATCACGGTACCGCTCTGGCTCGTCCCAGCGGGCTCGGCGCCAAAGGCAAGCTCTGGCCCAGCAGGCCTCTGACCCGGGGCCCAGTGTTGCAGAGGAAGGTGTGGCGGGAGCATCAGGCGTGGATTTGGGAGCGGGGGAAGGAGCGCTGATGGGGGGGCAGCCCATGGACCCCGAGGGGCCTGGAGGAGCAGCATCTGGGGCCTTAGGCAGCAAGTCAGGCCTTCGGTATCACAAGACCAAGAAGGTGAGGAGCTTTGGCTTCTGTTGTGTTTCGTCTTCGAAAAATCAAGATATAGAAAGTTTGACGTTAAACGGCAAAAAATCAGGTCTGAAACATGAGGCGGGTGTAGAGATGGTCCTCACTACGGGACGCCGTGGCAGCGCCCTGTAGACCAGCCCAGCACGGAGCTCTCCTGCTGGCCTCCTGCTGCTGCCAGCTCCAGCATCAGCCTTTAATTATCCCTTAATTAGCCCTCATTCTGGTCTTTTCATGTTTTGGTGTAAAAATACAGCTATCCTGGCATGTATGGACCAGTCAGCTGGACCAGTAAATCAGGTGGAAATGGGTCTGAATGAGAACCAGTTGACCCTCAGCCCAGCCTGGCAGCACGTTCTGACTTATCTAGTTTAGGCCCCCAGTAGACTGAGTGTCACCTTGGCACAGATGCTGAACAGCATTTTGCTTGCTGCTCACAGTCTCACTCCTTTTGATCCACCCTTCAGTACCTGGTAACGGAGTGGCTGAATGACAAGGTCCCCGAGAAGCCGGAGAGCCCCCTGTCCCGGCCCCTGCGCATTACCACAGACCCCACGGTGCTGGCCACCACACTCAATATGTTACCTGGCCTTTCGCCCTCACCCCTTATCTGCACCACACCCAAACACTACGTACGTTTTGGCTCCCCCTTCACCCCCGAGCGACGCCGACGTCCCGTCATCGTGGATGGATCCTATGGTTCCTTCAAGAAGGTGTGGCATATTCCCCCCCCCCCGCCGTTTCATTTCTTGAAGTCAGATCCCAACCTATAGGGGGGCAGCGTAGACTTCACGCTGACTTCAGGCTCATGTCGAGGTCCTTTGTTTTTCCTTTAGCGGTGGATCAAGCAGGCGCAGGACGAAAGTCTATCCTCTGCACGGGACGAGGGCGAGACGCCTTCAGACCCTTCACACCAAAGCAGCTGCTCTTCCAGCACCTTCAGAGCTGGTATTAACTTTTCTTAAAGTGCAGTTCAGACTGCATTTGGGTCTGATAAGTTGCGTGTTCACTGTTTGTGTCCTGGGCGTGGTGCTAACAGGTCTCTCTCTTCCCCCAATTTCGTGCCCTTCCTTAGAACTGACAGCACCTTTCAAGAAACGGAAATGGAAGTACGGCACGGAGCCGTCGCCGCCCCCCGCCCCACTTCTACCCGGCTCCTCTGAAGGGCTGTTAAGGCCCCTCTCTCCCATAACCCCGCCCCCGGCCCTGCCCTCGGACCCCCTGCGCACGTTACTGCCCGAGCCCTGCCACCTTGCCGTGGGGGCAGCTGACGAGCGATCCAACGGCTACAGCCGTCCGTATTCCCCCATCCAGTCCCCCCCCACCAGCCGCTGCAACACCCCGCTGCAGTTTGAGGTAGGCGCTCTATACCAGGCAGTTGTGCCTTTGTTAGGACTGTTCACATTTTGTGCTGGCTTTATATCGGTCTGGCTTCCCAACCCCCTGTCCATGGACCGCTACCGGACTGTAGAGCACCGTGAGTACAGTTGGCACCCATCCTGTATAGCAGGGCTCTTCAACTCTGGACCTCGATTCCAAATCCAGGCCTTGTTTTCAGTTCTCCCAGGTAGTTAGTTTA
>JAODKF010000120.1:1043766-1056446 GCA_026779585.1 Mormyrus proboscirostris | reverse complement strand
CATCTAGTATAGCTTGAATCACACCTCCTAACCCTAAGGTTGTGTCTTCGTTTGGGGCCTCTAGGTGTCCCTGTTGGAGTACCGGAAGCGCAAGCAAGGGGCAAAGGAGCCAGACGGGGCTGCTGGAGGTGCAGAGCCCTCTAGTGGCGCTCGCTCAGCCCTGCAGCCCCCATCCTCCCCCCTGAGCTGCCTGTCCTCCCCAGTGCATGCTCCCATCCCCCACATGGAGGAGGTTAGCCCCCCGGACCACGGAACAACCTCTCAGCCCCTGGGGCATCAGTCTAGGGCCCAGGACAGCAGCAGCCACTGGTAAGGCCCACAGGGATTTTTTGACTGTTTACTGGGGTTTCTCAGTCCGATCCCTGGGGACCTACAGGCAGTCCACGTTTACTGGGAGCTGGAAGGGAGCAAAAATGTGGACCAACTGTGGATCCCCAAGGACTGGATTGGGTAACACTGGTTAACCTATAACCTGGTAATCCAGCCAGACTGGTCCCTGATAGGAAAGTTTCAGAGCTCCTCCTCTTCCAGAGTGAGTGTGAACTTCTGATGCGGTGTTTCCTCCCTGCCAGGATGGTGCCCACTTCAGTTGAGCGGCTGCGAGAGAGCCAGGGCGTCCTGGAGCGGGTGCTGAGGGGCGGCCTCAAGATGGAGCACGCCCTGAAGAGGAGCGAGGCCCCGGCCAGGCCTGCCGAGGGCTGCCGGGAAAAGGAAGCCGGCACGGGGCCTTGGACCGCCGGCACGGACTGCCCCCAAAAGAGCTCCCCCGGGAGGCGGCCGAACGCGGCCGAGCCACGCGCGTCTTCTGCCATCGCGGATCTCCACGACGCAGACAGCTACGATACCCAGGCAGCCCCCCGGGGCCTGGTGTCCCCCGCCAAGAGCCCCCAGCGGTACAGCCACGGCTCTGCGATCTACTCTCACCAGGTATTCCCATCTCCCATGACCCCGGGGTCTGTTTTCTTTCCCCCTGACCATAACCTCCTTTCCCAGTCGTAGGGAATGACATTTCCTGATAACTGAGCAGTGGGAAACCGGATGAGGTTCTGCTGCAGATCGCCGTGCCTGGTTATCCGTCGGGTTCAGTCAGTCAGTCAGTGTCCGTGTTTGTTTTAGGTGCCGTCGATCGTGTTCGAGAGCCATCAGAAGACAGAACCACCCTCCTTCCTGCACCAGAGTGCGTCGTCGCCCTTCCGCGGCTCCTACAGCCCGTCAGCCCCCTCCCCCAGCCAGGCCTACTACTCACGTCTGACCTCGAATCCCCCACTCACTCAGGAACCCCCTCTACAGCAGCAGGTGCCTCCCAGCTCGGCGCCTTGCTACCCAGCCCAGGCCTCCTCCGTCACCTCATCGTTCGACGCTGTCCTTTGTGGCTCCTCCCGCAAGACAGGGGGTGGTGGGCCCTCTGGAATCGAGGGGTCCCAGTTTTATAGCGGGAGCCCCCTGAAATCCAATCTGCTGAACAGCGCCCCCTCTGGGCTGGTCACTACCACCCCCACCGGCGTCCCCAGATCCCCCTCCCTCAGCCAGACTCTCCAAAAAACAGACGCATCCAGGCTATCCCAGCAGCCCGGGGTACGGACCTTAAGCCCAGACAGCCCTGGGCAAGCGGTGCAGCCCCCAGGAAGCAGGCTCCTGTCCGCCGCCAGTTCCCAGCACTATACGCAGCGCAGCACCCCTGTTGGCCAGTTCCAGCATAGGCAGATATCGGGCTCAGGAGTAAGGACACAGTCAGGAAGTTACTGAGACTCCTGGGGGGGTGGGTCATAGAGCCCGAGGAGGGAGGACGTATCCGTCAGACCAGGACTCTTGATTGTTTTCTTATCTTCCCCCCCTCCTTTCTTTTTATGGAAGCAGAAATTGTCATTGACATGGCTACACATGGGCTTTATCATCTTTCAGAAATGCTAGACAAATGTAAAGGGTCCTGTAACTTTAAGTTCTCCTTTACATTATGGAGACCGAGTGCAGGTAGGTGAGGTTATGGAGAATCTAGACACGCTGATTAGTACCTGTTCTTTTGGTACTTCAAACGATTATGATGTTTTTTTTTTTTTTTTCCTTTTAAACCAAGCATAAGAAAATCAAACATAGGTGGAACTCCAGATCATATACGATTTGGTTTCTGAGAGATCAGTCCTACCGTAACAGAGGGTTTGTTTTAATTGTAAAATTGTAACAATACGAACAAAACTCCTTCATACCATCCGTTATAAAGATTCAGGGAGGGAACGGGACAAAAGAAATATAATTGAGAAGACTGAGTTCCTGAGAAGATCATTCCATACAATCCCCAGCCTCTGTCCCCTCCCACAAATGACATAAGACCTCTGGAGTCAGGATCTGTAATTGTATTTTTTTTAAAGTTGATCTTACTTCACTTATAACAATTCTAGGCTTGGTATATTGTACTTGACTCATACAGATCTTATAATCCATGGTGCTGCAGTTTATTTTTTTATTTATTTTTTTAATCCATTATACTTTTCTCCACACATGGTGAAGTCATTCAATCTATTTGTAATTGGGAAAAAAGACTTTTGAAAACTGAATCACAGTGATTATTGTTATTTTTTTAACAAACATTCAGTGTACAGGAATGCAGGGAGAGCTACAGAGGGTAAGTTGGGGGTGGGGGGTGGTTTGTTGTTTTTGTTACCTGTTGGGTTGTCCCGTTAAATCCTTGAAGACTAAGGAATTATAAAAATGAGAGTTAATGTTTTTTTTTTTTTTTTGCTCCCCTTGGACCAACTCTGCGTTCCCCACACCTGCCGACACGACAGGACACTGTGCTGGCGAATGTGTCAGATGGGGAGAGCTGCTCTTTCCTTTTTTTTTTTTTTTAAAAAAAAAAAAAAAAAAAAAAAAAAAAAAAACTAAAAAGTTCATAAATGCAAGTGCTGCTTCAAGAACGTTTCATTTTCCACAGAATGCTGTACCTCTCGTTTTTATCTCTTTAGCTGGTTTGTTACCCGTCAGGATGAACGAAACACAGCGAGGTCACCAAATCGCACAGCAGCCGTCGCATGGGGACTAAAGACGGAAAACTGTCGAACGCGCACGCTGTCCACGGGCCGAGCGCTCACATGGACCACCGATTCTCCTCTGGTGTGGACAAATAACCCCTCTTCCTCCAAACAGAGAGGCTCTGCTCAAGGAGGAATGAGCGCAGGATCTGCTGGGAAAGGTGGCTTCCGTTGCATACACAAGCTCCCTCCCTTCCACCTGTTCGGGGTGGGATTTGTGGCTGACTGGACAAATGGCGGATTGAGCACTCTTGTGACCTCTGACCTCTCCCCTGCCTCTCCTGCAGAAGACGGAAGGGTACTCACTCGTTACCTGAATGTTTCTCATTGTGAAAGTCATGGCTGAAGAAAACTTGTGACCCAAAATACCAGCACCTTAATTAAAAAAAAAGCAAATGTTGTGTATGATCATGTGTACTTTGTATAAAATGTGTTATATACTGTACGAAGAAAATATAGTACACTAAATTTGCAGTTTGGCTTTTCTTTTTGGTCTGGCACAGCTGGAAGCCCGGGACCAAATCTGACCACTAATGATAAACCCCTGATGATTAAGGAAAAGCAGATTTTGGAACTGATCTTCACCTTTTCTGTGCAGTATAGTCACACCTATTTGGATGTTGAAAAACAAGCAAGCACGCTGCTGTATGCTTTATTTTTGCTCATGTTAATGTATTTCAGGAATTACACTTAGGAGGCATTTTTCAGCAGTTTCAACTAAGCAGCAGGTAAGGCTCCCTGTGTTCAGACTAGGTTCCTCGGGTGTGACGTAAACTCATTAGCTCAAGTGAAGTTTCCTGATAAGTGATGTTGAACAAAGTTGCAGAGGGAGATGTATGGGTATGAAATATTAATTCATTCCATATGAAGGGCAGCTAAGCTCCTGCAAACATGTAAAACTATTTTTAAAAGCCACTCGTTCAGCCAGGGCTATGGTGGTCATGGTGTATAAAATGTACAGCTTATTTTTGGTGTTTTGGAACACTTGTACCCTGCAGAGGGACAGTCGACATCCCTGCTCACTGAGCCTCCTGTTTGCTTGTTTTAGATATATGGCTGGGAGAATGGGTGACTAACCCAGAGGTCGTAATAATTATCTTAGTCTGCATATCATCCCAAGGGATATTCTCTGGGATACATTGGACCAAAACATTGTACTTTGTTTTCAGCACTGTAGAGAAACGAATCTGTTTATGTACGCTAACGATGCCTCACAGAAATGGTGGTCCTGCCATCTTGTGGGCAGGTTAAAAGCAAAAGGGATCTGAAGGGGCGTGACGCTTGTAATGATGTCTCATTTACTGGGCAGCTATTGATTGGGTGTTGGGTAAATTTGTGCCCAGGAGCCTGAAGGTCAAAGTTCAGGGGGCCACCTAGAGGGAAAGAATGTGGTCTCTCGTGTTGCCTCACTACCCGATCCAGCTGTAGGCTCAACAATCTCTCTGGGTTCTCCCAGTAGACCACCCAGTATCCACACACTGTCTGTACCCACTGACACTTCTCCGGCCATGACGTGGGCTTCTTTGCTCTGTGGATTGAAAATGACACGTCAGTACATGTGCCCTTGTTTTTGGATCAAGCCAAAACAGCCATAATGGGCCGGCATTAATCTCTATATATCTGCCTAAAATCAGCTCCACTTCTGTGGAAAGACTCCTTGGCCATTTTAGCAGCCATAAGCGTTTTGTGGGAAAGTGCCTTGACTCACGAGAGGCAGAGGAAGCCTGAGTTGTGGCAGTAGCACGTCTCGCAGTCCCTGAGGAAGGTCTTGCCCGGGCTGAGCAGCCTGCCCCTGGCGAGGCAGGCACCTGGGCGGGTCGATTTAAAAGGACAGATTTAAAACGAGGAAGGTGAAGCAAGCTGCTTGAAGTCCTCTGACGATGCAGGTGTATAAAAAGCATAGAACATTTTGTACGCCTCATCGCCACAGGTAACTCGTGCATCAACCTGCTATAAAATACAATAACCACAATATTGTATATTAATTGTCCAATACTGTGTTGTTTTGGAGATAAAGATGGAGAATACGTTTTGCAATGAAAAATTCTAAAGCTAAATGGAAGTAAACTAATACCTTTTTGTCTCTTCCTGTTCACATAAATGTATGATGAGATGTCAGGGTTGTGGTCTTAGAAGTGAAAATACTGCTCAGCTATATGCCAGATTTGGGATCGCAGCCGATATGCTACTGCTTCACTCTGTCAGTAACCAGTCACATTACTTTAACCCAAAGTAGACCTGGCCACTAGGAGGAGTGCTCCTGCCAGTCAGGATGCACAGCCTGTGGGGAAATTGAGGGCCTTTTATATATAGTGACAGAAGGCATTGAACTAGATGGCGCTTGATTTGACACACAGCCACCCGAATTCTCCTTTCGGAAGAGCCTCTCAAACCAGCGATCTGCTGGCTGAAGAGTCTTTCATCTCAGACGTCTAAATGTTGTCCGAAAGCCTCACGAGACCTGAAGCGCGAGCTCCAGAAGGGAAGCCAAAACACACTTGTGCGATGAGAGTTAAAGGAAACCAAGTTGGTACAGCAGTGATTTGATCTTAAAAAGCTGTTTTAATACATGGTGAGCCCCGGAAATGGTTTGAGTTTGGTTAGTCGTTTTTAATCAGAGACTGTAGAATTCCCATTTTGAACACACTGATATATGATTTTAAATGGTTACTTAAAATGTAGTTGAATTCACTATATTAGTTTTAAGACTAAAATAACCCTTTCAATGAAATAATACAGATGTTAAATGTTATACCGCATCATATAATTAAAAAATAAAATTTAAAATGTGTAGTGGTATAGCCATGACGCTTGTATCAGAGAAAATATATCAGGTAAAATTGCATCATATTGAGATGAAGTTTTAAATTATTTTTATTTACACACAGGTTTCCCATGATTGAGGTGGAGGTATTTTCTTGTCTAGCAGACTTGTTCGGCTAACAGAATGTGCCAGATACCCAGCGTAGCTTCTTCAAACAACTTTCCTGTGACTCGCCTATTCAGAGCCCCTGAGGTAGAACATGGAATTATGTTCTTACCTGAGTGATGGGAGATGGCTCCTTCGGTTCCTCCATCAATCCAGATGATCTGCAGAAGGAGACAGACAGCCCACAGCTTGGCCAACAGCCTGGGAACAGATGCAAGGCTCGCGCCTGTCATACTGGTCCAGACTCTTCACGTTGTCCTCACAGGATGGGTCTGAATGACTTCTAAACCTCCTCCAGAACTTAATGTCTTGAGCTGAAGTTGTCTTTTACTTCTGCTTGAAGGCTCTTTTTGATGATCTGCAGCTCAGTCCTGGAAGTCAAGGTGTTGGTGCTGGAATGGAGTGTCTTCATTCCTCACACGTTTTATAGGCCTCTAAACAGCTGCTTGCAGAATTCAGTGTCTTACTTTCTCTTGCCCCTGTCTAACATCCCTAATATTTTTCCATTGGCCTGTTACTCTGGCTGCGTTGTAGTCTTCCCTGTTTCCCGCGCCTTCCTTGTGAGATGTCAAGGAAATTTTTTCCATAAATATTTTCACGTTTTCTCTGTGTCATTTGGTTTTTATGAGCTAATATCCCCATCTGGATTTTCCTGTCTATGTACAGCCTGCAGTCTTGCTTTCACAAAGGCAGACTATAATATCGGTAGTGCGGGGACAGTCTTGCTTGTGTGTGCCATCTTGGCTATATTCTCAACGACAACGAGAAAGGAGACATCTGTCGCGGTATGGATGGCACATGTTGTCGATCCAAACTGAGTGTCGTTTATTTGGACTGGTGGTTTTCTGTGAGAAAGATGGCTTATACGGTGTGTATAATGGCATCTCTCTGGGAAAATTCCAAATGTAAGACATATTCACTAGTGGTCTGTTTTGGATCCTTTATGTAACAGCATTGTATTCGCCTGTATTTATTTTTCCATGTTCTTGTGGGTGTCCTATGTGCCTTGCACACATCCAAGCCCTCGGCGTGAATGTAGATACCCTGCTTGTTTTGCCACGAGCTGCCGACAGCCTGTAGATGCATAGGGTAGCTTTTACTGCGGGGGACGGCCAAGTCACATTGGGGTCACTCCAACCGGGCCAACTGGCTACAGGGTGGAGCATGACAGGGATTTGGGAGCTGTTGCCATGGCAATGTGACACGTACACGGGTGCGAGACTGATTTCAGGTTTGTACTTGTGTTTTTTTTCCTTGAATGGGATGCTGATTTTCAAACCTTATCTGACCACTATATCCAGCTACCCATCTCTTTGATCAAACGAAGTGACCGATAATGATTTTCAGAACACTGCCGGGTAGGTAAATAGACGGAACTACTTTATGAAATCGATCGTCGCCTTTTCTACATCTCCTTCAGTCCATCTATCTTCCAGGACCGTTTACCCTCTTTGAGCATGGAGAAATTCACACCACCAGCCCACCTGTTTGGTAGCTATTGCCAAGTCCAGACTGTGTAGTACTGCCTGCTTCGTTGGCACTGTCATCTCATGCACTAGTAACTGTGTTTATTGCTCTCCTGATAAATAATAGCCGGTAGAAGGACCACACAGATGCAGGTGAGAGGCCGTTCTGATGGAAACCCACCAGCAAAGAAATCTTCATATCCGGTGGAAACCGGCAGATTTTTCACTGGTATTCCTCTGTGAGATCACGCGGTCGAGGCTCTGCTGACACTCTGCGCCTGCTTGCAGAGGTCCGTTTTACCACCCGATGGGCACGAGACGACATGCTAGCCGAGTCCTGCCACCGCCCCAGTAGGACCCTGGCATCTTGGCTGAGGGACCAGCGAGCCTGGGGGACTCTTTTCTGTTACTCTCCGCTGGGCCTGGCTGGACACAGAGGCGGGTTGGAAGTGGCCTTTGCAGCCAAGCGGCAGGCTGCAAAGAAACCAGCCATCTGTGCTTCTCCTTTCCAGTCTCTGTCTCTGTGATATTCTGTGATATTTTTTTTTTCCCCCTGCAACATGTTATTCCAGAATTATAAGCAAGCTTCGCTCTTTGGAGCTACAGTACTAGCAGGAAGACGCAGGACTGATATGAGGCTGATGCTAGATGCGGGGAGGGCAGGTGGTGGGTGTAATGGGCCGAGGTAATTCCCTGCTGTGTCTTTCCCATCAGCCAAGGCCCTGGAGTTCCCCCAGGTGCTCTCCAGTACCTGCCCCAGCTAATCCCTGCCAAGCGTGACTCAGGACACGAGGGGGCGCCGTTGAGGGAGGTTGGTTGCATTTTTTTTTTTTTATTTTAACTATTCATTACCTGGCTAATGTAGAAATTGCACATCAGCATTTGCATAGTGCATAATTTTATCACCCACTCATCCATTTTTTTTTCTTCTTTTCTGTGGCTAAAAATAGAAGAGGGACAACTGATTCACCGAAGTGGAAAGGTTTGCTGTCGTGTAGAGACATTTCCTGTCTTGGTTTTCCAAAAAAAAAAAAAGAAAAAACAGCTGCAGTCTCCTCCTCTTGTCATCTCCTCAACCCACACAACCTTGGAAATTTAATATAAATTTTAAATTCCTTTTTTTGTCTACAGAGTTGTGGTTTGGTACCTGGCATTTTATGGTTATTTGCTTCATGCCAAAGAATTCTGGGATAATGTAGGAGCTGGATAACCTTGATTATTTTATTTATATGTGCAATACCAGTCAACAGTTTGAAGTCACTTATTGGGATTTCTGTTTTTTTTCATCAATTATATATTTTTCCAAAAATACAAACATGACATATGAACCGAAACATAACAATGTTCAGGAAAACTGACGACTGCCCCTAATTGTGCCCCTGACACCAGCAAATCATCCCCAGGTTGTGGCACAGCCTCCTCCATTGAAAGTGGGAATCGCACATGCAGAACTCATGGGCACAGGTCAGAACAAATCAAGAGTGCAGTTGCAGGGAAGCTCAGTGTTACTTAGCAGTGCATGCTACATACAGTGCAGTACTGTATGGGGAAGAGGAACAGGGGGGAAAGCAGGACACAGCTTCTGCTAAAAGTAACCTGAGAGCTGGAAGGGAAATAAGCGGGTTCTGGAGGGAGGCTCTGCAAAAGCACCTTTCAAGGTTCTGGGTATCGAAGGGGTTTAAGGTTCCTATGGGCTGGTGAGGCAGAGAGGCGGTGGCCACAGATTGCTGGTAGCCATCCAGGATAGGATCTGTGATACAAAGAGTGTGTAGAGAAAACACTTCCCACATTGTCACTCTCCCTGTTTATCAGGAGTGAGCTGTCTTTATACTCCCTGGAAGGTTTCCCAGAAGGTGGACGATGGTTCCCCAGCCGTGGGCAGTAGACGTTCCTCACACGGAGCACTTTGCTCTTTACGGGAGCTGTCTGTTGGAGAGGTTCTGAAACCAGCACGGAGGAGTCCACAGCTGGGGTGGGGTCGCTGCCCTCACTTTTCGATGCCTTTCAGCTAAATATTTCTGATGATTCATTATATGTATATAGTTTCGTCACTGGCCACTTTATCAGGTACACCTGTTCAACTGCTCCTTGAAGTAAATATCTAATCAGCCGATCATATGTCAGCTGCAAGTATGAAATATTGCAGATTCAGGTCAGGAGCTTCAGTTGATGTTCACATCAAACACCAGAATGGGGTTAGAGGTGATTTAAGTGACTTTGAACGTGGCATGGCTGTTGGTGCCAGATGGGCTGGTGTGAGTGTTTCAGAAACTGCTGATCTACTGGGATTTTCACGCACAAGCATCTTGTGGTTTACTGAGAATGGGCGGAAAAAAATACATCCAGTGAGCAGTGGTTCTCTGGCCAAAAGTACCTTCTTGTTGGCAGGTGTCAGAGAATAATGGTCATTATCTGGTTTAAGATAATAGAAAGGCAACAGTAACTTAAATAACCACATATTACAACCAAAGTATGCTGAAGAGCATCTCTGAATGTGCAACACGTCAAACCTTGAAGCAGATGGGCTACAGCAGCAGAAGATCACAAAGGTGGTCACTCCTGTCAGCTACAAACACGAAACAGAGACTACAGTGGGCACAGACTCACCAAAACTGGGCAATGGAAGATTGGAAAAATGCAGGCTAATCATTCTTGATTTCTGCTGTGACATTCAGATGGTGGGGTCAGAATTTGGTGCACGCAGGATGAAAGCATGGATCCATCCTGCCTTGCATCAGCAGTTCAGGCTGGTGGTGTAATGGTGTGTGCGATTTTCTTGGCACACTTTGGACCATTTAGTACTAATTGACCACCGTTTAAATGCCGTAGCCTATAGTTGCTGACCATGTTTGTCCCTTTATGACCGCAGTGTACCCAGCTTCTAATGGCTAATTCCAGCTGGATAATGCACCAAGTCACAGAGTTCCCATCATCTCACACTGGGTTATTGAACATGACAATGAGTTCACTGAACTCAAATGGCCTCCACAGTCACCAGATCTCAATCCAACAGAGATCCTATGGGAGGTGTTAAAACAGAAGATTCGGATCATAAAGGTGCAGCGGACAGCAACTGCGTGATGCTATCATGTCAGCGTCTTTGAGGATTGTTCCAGCAAGGTGTGCCTACTAAAGTTGTCAGTGAGTGTACAGTAGATGTATATTTGGTTGAAGAACTCGACTTTGCACTTTGTCGCTTCTTAGATAAAGATGGAATCCAACAGGAGAACAGCATTCTCTCGTTAATGACAGTCCTTATTTCTAAAAAGAGGGAGAAGGCAATCCCTTTATAAAACAGTCATCCTCATAATGTTGCATTCTTGTGATATTTAGCTTTTTAAAACATGACCAGGGGAACAGTTATCTACAGCCACCCAGCAGTACTGTAGACCCCGCAGCTGACATCGTTCTCTGTTCCTCACTGGGCTCCTTGTGTGGCTTTTGTCTCACGCTGATCATTCCATCACAGCTCAGCGGTCATGTGATTATTCCTTCCATCTGCCACAGATGATGTGCACTATAGATTTCATGTTAGCTTCTCTTTTCCAGTCTTGTCAGTTGTCATTATGTTTGTCTCTGTACTTCATCCGTGCGGTGCGTTGTAGGGTGTGATGCTGAAGCAGGGTGTCACTGCACACTCACGCAACACCTTTTATGCAGGTGGAGTTAGTTTGGACACCTAGATGGGTCTGGAGCACCTGATTCATGCCCTGTTTAGAATTCTTTTATTTCTGAGTTTGCTTAAAATGTTAAGGCGTTTTATTAACTAAAGGCAGATTAAACCCTTTTTCTTCTATACCAATTTGAATCTTTCATCAAATTACAAAACAGGATGCGGCTTATACTTTTATCCATTTATTTCTTCTTAAAAAAAAAAACAACAACGATGAACATATAGTGACTGGTGATGTTGGCTTTGTTTGACTTCCAAGTGACAGTCTTGTACAGACGTTTCTGTTTTGTGACAGAGACACTTCACAGCATCTCCTTCATAAATAATGACAGCAAAAAAATAAAATAGCACTTGATATACAACAAATAAATTAATAAAGTACAAATTCCACAGTTTTGTATTTCATTGGCGTGTCTGTGGGGGGAAAATTACCTACAAAATTTCACTGTTGGGTGATAAGGACAGACTCGTGTTACAGAAACCCTCATACACATATAACATTAAAAAAAAAAAAAAAAGATTTTAATAGCAGTTAAACTATACCATGAAGTCAATTGGCCATGTCTGATTAGCACTCAGAGTATAATATCTATGGTATAAGAGAAAGGTCTAGAATATAGTGTGCTATGAATGTGAGATACATGATTATCACATTTCCCACACTCAGATGACCCAAATGTACACCTGGTTGGCTTTCAGCCTGAGGCACTTCCCAAGGCCTGGACGTCACGAGGCCTGGACAGGGATGCCGTTCTTTAGTGCCAGTGAAGCTTCAACCCACAGAATATTCAGTGCTGGCTTAGTAATATTGGCTAAAGCCAAGTAGTACTTCCTAAGCTTGCCAAAAAAGCCTTGGCCTCTCCCTTTGGGAGCTAAACCTGTTGCTGTTTCTGAATCCAAGACCCCTGACTTCAAGCCTCAGTCACAATCTCTGAGAAAAACTTAACTTTCTAAGGATTTTTAAGTGGCCCAGTGTTTCTGCTTTATGTAGCATCTCTTAAATGTTGGATAATGCTTTCAGTAATTCATCAACGTTGAGCTGATTAACAAATTTGTTTTTTTTTTTATTAAAAAAAAAAGGCGACAGTCTATAAAAAAATCCTGGTGGATATGTGGAGCTTCATGAGTTACCGCAGAGATGGCCAGATGACAATTTTCCCCCACAAAACTGTATTTTTGAAACTCTTTTTGTGAGGTTTAATTTACTTGGCATCCTTATGGCAGCAAAATGAGTCAAGCAATCTCATATGAATTTCAGATAACATTTTGTAGCAAAACATTTAATTCGGCATAGCTTACATGTATAAAACAAAACAAATTTCAATGATTAATAACTGCCTTAAGCACCTGCTTTTCACATTGGCACACATCTCTAAACTTGAAGAGGCTCCATTAGCTGAGTTGAGGCAGAGGTGCAGGGTGTCTTTAGGGAGAGTCTGGTGACTGCAGTTCAAAGAGTTAAACTGGTTCATGTGTATGCAAGTTAAACTTGACATACCTTTTAACTCCCCCCCCAGATGCCTCATGCTAGAGGAGGGTTAGCGTTGGGCAGAGGTTCCTGCAGAGATTCCTCGGGTCAGCGGTGA
>JAODKF010000120.1:1024703-1039625 GCA_026779585.1 Mormyrus proboscirostris | reverse complement strand
GGGGGGGGGCGGGGGGGGGGGGGGGGGCGGAAATTGGAGAAATGAAGGGAGAAGATGTTGGATGTGTGGCCAGATGGGAGGGGCCGGAGACGGCGATCTGCTCAGTGGAACCGCTGGACTCCAAATCGCTGGTCCTTGCTGTCTCGGATCTCAATCTGGAGAAATAGAGGTAAGAGTGAGGTTAGAGTGAGTGAGAAACGTAAGCGAGCGCAAGACATAATATGAAAAGGAAGCGGTAGAAGGAGCAGACTGCAAAAAAAGGAGAGAAGAGGAACAAGCTTGGGAAGATGTAGGATTTCAAAATCAAAAGGAAACTTAGGTGTATATCATTGATTTACTTCAGGCTGGGAGGGATTCTTTGGTCCTGTTGAAGGTAAAGTCACTTTCAAGAATTTTAGGGATGATCAATCATTCTGTCAATACACCTGTAGGTTTAACAGAAGTGTCCCACTACATTCTGTGAACTCTCTGCCACAATGAGGTGTTCAAAAATCTCAAACTGCAAGGCACTGAAAAGATGGCAAAAGGACACTCTATAGCCCAGTTCAACATATAGAACACATTTACTGAAAATTTGTTTCTGATGTGCAGTAATTATTGTTATACAAAGAAACTTTGAGATGGCACAAGATTTCTCTGCATTTTTTCTATTTTTGTTTGGGGGTGGCTGTTGGCTTAGATTGGTAATCTTGACAGTCTTTGGTTAAGAGCATCTACAGGATTCTACATAAATATGGTGACATACATATCTGTGTACTAATATGGATCAATTTACCATTAAGCAATGCCCATTCATCCTTCTATTATCCTATTTTTTTAATTAATTTTTTTTTTTTGGGTGGGGGTTGTATCTGGAGCCTTACAGGTGCAAAGGCCGGGAATGAGCCAGGATAGGAGACCAATCCAGTGTATGGTACTACTCACTCACAAATACACACCTATGGCCAAATGGATAGCTCCAATGAACCTCAGCACACTTTTGGACTGGGGCACCTGCAAACTCCACCCACTTGGAATTCTGGTGGAGACTTGAGCCCTGGCTCCAGAGGTGTGAGACAACACTGCTGACCACTGCACCACCATGCCACCCTACATTAAGCAATGGTTCAATAAAATCTGACTTGAACGTTCAGTTGTATGTTTTCCTGGTCTCTGTGTCCATACTCTGCATGCCATGCTGCTTGGGATTAATAAACTGGATGGATCAGACATTAATATTTATTATTATGGAAAGTGCAATATAATTGACAGATGCTACTGACTATAGTTGCTGATTCTGCTGTTTTGTCTCCCATGCACCATTTTTCTTGCATGGCTAGTTTCCCACTGCGACTGTGCATGTCTGCCGGCTGACCCTCTCCCCAAGGCAGAGTACTCAACTTGACGTAAAAAGGACACAGACCCGGAGATAAGCAAACAAGAAAATGCCGTCATTGCAGTCCTTGTCTCAGAAAGCTGCTTGCCCTGTGAATTCTCCGTAGTATGAAATATCCCCCTGTTTTCAACACGGCCAGTTTATGTTCCTGCTGAAACAAGAGCAACTTTAAAACAAGACTGTCTGTTTTTTTTATGCATTCCAGACTCGTCAAAGTTCTGAGAGGCTCCTGCTGATCTCCGATAGATGTGTCAGCCTCCAAAGGTCATTCTTTGGGCTGTATTTTACTCCTCAAAGCTTATCTCCCCTGCTTTTCATCCTTCCATTTTTTAGCTATACTCCACAAATGCTCCATGATTAACTTATATGACAGACTTTTACATTTAATCTCCAGACTGACCACCTGTGTTCACGCAAGCAGTTCTGCATCCTGTAATGGCAACCAGATACAAAAAAAGTGTCATTTGCGTGTCATGTTTTTATTATTTCTATCGCTGGTCTTTAGGTACCCAGAGTCTTTTTAATATGCTTGGCATAGTTTGCAGTATGTGCCAAGTACCATAAAGAGCTGTGCAGAAAAAGTCAATTTCTTCCAGTAATTATTTTTTTATGACTGCTCAGTGTGACAGTTTTTGTTATACACAAACCCCTTAACCTAACAACTGGAGTTGTACTTTTCAAAATAAACATCCCTAATTTAAGCCAAACTAATTTCCTCGGCAGCACAGGGCACAGGACTGGGGTACCACCTGAATGGGATGCCAGTCCATCACAGGGCACAGGCACACACACACATGCATGTACACATACACACAGACAGACAGACACACACACACACACATGCATTTGTATTCATATCTTTCTGAGGTCAGTCCATTCATTTTTATGGGCAAAACCATAGCTTTCACAACCTTAACCTAAAGTTTAAACTTAAGTATACAAACAAAACAGAAGACTTATGGTATTTTTAGTTTTTTGATTGCAGTCAAACCTGAGTTTCCCCTTGTGGGGACTGAAAAAAATGGTCCCCATAGCATCAAAATAACATATTTTTATTACATTGTTGGGACATTTGGTCGCAATGTCCTGTTTTCATCCTTCTCATTCTAAATATATCTTTCATACCAACCTCAACACTTCTATTAAAACTGTCTTGGAAAACATCATTTACCTACCTTAATATATGTACGTTGCCCCTCACACTAATGTCATAAAAAATTGCATTTCTCTGCTTGTGGGAGTTTTACATGCACAAAAATGATCCGAGGGCAGATCGAAAAATGATTGGTCCAGAGAGATAACCAAGCAGATTGCAGCGGAGGTGGGGCCAAGCAATTAGAGGTGGTGGGAACAAAACATCTGATTAGTTGGTCCCATCTCCTCTAGTTGCTTGGACCCACCTCATCTCAAATCTGATTGGTTATCGCAATCATTTTTTTGTTTTTTTCATGTAGGTAAAACTCCCATGAGCCATTTCTTACCAAAAACATGCTTTCCAGCTTCAGATGATGTTAATCTGTGGTACCACACATACATTATGTATTATGTATATTATGTACATATGTATAATACATATTTATAGTACATATAATATTTTATATAAGTGTCTATATATATATGTGTATATATATATATATATATATATATATAAAATGTACACACACACATATATATACATATACACATACATATTGTATATATAATATATGTATGTATATATATACATACACATTATACATTTGCACCTTATACCATATATATGTACATATATGCATTAAATATGCATTATATATATACACATACATATATGAAGTATCATGTGGAGTACATTGTGTGTGTGTGTACGTGTATATACACATACACATATATACACACATTGTACTCCATATAATACTTCAACTTTGGCACCTTTGAATGAGACTGGTGTTTCTCCTTGGGTTTTAGCACAGAGAAATCCTGCAAATGATGAATAGCAACAAGCACCAAACACAGTCTGTGCCTCTCATCTCGCCTCTTTCAGCTGCACTCTGCTTGGGAATCTGTTTCGCCTGAAGTATCTTTAGAAAAACATGCCGGCAACCTTTCAGCCCCCACTAGATGTGGGGCGGTGGGGGCAGGGGGGTGGTTTGGGGGGGAGGGTGTTCAGGGGAGTGGTGGCAGCAGCTAAAATCACTTTGGGTTCTTTGGAGAAAAGTGGTCAGGCTTGTGAGACCAAAAGTCACCATCTGACAAGTGGAGAGAAAGGGTGAGAAGAAGGCAGCTTTCCAGAAGGAAGAAGAAGAAGAAGAAGAAAAGGAAGAAGAAAAGGAAGAAGAAGCAAGCATTAGCCAAACACACGCTAATCCACCCGGCCGGCAGAAGCTGCAGAGTGTCAGGGAGGTGCCACAATACGGCCTGCACAACAGCCACAAAGCACGGAGCCGCGTAGGTTCACTTACCCTGGACACTGCGAAATCTGCAAAGACAGGACAGAGATTGGCATTCAGTTCATGCTTGATCCTTGCTTCCTAAATACATAGGCAATGTTCTGCAAGATGTTTTTTCCTTTCCCGTTAAACTGTTTCGTTTTGCTTTATCGGAAGATACATAGACAAAAACAAACAAAGGGAAAAGACGAACTTTAAGACTTTACTGACGACGGTATGAGATCCTCACATTTACCCACAATTCCTCAAACATGTGTCTGTGCACAAAGATACATAGTACGTACAAGTATGTGCATGGTAAAATTCATCTTTAAATTATAATTAGAAACGTATACAGTACATCCCAGAGCTTCAATTACTTAGAAAGATATGTCACTTGCTAACAAGTATACAACTCAGAATATAGAAAAACAAGTAAGCATTTTGGTTTTAAACTTGTATAAAGTGACGCCATAAAGCGGAGGGGGGTAGTGAGGATGATTCCAAGGGTCCCTGAGTGACACTGACCCTAAAAGATTTGGAACATAATTGGATGGGTCTTGGTTGAGGGCCCGGTATCTCTAGCAGTGACCCTGCTTGTACAGTGCAGTGGAAGTCAGTCTAAACAACTAATGAGTGAAAAGCTGAAATAATTGGGCATTGCCAACTGAAGCTCATGAGGCACCCTAGGCAAGCTTCATCACTGGTGGCACCCTGGTCACCTGCCCATCTTGCCTTCGCCAAGATTTTGCCACTGTATTTAGGTCTAGACACAATGTATTTATAAGACACAAAGCATGAGTACATGAATTTTGCATTTGGGGTTCCCCCTGCATGTGTGGTTCCCATTGCATCTATGGTTCATCATGCATGGTTCCCCCTGCATGGGTGTTTCAGCATGTGTGGTTCCCCCTGCACATGTACTTCTTCATGTGTGGTTACCCCTGCATGGGTGATCCTTCATGCATGGTTCCCCCTGCACATGTGGTTCCTCATGTGTAGTTCTTTATGAGTGGTTCCCCATACACATGTGGTTCTTCATGTATGATTCCTCATGCATGTGTGGTTCCCCATGCATGGTTCCCCCTGCACGTGCGGTTCTAAATACACATGTGGTTCTTCATATGTGGTTCTCCTTGCTTGTGTGATTCTTCATGTGTGGTTTCCCCTGCATATGTGGTTCTTCATGCATGGTCCCCTCTGCTTGTGTGGTTCTTCATGTGTGGCTGTTCCTGCATGAGTCTTTCCTCATGTATGGTTCCCCTTCCATGTATGGCTCTTTTTGTATGGTTCTCCCTGTATGTGTGGTTCTTCATGTGTGGTTCCTTTTTAAATGCTGAACCTAGATTCGCTGAAGCCCTTTATGACAGTTAGTATTACATTATAGCATCAGTGGGAAACCCTGGTTAATGGAGATTATGCCGGTTATGACTTTGTCTGAGCCCTTACCTACTTTATTTAAGTTCTTATTAGGAAGGGATGGAAGATCACATGGTGCTGCAGGAATAAACTAATTGCTGACAGAACGGTAACCAAAAAATCTGTAGACATTGTGGCCCTTATGAGAAGAGGATCCCTCGCCTCTGAAATATAGGTATGTTACATTAAGAGGGTGAGCATGTATATTGGCAGAATATCAT
Source organism: Mormyrus proboscirostris (assembly GCA_026779585.1). Classification (NCBI taxonomy): domain Eukaryota; kingdom Metazoa; phylum Chordata; class Actinopteri; order Osteoglossiformes; family Mormyridae; genus Mormyrus; species Mormyrus proboscirostris. The sequence goes on along the minus strand of JAODKF010000120.1, from coordinate 1,034,205 downwards.
TACCTATACGTGTTTTGATGTTGCAGCGGCAGACAATCAAAACAAAAGTATCACTTGGTAACATCAGACCATTTTTCAGAAAATGAAGGGGCTAGGTCACTTGGTGAAGAACACAGTGAACTTTAATATTATTTTTGGGAAGAATGTTTCTGTCCTACTTTCTATTTACAACATTTCGGATGGCTTTGATGTACTAAATTGAAAAACGTCCATCAAACATAGATGTGGAAACAAAAAAAAATGCATGCAGTAAACACTGGACACAACCCATTCCTGTAAAGAAAAATATAACAGTGCCAGTTTCTTTGGTGAAAAATGAGAATAGTTCTAATAATTCACACATGGAAGTAGAATGCAGTAGAATGATTAAGAGGGGGGTCAAATAAAGCAGGATCAGCTTCACGTAAACGCAGATGGGGATGTCATATTCCCCACTGGGGTCACCCCTCAACCCCAGAAATCAGATGAGTCTAATCAAGAAAAAAAAACACAAAAAAAAAGCAAAACAAAAAGACAGAGGTGATGTGAGTAGGTGACGGCACAGCTGCAGAGTGCAGAGGCACTGGGGAGATCCTTCTGCAATCTGAAATGTAACCATGGAAACTTCCTCAGTAGAATCAGTGAGTATGAAGGAACCATGTTTTTTTGCATCCCACCCCCACCCCCCCCCCCAGGACAATAAACATTTCCCTCCTTCTCTCTGCTCATGGTATTCTGGCCTTTACCTCAGCACCTCTGACTTTAAGAGGCACTGCGCTGATGAGTTTAATGTAAGAAAAAAAGCAGTTTAATAGGTACTTTATTGCTCAGCTTGTCAACAGCAATATTACACCAGTTACATGCCAGACAAATTGGAAGTTTGCCTAAATGCATTTAATGTGACTATGAGAAGGGCTTGAATTTTCAGAGTATTCATTTGAAAGGCAAAAATGAGCTTTTTGGCCAATGGGATCGCATCAAACAGCTTCCCTTACCTTTGTTGTCAGCCTTAATTTCGTCCTGCAGAAAGTCGCTTTGCCGGTTCCCGAGGACAAAGGCCAAGAAAGACAGGATGAGCGCATCCAGGATGCCGATGATGGCCAAGATGTAGGCCCAACGCACGGAGCAGTTGCCCAGGGTATACTTTCCCGTCTCCTGCCCGCACATATCCCTCACCACTTCTGCATCCCAGCCATCCGGGAAGATCATGCAGCCCAAGACAAGGCACACAGCTGGAAATGGGTGGGGAACAGCAAGGAGAAGACCGTTAGTAGCTAATTATGTAACAAGCAGCTCATCATACGCCCCAGTTCACATCACATCAAAAGCATCAGTCTGTGTTTTTGTGAGTTATGAAAGGTCACGTACTTATGAAATAGAACATGGTGACCGTATGCAGCAGAGCTGCCCTAACCCTGCTCCTGGATACCTCCCACCTGGCAGAGCTTAGGTGCAGCCCTAATGTAACACACCTGATACAGAGAGAAGGTCCTTCAGTAGCATCTCAGCACTAGAGGCCGTAATGCGGCCGGTGGGCCTGCTAATCAGGGCGGCCCCTACGCTCTGCAGGGTGGTACATCCCCAGGAGCAGGGTTGGGCAGCCCTGATATATGCGATGGACCAGAGCTCTTCCTCGTTGCGGCTTGAATTTGCTGCATTTTGCTTTAATTAACAAGGGAAATGCCACTGGAATTGCATGCGTCACATACACAAGTCACACAATGTGCTGCTGCCTGCGGTAGCTACAAAGAACAAACTGCAAATGCCGCCTTCTGTCCATCAACCAATCAGATTTCAGTTGGTGTAGCACATTTTTTTTGAGTGTATGTTTATGATTTACAACAAGTTTTCCAAAAGGGAATTGAAACGTGACAAAAAAATCCAAATGCATGTATTAGGAAAAACTGAAAGTGACTCTGTGGCCCCCTTCAAAGAAGCTGATAATGTAACAACGCCTATAGAATGTAAAAATGACAGACATAATTATGAAGGGTATATACAATGGCTTTGTAATAGCCACGTGACAGGGCATAGGGCACTGGGCAGAAAAAGAGATAGAGACGTGTACAGAATGACTGTCAGAACATAAGATAAGGGCCCCCAAGAACAATACCAATAGTTGTCTATCTTTATACCAAGGTAATTGTGGCATGAAAACAACTGAGATCCAATTTTCCTTCCTGTGGATTTTCAGATGACTCACAAAAAGAACACAGGTGTTCTGTAGTCCAGTGGATTGTAAATGGGTTTTAGTCCCGAGGAAGGCATTAGAGCAGAGTTTCCCAATACGGTCCTCAGGGACCCACAGACAGTGGACTGTCTGGCCGCAAGCTCGGTGGGAGCAAAAGCGTGGACCGGCTGTGGGTCTCCAAGGACTGGACTGGGAAACACAGCATGAGATGGTCCAGTGGATAGAAGAAAGGTTGTAGAAACAAAGTGGAGAGGAGAGAAGAAACGTCTATCGATGTATCATAATCGGCAGAATTTTCATATCGATGTATTAGCCTTGGCTGCTATACATGGTAAACAGAAGGTTACGGCAGTGTTTATACACATACTTAAATAGAGACTAGACACAATATTTCATATGACCTGTTAAATAAAAGAATAACAATATGAATGTGAGAATTATTGTGTTCCAAATGCAAAATTAATTCCATGTCCTCACTTGAAATATATTTTACTAATTTCCCCCATATGAAGGGCAAACTCTTTATGCAGTTTATTCATAAATAAACAACTGACATAAAACAAGAAAAAACACAAAAAGAACTGCGTGCCTAAAAAAATGGGCCTCGCGTTTCATATTGGGGTAGGCCTCTTTGATCTCTCTCTGGGGAGAATCGTGGTGGTGAGAGAAGGCCGAGATTGATTAATTATTGAAAATGGAAGAAATAGGGAGGTAGAACAGATAAGAAGAAGGAGAGAGATGGATGAAGAAGTTGGCCAGTGTGTGTCTGACGAGAGCCTTGCCAGAACCGCAGTGTAATAGGTGGCTTGTAATGCCTCTTTATATATGTGTCGTCCACCTCTGCACCTCTGTGTACGCGCGGTTCACTGTGAATGCTAACTCCTAACCACAATAACAAACATACAGCTGGTTCCCCTCTATACTCCACCCTGCCAACCCCTGAAACAGTCAACACACAACGGTATGCACCAGAAACTCCAGCGACTAATGCTGGCGAGATGCTCCATTTAGCTGGAGCAAGGCTGAAAGCCTGGAAACTTGTGTCACTGCAATGATGTGGGAAAGTCTAGGACAGAGAAACGTTTCTGAGCTTATCAGAAACCTGAGCTACATGCGTCAGGCTCTGAGTTGCTCCACTGGGATCTTCAACCTCAGTTCACACATTCCAAATTTCCATTTCTTTTCCCATACAAACCCTGCCTCAGAATCCCAAAAGTATCTACACAACACTGCCAATTCCATACTAATTAACTGCCATCTTTCAGCTCCATTTTCATGATAGTGTTGCTCCAGTACTACATCTATCTATTTAAAATACATTTTTTTTCAAGGGTATGCCTGCAAACCCATCCATTAAAAATCCCAGGTTTGAATCATTAGGACACGATCCCAAAGGAACCTTGAGAAAACCAATAATAGGCAGAAAAACGCACCCAGCTACAGTGAACACTTTGCACAGACCTGCTGTAATGACCATCAATGGTGTTTCACATCCAATATTTTATTCAGTCCACCCACTTCAATGTTATTCCTCTCAGGTTACAAGTTCAAAAAAGACCACTTTTGTAAGCATCTGATTTTTTTTATATTTGCCCTTCATTTGGATTTGAATCCCATCTCCCACTTTGATGTGAGGTTTTAGAAGCTTTCCTCGGACCACACTGCAGTGGGGCTGAAGGACGTCTTTGGAATATGACATGCAAAGTATCCAACCGTGTGGTTCTGCAAAAACCGCTTTTCAAACACTAGAAGAGGGAGGCCCCTTCGCATGCACCAGATTGATGACAAAGGGCGATATCTTAGCAGATTTTCCAAAAACAGTACGAAATGCCCCATGGAAGACTCATGAGATGTTACAAGCCATAGCTAGGGCAATAAACGCTTCCTGGTTCTGTTGCCTCGATGAAGAAAAGTTCTTGAAGATGTCAGCCATGCTAACGTACAGTAGTGTCCGTGGAGACAGGGCGATCGATAGTGAAAGGGATGAAGTTTTAAAAACTCCCCCTTCACATGAAGGAAGAATCCTTTCGATAGATCCTCAGAGATTGCTTGATTTACCCGTGGAGGACAGAGCGGCTCAGCAAGGAGATACCTCGGGACTTGTTCTCTTAGAGCTCATCAAATCCCTTCCCGACCTTGTCTGCCTGCTTTGTATATTTGGCCCCAGGTTGCAGATCAATGGGGCAGAGGTAGTCCCATATGAAAGCCATGACGCTTTGAAGTTGCCAGGCATTTTTTTAACCTCAGTAGAACATTTCTAGGAGTGCAGTGAGAACTTCAAAGACGGCTGCGACCTGGATGAACAGACAGCTACAGACCCTCTACTGCTTACATGCCAGCATCCTCCGTCTGTTTAAATCTCTTTACCCAGTAGCAGGATCATGGGCCCTTGTCTCTGGCCTGAAAAATGGCACGACCCTCAATTAGCTCTAATCCGCACCACCAGACCCGTGACCTCATTTGTGTTTCCTGGACAACTTTCTCTAATTAAACAGTGGAAATGCCAGCTTTTAATCTCTGTAAGCTTCTGCCCATCTATCTTGACCCAAAACAGTCAAAGCTGCAGCAAAAGTCTCCTCTTCCTTTTAAATAAATACAAAAAGCCATATTATCTCAGCTGATAGATATGAGATCATGATTTACAAATGACTTTTGGAGGTAAATTTTCCATTGTTTGTTAAACCCATTGTTTTTAGGTATTTAAAAATATTTTTTTACTTTTGTCCTTTCATTTTTTACTTCAGATTTTTTTTATCTTTCATGGTTCAAAAGAAAGTATTTTACTTGATTTTAAACTGTATTCAAAAACAATAATGAGGTTTAGTTATCTTAATAAAATCTCCAAAAAGTACAGGAAAAGTATGTCTTCTGAATGCAGAAATAATTCTTTTTTTGAGTCTCTCTCTCTCTGGAGTTTTTATGAGCTGATCGTCTGGCTAGATTGTTTCTCACTTGATGAATATGTCTCCATTTTTGCCGTTTTCCTTCAAAAAAAAAAAAATGATATGAGAAATGTGTAGATGGAATTTCTCTCATATTACCCCCTTCCAAAAGGTCAGATTTTAACCATCTCTAGGGACAAAGAAACATCGATGGATGAAAGAATCCAAGAAATGGAGGGTTAAGGTATTGATTCAAGACCTCCTTACATATCTCCCACGATCTAAAAAAAAAAAAAAAAAAAACACAAAACCATAGTTTGGTCCCAGAATAAACCTGCATATACATATAAAACAAAATGTGTATCAGTTTTAGCTGCATAAAATGTGGCACAGTGGCCCAGTAATTAAGACTCTTGCTTTATATCTCCGGGACTGGAAGCTCAAATCTCATCCCGCTCCATGTGTGGAGTGTGCATGTTCTCCCCGTGCTGGCTGGACTTCCCCCTGCAGCCCAGAACATGCAGTTAGGCTCTATATTGTCCAGAGGGTGTGACTGTGATGGACTGCCATCACATCCAGGCTGAAGCCATCAGGCATTTTTCATGAGAAGAAAGAGTCTTGGGGGTGACTGGGGAGTAGTAAAGTATTGATTGTTTTCCTGACAACAGCTTTAGGTGCCCTTGAGAAATAGGGATTCCAGGGGCATTAATTATCTTTTGGCAGCATATGTGAGAAGCAGACACAAATGATTTCGTCAGTGACTTATAATCCCATGTCAAGGCCAGACCCTTTCTGAAGAAACCTATATTTTGGTCCAATTAAAGACAAAACTGTTTAGCAATCAGTGCAAAACCTGAAGTCAAGTGGGATTGTGAACCCCAGAAATAAAAACTCATTGCAAAGAAACCATATTTTTTAAACCATCTTGGGAAAAAATCAGCAAAAAATGGACCTTGCTGGCTTTGCTTTATACTGGGGCCCTACGGAATGAAGGAAATCAGCTGTGTTATAAGTTAAGCTGTTAATCATCGTGATGAGTAAGAACAATAATAATAAGACATTGGTCGAGGGTGAGGGTTTGGCCTGGAACCCCAATGTTACGTAGATGCGGGGATGTAGTTTGGGCAGTAGGGTCAGTCGTTGGCACATGCATCCTCCATCTTTGTGTTTCTCAGGCCTGTCGACAGCTTGCCACAGCCAGATCTGACTGCTTATCTTGTGTAAGCTACATACTGACCTATCAAAAACCTTCTTACTACAAATGGATGTCAGGTAAACTGTGAAAGACCGACATCACAATGCTCCCCTGCATTTTCTTATGTGCTGCTTGCACTAGGTCCCCCCACCCCTCCTGGGAAAAAAATCGAGATATCCAGCCTGCCCTGCTGCCTGCAACGGCCCTACTACCAGTGAAGTCCTTCCTGCCTGCCCTGTTGCCTGTGACGTCCCTCTGGCCTGCCCGCCTTGCTGCCGTTGAAGCTCCTGCTACCTGTGAAGTCCTTCCTGCCTGCCTGCCCGGCGGCCTGTGAAGCTCCTGCTACCTGTGAAGTCCATCTCTACTGCCTGCCCTGCTGCTGTACCACTGCTCATTCTGCCATTGGAAGCAGCATCATCACCTACATGCCAGCACCTTCCCTCTGCATTTACACCCAAATTTTAATAAATTTGGACTGTATAAATTAGGCCATTGCCATCTTGTTCATTTGACTTCCTCTGCGGGCCCCTGGAGGATGGACTCCCCCTTTGAGTCTGGTTCCTCCCAAGCTTTCTTCCTTCTAGAAAGTTTCTCTTTACCACTGTCAACTCTGACTTTACATACTGGGGGCCTTGGGCAGGAATAATATGAAACGCTTTGAGACAACATAATGTTGTGAAAAAGCACTGTACATATGACCTCATTACCTGTCATTGTATAAATGATTGACTTTTGAATGTATGTATAGTGTCTTTTCTGTTATATTTGTTATATATTGTTTATGTTCTTGAAATTGAGCTGAATCTGTACTGGATGTAAAACATAATAGATGGATAGGTGGATGGGTATCAGATAAAGCTTTTATAATGGTGCTATGCATACTATTTGTATCCCTTTGTAATCAAGTCCTTTGTTTACAAGTAAGACATTTTATGCTCATAATTATTCTCACTGTTTTATATTTAGACAGCATATACCTTCACGGCGTTTGATTAACACATGGTGCTCAGACACCGTGCTGCACCTCCGGCGGCCTGTTTATGTGCAGTACAAGGTGAGGCAAAGAGCGTAGCGGGGGGGGGGGACAGGGATGGGATCATCTACAAACTGAACTCCCCCCCCACAAAAATATAATGAAAACACATGGCAGACAGCAGGGGGCTGAGGGGGCGCTGTTCACCACATTTTAATGCTGGTTCCTCTGTGATTCCCCTCATCTGCATCCTGGCCCAGGGTGCGATAAACCTGAACAGCAGGGCGGCGACACATCCCTGGGGCTGGCAAAAAGCTGAGCTCTCCACTCCATAATTTCAGTCCACTTTTCCTCCAGCTTAGCTACTTATAAGATAAAATCAAATTACTTTTAATGAGTTGCTAATTGAGAGGAGCAAACGCATAAACCTTACTCTTTCCCATCTGTATGCCTTGCTCCCAGCTTCTGTGAAAAACTGACCTGTCAGCTCTGTAGTTCTCGCATTCCCACATCAGGCCTTCCAGTATAACACATACAGAAAGTGCAACGGACACGCTCCTGCATTGTGGACCATTTCTTGCATGTTTTTGTGCATTTTTCTCCCCTGTATCAGTTTGGGAGCCTTCCAACTGCAGACCTTTATTACAAATGACTCTATGCAATCACGTTAAATGGCAGATCAATAACATTAGGATGGTTTATGTCTTAAACCACAAACATATTTGTAGTTGGCTGTTCCCTTGTCAGTAACAGCACTTCTTAAAAAGCTGTGGCAATGGATAGCGGACCCATCCAATGGACCCGTCCAAGCAGTGCTGCAGGGCTGGGCTGGGCAGTGACACCACAAGGGGTCCCTGGATCCCACTCCAATGAAAGCATGTCCTATTAGGCCCTTTCTTTTTTACCGAACAGCATGAACACCTGTAGAGTGAAACGGCAAGCAGTACCCAAGCAGGCGCTCAGCCATTAAATCAATGCACAGATCAATGAAAAGATATTTTATTTGCCATTTCATAAAGTCACTAATGTTTTATTTAGTACAGAGCAGAGCTGGGCAATCTTATCCACACAGCTCCAGTGTGTGTGCAGGTTTTTGGGTAACCTTTAGGTTCGAACCCAGGTCTCTTCAGTCAATCAGTCCTCTAATTAGTAATCTAATTTGGGAGTTGCAGCGAAAAACGGCATACACAGCAGCTCTTTCTTGGTAAGACTGGCCACCCCTGGTATCTACCAAAAAGGTTTATATTGCAAGAAGCTACTTTTATATTTCAAAAATATATATATGACAAGCTTATTAACACTTACTATAAATGCCATGTTTATAACAGTCTATGAACACATTCATAGCACATTATAATGCGTCCACAAAGCTTACCAAACATTCGAATGCAACACAGCTGACTAGCTCCCAACTATTTTGCATCATTTAAATTTAACTAAGTAATAGTTTTTAGATACAGTATATATACATATAAAATCAACACTATAATGCCTTATGACTCTCAGCAGAAAATACTGTAATGCTTTATTAATTAGTCTATTATTTGGCCGAAACTGTGTGGAAACAGAGAAAAGAGCAAACCCATGCAAGCACAGGAAGAACATGCAAGGGCTGGAGGTGGGATTCAAAGCCACAACATCCAGGTGTGAGGCCACAGGACGACCCAAAAACGTGACACTGCTGACACTAAAGTATGAGAACTCATAAAATAATTCCTGTACTGCAAACATAAAAAATAAACACAAACTTTTCTACCACATAAATATTTCAATGTAGTAACAATTGTTTGAGAATCCAGGAAATCTGGCCTTTCTCTATGAAAATCAGTTCTGTTTGAAGTTACAAAATTAAATTAACCATGAACTATCCTAATGCTTGAAAAAACACAAGCAATGACACAAGACTCACACTAGTGCATTTCTTTATCAGTGGAATGTTCACCTTAATCAAATTCATTGATTTTCTGCTTAACCAACGGGAGGTTGGGAAATTTACCTGTCAGATTTAATTTACTCTCTCCTGAAATTAAAAATTAACAAGAATCTATTGATTTGAGCTTTCGAGTGACAGTATTGCGCTAACAATGGGCTTCTTAGTGACTGCGTGAAGCACATGTCTCTAGCTCAGATTAAACTGCGGAGATGATAACGCTGACAGTTCAATGCGACGCTGCCCTAAAATGCCGCTAAATAACATGGAAAGCGCATTAACCAGAGAAGCACACCTTTGGGGTAAGTCAGAATCTAGGCTTTTAGCGTGTACTACTTGGGGAGGGGGGCTG
>JAODKF010000120.1:1005112-1023002 GCA_026779585.1 Mormyrus proboscirostris | reverse complement strand
ACTTAAGGACAAGGGACACATGTCTCAGGATGGGCTCATCTGATCGATTCTTGAACAACATTCTTGAATTGGCCCAGTAACTAGATGTAAAATGCTGTTGTCAATATAAGTGTTAGTTAAGAAGAATACAAAAGAGGCAATAAAAAAACTGATTTCAGTGACACGCTGGTTCAGGGTGACCTTGCGCCTCCCCCACCTAAATTATGTTTCTGTAAATATTGTAGGTGACTCCGGGTTGCTCTCTGAAGAACGTTCTACATCTGTTATTACTCTTTTTGGCAGCTTCTCCTGCTGTCTTTGTATGAGGGCCAGCAGGAGAGAAGAAAGTAATTTCATTTGCTCTTGTTTACAACTACACCTCAATTTTTTGTTTTCGCTGTACTATAGGTACAGTATGGCACAATTCTCTTCGATGATTTTAAGAGTGTTCCTGACGGTTCGTTGACACCTCTGTGCAGGGTGGTGTGTGAGTCAGTGAGGCGAGGATCTGTGCCTGTTCTAGAAAACTATGGGTTCGAGTAATTATATCATTGCTAGTCTCTTGAGCGAGGCCCTTAATCCCAACTGCTCTGGTGTTTCCGGATGCTGGCTGAAGATACACGCTGACCCCAGAACTGGTCTGACCTATATATACATGTGTGTTAATGTTTCACGTGGAGAGCAAGACGGGCCATGTGAAAACTATCCGAATTCCCCACTGGACTTCCTCTCTTGCTCCAATCACGCACTGCAGCACAGTGTTGATGTCATTCCAGAGAGAGCTCAGCTGCAATCAGATAGGCCCCAGATTATCTGAAGAATACGGGAAAACAGTCCTTTTCCTGTCACGCTGTGATTGGCAAGGGTCGGAGGTCCAGAAGAGACAAAGGACAGAAGTCTTTACTGTATATGACAACATAGGTCATGAAGACAGCCGAACCTGATGGACTGCTTAGGTCCCGGGGGCAGGTAGGCATAGGATACTTGGTCAGAAGGACTGCAGCCTCCACTGTAAACAGGAAATGTCTGCCTCTTCTTAGACTGCAGGCTACACAATGTATAGCAAGCATGCAGCCATCGACTTGTGAGTAAGAGCATTGCGTTCAATTCGCGTTCGATTCCATGCCTCTGTGTTGCAACTTGGTACCGCTTTCAAAAAAAGCTGTCCCCCGCTCTCCTGAACACGCCTTCCTATTTCCCCAGGGACAGACCTGGATGCTCATGACGGCCCCCAGCCCTCGGTGGGCTGTGGGGAGGGAGAGCGGATGGCGGGCAGACGGCAGGGACAGGCGCTGAGGAGCGGGCTAGCCGGCAGAGCTGTGAGTGTTTAGGAGCTGGCCCGTGCTCTGGAGGAGAGCAGCTGTCCCTCTTCCTCCCCTGACTGGGAGCGTCTGCCGGGCCGTGCTGTCGCCTGGCACACGGCGTCGCCTCGGCGCGGGGCGCGCAAGCTGATTAAACCATCATCGCCACCCCGGCCGAGAGCTTTAGGCCGCCGTCCAATCCCATTAGACGGCTCCCTCTCTCTGGTCAGCGCACCGACGGCTCCCACCTGCCCCACTGTGCAGTAATAATGCTGCCACGGGTCGTCTATCTTCGGCGGGAAAACCCCACGCCCACACCAGCGACCGCACAAAAACACAACCTTTCCTAGGGTAAGAAGATCAGTGTCACCCTCTAACCGGAGTGATGGTTTTCGGTTTCATTTTCGCCTGCACATCGGATAAGGGATAAAGCTTCTCCTCTGTGCAGTGTGACTCAGCGTGGTGCTGGGTAGCAGCCGTGCCCACATGGGCATCAGCTATAGCAGATTTCATGTGTGAGCAGCCTATGATCATGTGGAGCCCCGCATGGCATCTGATTGGATATCGGAGGGGACATGACAGCCAAGGCGGCCAATGTGCTTGTAACTGGGGGGAACGGGGTGGAAATGTGAGGCAAAGTCACATGATAAACTCATTTATTCGCTTTACCTCACCTTTACCACACATTTTTTTTTCTTTGTATCAGACCATAAAAGAACTTAAACACTATTGTAGATCTTCCTACAACCCAGCAACTGTTTCGTCTTCCTGCGTGTTTGTCTTCATGCTGATGCAGGCTGTCGTACCTGCATTGCTGTCTGGCTGCGCTTCTGGCTGCATCTTGGCAGCTGTCACACTGCTCTGCAAGTGACTTATAGCGCAACCCCCTTTGCTCTCCTCAGATGTTCTAATTGTTCGCATTATGAGGGGAGATGAAAGGGCATTTCTTTCACAGCTGAAAACGTTCATTTCTGAAACAAGAAGATGAATAAACTGGATATGCAGAGGAAGAGAAGAGGGACCCTGGGAGAGATTGGGAAAAAGCAACTCGCTGTTCCGACGGATTTAGAGCAAGGGCAAGCTCCGGCACCTAGACATTCACCTAACTCTTTATGCAACATACCAATTTTAGGAACCGACCAGGTGTTGCAATAAACACAAGGACACAGATAAAAGTTCTAGAGAACCAGGAGCCATTCCCTAATTGATAATCTCACTCATTATCTATCTTACTTGTTAACACTTTTGTAATATATAACTCAGTTAGATGGGTTTGTTATTGTGCCTCTGTACCTCCCTCCCCTCCCCACGCACACATACACAGAGGCGGCGGGGGGGCCGCAGCTGACAGAAACAGCGGGGATTCGTGAGTCACGGAGCTACCAGCGACGTGCCTTCACCTACACATCCTTGGAACAGAACTCCTGAAATTAAGTCCAGTGCCAATGAGAAGAATGACAGGCTACTCTTTGTTGGCCTTTATTTACCTTATTTACCCACAGAACAACAGATTTTTGGGTTAAATTCCGACGGAGGCACTACTGTTACCATCATTCCCATCCCATTTCAGCTTTTATCCCGCTTTTTCTTCCGAGGATACATCTTCTCTTAGTGCATATTTCCAGCTGCTCTCAGTTACTCACTATCAAGCTGCAATTTTGCATTTTTAAAATGGGCAGTGAATCCTTATACAGAAACCTCTGTGAGTGGTTTTTATTCGCTGTTGATGTGTTCACTGCTGACTGGACTGAATACTATAGCAGCACTGACAAGAAAACAGACATGCAGTGTGTTCAAACAGCACCCAGACAGCACCCAGACAGGACCTAGACAGCACAGGGAACGTGTTGGGTGGCATTCTGGCACGCGTGTTCCCAGTATGGCGTTATGGAATGATTCCTTCTGTATAAGTTAGTGTTCTGGTGTCTGCACATATGAGTATTTTGCATGAATCCCTACAAGTAAAGGACTGTAGATGGACTCCATGGAAAAAAAGGTAGTAATTCTTTTTTCAGGTATTTGATGATGGATACGATAGAAAACTAACATAACAAAAAACACAGTCATTCTTCTTCAGGCATGTTTACATCCATCAGTCCATTTCCTGCAACCTCCTGTCCTATTCAGGGGTGGGGGGGGCACCAACCCATCATAGGGCACATTCACACACCATTTACTCACTCATGTACACCTATGGCCAATTTGGTAAATCCAATTAGCTTTAGCAGAGTACTTGGAGGAAACTCCACGATGACATGGGAAGAACATGCGAACTCCACAAATATGGAGCTCTGCTGGAGACTTGAACCCTCTTCCTGGGATTGTGAAGCGGCAGTGCTAAGCGCAGCACCACAACACCACCTGTTAGCATTACATATCACAGAAAATCACAGCTGTTCCTACTCCAGCTTCGCCTTGTTCTTCATTTCACAATCATGCCAGCATCTGCTCTCTGCATTAACCTATAAAAACAGGAAAATAAAACACCAGCATCCATATTTTGTTGAAAAGTGTATTATTTCTCTTCTGAACAGTGCCAAATCCCAACCCCTTCAGGTTTAGGAGTTTCTCCTGCAGAGCTGCACGCCTCACCCCACCCAACCAGCAGCCCCTCCACACGGGGAGCAGGACACAGCAGTCAATGCACATCAGACACCTTTGCATTCATCTCCATTCCCAGACCCCTCGGGCAACTCCTCAATGTTTGAAGCAGCAGTATATGCTGAGCTGGTCAATCTCTGGCAGGACCTTGAAGGTCTAAACCAAATCCCAGAAAAAATTAAAGCCCTTTGTTCTTGGCTAAAGATGTTCAGCACTCATTAGCCTGCCTGTACCTGCGCCCTGTTTGGAGCCTTTTGGGTTATTTGGGTATTTCTATAAACCACTGGATGTCTCCAGCCTTCCTGGCATCAGTTCCCTGTTCTTACTCACACATGGTGGCCATGCAGTTAGACAGGAATGGTAACATGTAGCTAGTCTATGTTCAACATGGATCTTGTTATTGCAATGAAATTATCAGCCCAAAAATTACTTTATGAGGGTTTTCTACACTTCAGGTTAAACTGCTTAAGTATTTCAAGGGGTTCGAGGCCTGACTTTGTACATTTGTTGTACATTTGTTCAGAAGGGAAAAAACATTATAGACATCAGCCTTGCGATGGTTTAGTGCCCCCCATCATGTACTGTTCCCGGCCTTGCACCCATAGCCCCCAGGATAGGTTCCAGACCCCCCCCCCCAGCAACCCTGAACAGGACAAGCATTTGCAGAAAATGGATGGATGCATTATACACGTTACACCGATTTAGCAGAAACTTTTATACAAAGCAACACACATTTTTCTGATGACGGGGTCAGCAAATCCCTGGAGTACTTGGGGGTTAAGGGCCTTGGGCTAGGATTTGACCTGGTGACCTTCTGGTGACCACATCCCCAGCATCCTAACGTGCTGAGCCACACAACACCGACATAGGAATGTTCATTCACACTTCAGCAGTTAGCAAATAAAGAATTCAAAAATAGTTGTCCATAAAGGTAAATGAAGATCAAGTAAATAGTTGGATTGTTCACACACAGATAAGTTCACAAAGTTATTTAATCAACAATGAGAGAAAATCTCCCTGCTGAAAGGTGGAGGGGTATGATCCAGAGTCTGGGGAAATGGCCCAAAACTGTAGCACAGAATGTCAGCCTCTCGGACCTGACCTTTTCGGCAGCTAAAGAGGGAAACTCGATAAGCTTTGCGGGCGTGTAGGAAAAGGGCAGGAGGCTTTCCGAGGTAGCAGAGTTCCCAGGGCTACCCTTTCTCTAACGGAGATTTTCAAAAATAATATTCAGGGAAAAAAGAAAGGAAAACATTTACTGAACATTATGCATTTAAAATGCTTGTGTAGCACTGAAATAGCACAGTGTATGTGAAGGTTTCGGGGCTTGTGGCCTTGAATGGCCATTAGTACTCAGAGATTTATGATACTGTTGAAAAACACCATTCACATATAAAAGTTACAGGAACTCAAAATCTGTAGGACAGAAATCAAGTTGTGGAATTGAAGCATCCATTCGCTGCAGAGCTTACAGTCATTCCAACTTCATTCTCATAGTCCAGAGATGCTCTCTTCAGTTCCGAATATGGCGCCCTAGGCAGCTGCCTATGTATCCTAAGGGGTTGACCGGTCCTGGTTATGTTTATGATTTCTCCATCCATCCATCCATCCATCCATCCATCCATCCATCCATCCAGGTGTTACTTTTACATTTGCCCTGGCCCTGAGTGTGGAGCTTAAATATTCTCCCCCTGTAGGACTTCCCTTTGAGTACTCTGCTTTCCACAAATAAGTAGTTATGTGACTGTGACTGTGTGTTGCCCAGCAATGGACTGGGATCCTGTGAAGAATGACCTCTGACTCATGCCCTGTACGTCCTGACACAGGCTACCTGTTCAGCAAAACGCTGCACTTGGGATAAGCAGTTATGAAAAATCAATGGATGCAGACTTACTTCATCTTTCAATTTTATGAGTAAGGAGGCTGGTGAAGTAGCAGCCCTGCCTATTCAAACATATCACGGATGAGAGGGGACAGCAAAGATGCCCTTTATTGGCCTGTAGAGTCGATAAATCCCAGGATGCAACTCACAACTATGTCATTCTCTCGTGTGGCTCTAACCGGTGTTTGCCATCAACTCTTACTAGTTACTCCTTCGACATTTTCTGTTTCAGCATTTTCTGACCCTGATTACTCTCTATATGAAGCTGTGAGGCTGACAGGGAATCTATAAGAATTCCGTTTTAACTGCTTATTTTCTTTCTGAGATGAACTTTGTGCTTTCATTTCCCAGCAGCCAGAAAGCATCGATTACAGATTGCCATTTTCTGCCAAGAACAGGTGCAGAGTCCTCCCTAGCTTTGCTGTCCTTCTGAGTAAAGTCTCGCCTGAATTAACTGGCAGTGGAGAATGTTTATTTAAGCCGAATTAATTTGCACCTCTTCTGCTTAATTGGAAACTAATGCAATCAGAAATCTGGACATATGAGGAGTGCATTGCACAGAGGTACCCCGAACTAAAGCCCAGTTCCAATAGTGGCTTCAGATCTTGGCTCTATGGAAGAACATGACGCCCGTCTAAGGTGAACCCAGAAGTGTTTCCACCCACATTTCTACAGAGGTTTCCAGCAGCAGTGCTCTGTTTAATGATATCACTGCTGTCTTCATTCATGAAAAGTTGCTGAAAGTTCAGCGTAACGTAAGATTCCCGCCATCACATTTGGACGTGTTAACGGATTAGATCGCGTCACCTTGTCATATTTTCACCTCTCTCACAAGACCAAGGTTAAAACACCACAGTGTATAATTTATATATATATTTAATTCAGTCACTCTGTTCAGACAAAAATACTATTTATGTACGAGCAGGCATAACAGATGGCAGTGTATTTAAATCAAACGAGCATAAAATGCTTACACACGTAAAAATATACCGACCGTAGTCTCTCGGGATTACTTGCATTGGGTCGAGCGACACCATTCTAAGTATTAATTTTATATATTAAACTACAGTATAAAAAAACATATGCCACGATTATTAGGCCTACATTGTTGAAGGATGATTACATTTGCCATAAAGGTAACTGCCGTGCTTGTGCTTATTTTTAATAAGCGATGAATGCACGATTTCGGGGCGCATCTACCGGGGAATGAAGGCGCTCTGACTGCGCCGGGGTCTGACACCGATCACTCTGCATGCTACCGTAAAACCCCTCAAATTCGGGCTAAGCCCAGGTTACTGGCTTCTTAAAATAAATTTTAAAAATTGGTGAATATTGTTTTTTGGATCTTCCAATTGTTCACGTTCAGCTTTCCAGATACTGAGTTTAATTTTATTGTTATCTAATAATATAACTTCCTTTATACAGCAGGCCAGAGGTAACCACTGGAGACTCCACTTCGCTTTGAAATGCCAATTTTTATTCCCAAACAAGACTTAATAAATCGACTGTAATAAAAAGCGATTACGACCAAACGTTTTAGGCTCCTGCGATCCCTCACCCTCACACGGCTGGTGTACGGCGTATGTCCTGCTCATTTAGCGCAGGTTGGATAGTATTGGCGAGGAATGCTGCAGAAAACGGCGGAGATAACACGTCATTGTATTTTTCGCTTGTTAATTAATTAGTTTATCTTAGATTTAGTAATGTTTTCACGACAACACTCAGAGCCGTCTAATGACACTGCACTGAAGGTTTTATGTATTAAATGCGGCGACAAGATGGAGAGATTGCACCACATATACACTGTTTAAAATACCTCAGATGTTTAATTGTAAAAAAAAAAAAAAAAACACCATGATACAAAATTACCAAAAAAAAACCACGAGACACTGCTCTGGCACATGAATTCCACCCACAATAAACCGCACAAATCGTAATGTAACATTTGAACCTCTGAAATATGTTTATATAGATATATTTTCCCCTTAAATATGTGATGATGCGCAGATTTAAGGTTCAAGACTAGAAGCTGTAATAGCACATATGGAGCAGATTTGCGAAGGCTAAACCTGCTCACCCGTAAAGTAGACGAATGGCTGAACATCGGTCGCGTCTAAACCAGGCGAAAGGAGCGCAGGGTGAGTAAAGGCGATAGCGACGCTATCTGCGATCCCCTCTTACCACACAGCAGCTGCATCCAGGCGCACGTCTTGTAGACAGTGGCGGTGTTGCAGAAGAAGAACAGGGCGAAGCAGGCGATGCAGCCCAAGATGAGTACCATGGACAGCAGCACGAAGAAGGCGGCCGCTTTGAAAGCGCCGGAGGGGATCGAGCTGAAGTCGGAGAAGGTGCCATGGCAGGTGAGCTCCCGGTTGGAATTGCCGTTGCCCACACAGTAATGGAACAAGCCGAAGTAGCCGGCGTGTGGGGTATTTACACTGTCCCCGATCCAGTAGGGCTGAATAAATACCACCACATTTATGATGGCGAAACAAATCGTGAATATCGCCCAGAGTACTCCGATGGCCCTGGAGTTTCGCATGTAGTTGTCATGGTAGATCTTGGAGGCTTCTTGCGATGGCAGCATTTTTTCCTAAATTCCCCTATATTTTCCCGGCGTTCTCCTCTTTATTGCCCCTATATCTTTTCCAATGAGCTCACGAAAACGCTCTTGAGATAACAGGGTGCCTTAAAATAGGTTAAAATACACAGATGTTTCCCTAATAACGTGAAGGTCAGTGCAGAGATTTTTTTTTAAACGAAGAATTAAATCTAGTAATTCCGCCACGACTGATAGTGTTATACTTAAATAGTTAAAATAATTACATATATATATATAAACACGGAAAGTGATTCAACAGCGATGAGTAAAATCCTTTACGATTCCCCTCCTCCTTTCAAAAGGCATACAATCCGCCGACTTGGCACACAGCACACATTGCAAATAAAAGATACATTTCACGATAAAACTGACCAGAGCTTTTTTTTCCTATTAAGCCTAATGTGCAGAAATAATCTACATGCTTTGCGTCCCATCAGCACCAATGCTGGCGTTGATGGACAGTAAGCGCTGCCGGGGATCGTTGATGAATCTTCCACGAGCAAACGGAGATGGAGCCCACAATGGGATCATTCGTGAGATCCTTGCTGGAAATCCTCTCCAAACGCAGGATGTATCCTTTTTTATCGTGCATATGAGCGAGTCCCGTCGATGGATCAGTAGAAATACAAATGCAGATGCTGTGCCTGGTGTTGCGACCGAGGCTCCGAATCCATGATTATATTTTTCGGTCCTCACTCGCTCTATCCGGTTTCCTCCCCTGCGTTTCTGCCCTCCTCGAGCAGTGTTGATGATGGCGCGTACACGCATTGGATATTGCAGGATTTTTTATGGCACCGTATCTCTCTTACCCCCTTTACAGTACGTCGCAACACTCATATAAAATACAACTCATTGAACCTGAATTTCTGTATCGACTTACCATACTATTGACATTTTCCTTTTCTGTTTTCCCTCACCTCAAATTACAATGCTATAAACAAAAGAATTACAGTAAATAGATCATATAGATATATCGATGATCAGGACACAAGAGTATTGTGACTCACTGTACAAAACATATAATCATATTATCTGGATAGTAATGCGATCATAAATTAAGTTAGGAAAATCTCGGATGCACATATATGTGAATACAAAGTAAAGGATATTCTGATGCAATGCGTTAAATTTGTAACTTAAAACAGTATCAGTGTTTTAAAGGTACGTTACAGAATGCACACAGACAGTATATGTGATGATAATGGTTACACTTTGGATTTCCAAATTAAATTAAAGTATTGATAATTGTACATAGTAATATTTATCCATGACATGCACCTGCTAGTGCCAAATAGTAGGCAATGTAGGGGGAAGCTATTATAGAACATGTCCAATTGAATACATGTTCACCATATTATAAACCAATATCATAGTTGGCAGAGAGACTTAGGGGGTACAGCTCTCATGTCACTCCTCCAGGGGTTGGAGTTTGAAACCCACCCCTGCTCTGTGTGTATATGTGTGTAATTTGCATGTTCTGATGTCACAAACGGTATTCTAGTTTCCAGAAATTTGCAGTTATCTAGAATGCAGTTATTAAAGTCCGACGCCTTAAGCCCTTTGCTGGAATAGATTCCCAAAGACCCTGTACAGGATAACTGGCGTAGAGATGGATGGATGGATGTATTTATGACATGCTGGTGGTGCCATTTTGGCTCAAAAAAAAACTATTTTAAAATTTCAATATCTTATAAAACCTTTTTATATTTAAGCACAACAATCTACATAAAACATAGGAAAGTTCAATGACAAAAGAACACAACTAAGGTTTGCAATGCTACCACATTATTTTGGACACCTGTAATCTAGACAGATGACCTGGCTGGTATCAGAAGAGCAGTGTGCTTAATCAGTACAACACAACATTTTGAGCTGCACTGAATGGATAAGCAAACTGATAAGGCTGTTTATGAGGACAGGTCGAGTACCTTTAGAGAAAAATGGTTCTCAGTTCACAAACCATGAATTCAAGTTATACTATGCATACTAACAGCAACTCTAAACAAGATATTAAAAATTTATAAAGCATATGCACAGATATCATTCTATCTGGTTGACTTATGCAAGTTACATTTTCCTTCCATTCATCTTTCATAACCAGTACAGAAGACATGTAGCACAGAGCTTTGGTAAGCCTGTCTCAGCAAGTGCAGGAAACAAAGCAAGTGACATCATTTTGTTTAATATTTATTTTCTTAGCCAAAAGACAAACCATAATCAGTTTAATAATATTCATGCAAAAGCACAAGCAAAAATTGCTTAAGGCACTTACACTGTGGACCACTATCACCAGCTGATACCCTAGTAAGACGTTTATTTTGCTTATTTCGGTCTTTATATCTGCGTGTTGATTCTTCCATTTGCATTAACTGCTTATCCAGTTAGGGTCAGCGTGATATGGCGCGCAACTGCTTTTAAAACACCAAGGTAAAACAGTAATTGAGCTCCAGAGACTATGAAGATAACAGGACAGAATCAAGTGCCGAAAAATCAAAAGCAAAAAAAAAAAAACTTTCAAAGACTTGATTTTTAGACCATTGAATATCTCAGGACTTTTGGGGAGTGCCGGATATATAGGGCTGTGCATGTATTGGATGATACGAGATTTGGGTCTGGATGCTGGGACCCTAAGCAAGCAGCCATAGCCCAGCATATCCATTTGGACTCAAGGTTAATAGAGCCATTCCATTAAATAGGCTGGTATTGACCTCAGTGTCTGCACTGAGAGAAATGTCTGGAAAGGTATTATGTCACACTTCCATGGGTTTTCACAAATGGATGCTAATATTGATTAACCTTAATATAATAATAAAAAAAAGCCTCCATTTACATCCCCAGTCTTCGGTGGTAATCTCATTTATGTTTCCATCTACTGTACTTAGTTTTAAGACTTCAGTATCTTTTAGCCTTTAACTTACATAGATACAAAGGATATCTATACTCTGTCTCATATATTTACTTTTTAACTGCCGTACGGTGCATTTTTTGTTGGACGGGAATCTTGCCACTGTAATACTGAGAGGTCTGTTTTAAAGTACATAGCATTTTTAATGGGCTGGCTTACCAGAAGTAATTGAAATAAGTAAGTCAAACAATCATTTAAAAATATTGGAATATTGAAGCCCAACTGCTTTTTCTTCACCACTACCACCATTCAACTTGTGGTTACTGCACACAGCATAAATATTTAGTATTATAACACAATTGTCTGTTTTCCCATAAACTGACAAGCTTTTTGACGTCATCAATGCAAGTATACATTTTGTGGAATGGCTGAATATTTGTGCCAAAGGTCAAGCTGCCCAACTTGTCACAGGCAGAGTTCACACAGTATAATTATTGTGAATTTCTAATCAAAGATTTCATACTAAACAAGTATTAAATCATTTCTGATTGATCGATAAACACGTGATAGCTGAAAATACAGGACCTTCCTGAGTAGTTTTCTTGGCGTTTTGAGGACAGCATCTTGATATGGGGTTGCTGTCTACATAAAAGTACGAGACACTAAATATTTACGAAGTACCTTTACCACGTGGCATTACGCGGACTGTAATGTAGAAGTGCTTTAAAATGACTTTATACTCAAAGACGATTATTGTATTTATTTATTTATTATATTTGAACTCAAACGAAAAGTACAAAATAGTGCTGGCTAATGAAAAACCGGAAAAGCTGAGGAAATCTGTGCGGTGAGTATAAACGCTGTGTTTTGGCAGAAGTGTGTCACATGAGGAGGACATCTTGGGCCGTCATATGCTCCTCTGATAACTTCCTGTTTACCACTTGTTCGCTGTCTTCAACTAGAGCAATAAGACATTCCCGGAACTGCAGAATACTGATGATAAAAATTAAATATAAAGGTGTTTCTAGCGGTTTGTTTCTCTGTGGTCTTGAATTTGTGGATGACATAATATGGTCCAGTCGTTTTAAGAAGTGAGAAGTCCGGGTCGATTCCAATGGAAAGCGTGACTGGGCCGCGAATCCTCGGTGTTTCCTGAGCCGCTACGGCGTTGAACCGGTGACGTCTTCACGCTGCTTCAACCGCCGGATTAACCTGTTAGTCAGCCACTCAGCATTGTTCTTTTTAACCGGAATATCCTAAATATACTATGCCGAAGACGTCGAAAGGGATGCTGTTGAGTGACGTTTTGTAACTTTTCCTTGGAAGTGATTATAAGGAGTCTGTGTTAACTGGCTGCTTTGCTAGCTCGATATCACTTCGGAGGGGGGGTTGAACTCTCTGGTGCCCTGAATTCAGGACGGATACCCGGCTCCGGCCCCTTCAAGCGGGCGGTCAGGAAGAAACTGACCGGGAAGGGATGGCCTGGACGGTCGTCCCGACCCCAGGGAGCTGCGGTGTTTGAAAGAGGACGCGTCCGTTTAGAGGCCGCGGCCATGGCCGGGTCTCCCAGCACGTCGCTCGCTGGGATATCTGGCAGGAAAGGCGACGAAATCGCCGACTTGATCGACTTGTTCTCGAAAACGCAATACCGGGCGAAAGAAGTCAGTCCACGGGTAAGAGTAGCGAATAGCCCCGGCGTGCCTCCGAGTGCCGCTTACATTTAATCCGCAGTCCGTTCATCCACTGACTGCCGATCCATTTAATTCATTTAATGTGACGATCGATTACTTTTGTTTTGTTAGAATTTTCTAACTACCTCGCATTAATCGAATACAATGCTTTCAGACAATGCAGCATTATTGCACTTACGGCCCGGCCAGTATTAATGGACTGTGTGCGACTTGTGTAGCTCAGCTGTCATATCCGTACAGGTGGAGATGGACGGCGTTAGTGTTTTTTTTATTATTCGATTAAGTGTTATTACTGTTACGGTCAGGTGGAGCGGATTGAGAAGCGGTGCTTGGAGCTCTTTGGAAGGGACTACAGGTACAGCGTGATCCAAAACGCGAACGGGGAGGTCTGCGGGCACTACCCCCGGCAGATCGTCTTCCTGGAGTACGAGAGTGCGGAGCAGAGTAAGGAGAGGTAGGTGCGCCTCGGCCACAAGATCCTGCCGATCGATATCCCGAAAGAAACTGACGGCAGCATCCTGGCAGCGCAAATTGTACATCAGGTGGAGCATTGCAGAGCTGCCTACTCGGTTCAGCTGGCTGTCTTGAGATTTTCAATTCGAGACAATGCTTCACATCCATCCAAGTGTATGTAACAGTTTTATTACCTTGTAAATAGTCTGTAGGGTTTGCAAACTACCCCCAATAGTTTTGGTGTAGTTAATTTTAGGTTTCTATTCGAAAAAATATAGATTTGCTGTAAGATTTCTTGCAAGAGAGTCTGAAAGTGTGAGTGCCACTGCAGATGTGCGAGTGCTGCCAATGTAAGCTTTTACATGTGGTAACTGGGCAAGGAACTTCTGTGCTCTCAAAAGACATTTGGGTTATGAATGGGAGCACTGACAAGTTTTTAAAATTAAGAGTATTTTTTATGAAGTGGTGCCAATGTAGCCGGTGTGTCACATGTGTTACCTGCTTTTCAGTTGTGCTTAAATATTTTAATTTTTGTTATATATTTTCAATGTGTAAGTCAAATATGGAAGTATGGTTAGCCATTGGGCTGTTTTGGTCACTAAGATATTTAGTGTTTTGAGACGAACAGGAAAGTCACCACGGGCTTAACTTGCGTACGTGTCACCTGTCCTGGTCTCTGCAGGTTTGAGAGCACGGTGCAGATCAGCAAACTGCAGGACCTGGTGAACCGCAGCAAGATGGCCCGATGTCGGGGACGCTTTGTGTGCCCCGTCATCCTCTATAACGGCAAGGTGAGCTGACCCATTCCACCCTCACCTTTTTTTTTTTTTTTTTTCCTCTTATTTTCTTACTCCAATTCTGTTTTCAAATGGTACAAGACTTTTAGATGGGGGGTTTGCACCAAACCAAAGGTCAGCTGTAGGTAGCGTTCTGCTTAAAAGCTAAAGAAGCTGGTCCCTGGGGGGAGGGGATAGGCTCTCAGGTCTCTCACATGTCCTCCTTGGGTACTGATGCGTGGTACTGGCCCTTGACCACACCTGCAGTAATTCAATATGGAAATGTTCCATGTGTCCGTGACTCAGAGGTGGCTTTAGCAAAAATAGCCAAGTGACATTCCCTCCTCCGCAATCTGATTCATCAGCAATTATAAGCAAGCATCTATTATTGTTAGCGACAACAATGTTTTTAGGCATTTATAAAAGTTTATTTTTAATGACTATATCACCATATTTACTGAAATTTTCAGGTAACGTTCAATGTTTCCATATCTACGTATTATGCATAATGTCAAGCTGAAAGCTTTTACAGATTCTAATGTTATGCTAATCTTTGAAGAAATGACTTTTTCCAATTTTTAAATGTTAAGAGCGTCCCTAGCACACTGTAAAAAGCTTTCCCTAAATCATCTGTGCTCTATTCAAGTTTTTTTTTCTCTGTTTGGGTCGTAACTCACTGTTTGAGCAAGGTACCGGTAATTTTACAAGTTAAACTCTGCGTATTGCGAATCACCCCTGCGAGATGCATCTAACATGCTTTGCGCATTACATGAGAACTGTACAGGCGGGTGTGTGATTGTATATTTCATTCATTTAAATTGGTTGAAATTTTTATGATTTAATTTATTGCCCTGATTCTGAAATGTATGTATTTCGCAAGGCTACAGATAAGTTCATACTGTACATTGGAATTCTACATATGTTCTCCTATGATGTCGTATTTCATGTTAATAAAGGAAATAGACTTACCGTGCTATTTACTCTTGATAGGACAGATGACGCCTAGCTTTTATTGCAGCCTTACTCAGACTGGTTCCTCTCTTTTTAGCACATCTGCCGTTCCTCCACGCTGGCTGGCTGGGGGGAGCTGTATGGACGGACTGGCTATAACTACATTTTCTCAGGTGAGGATTAATTACATGCTAATGAGGGAACAAACACTTGGCCATTGAGTTAATCTATTATTATAACATTATTATATCTCAGTCTGTAGCTCACCTGTTAAGTCTCGCCCTTTCCTCTGTGCCACAGAGTTCCTTTATGCCAATTGATGGTCGCTAAACTTAAGGTGTGTTTGAGAGAACAGGCTAGACACTGAAATGAGAACAAACATTAAATATCAGAGGGAAATTGTAAACATTTCAGTGGTTCGTTTAAGACAGACTTTAATTTTTTGGATAGAAGTTATGTCATTAAATAGACTTTGATTATGAAGAGGATGTCCTTTGTTTTTATACGATTGGGACACAACAGAGACCTCTTGTGGTGCACGGTATAAAATTGCTCTGTATTCCGGAGTACCTTCAGCGTAAATTTCATTATTGTTGCATAAATATCAGTGGCTCATCTGGTGATACTATATACTATCGAATAATGTTTTGAAGCACAGGTGACATTCAGACAATTTTAATATATTATTCTATTTGTACTTTAACACTTAAATAACTTGGGGGAGATGGGCAAGGGGTTGGCATGGGTTGACTGGTTTGGGCTGGTTTCACTTACTGTATTGATCAGCTAATTAAAAATGAAGTTGTCCTCTGAAGGGGGGGGTGTGTTGGTCATTTTAAAAAAAAAAAAAAAAAAAGACACTTGTAAAACTTGAGGTAATTTCCTGTTTGGTAAATGTACTGATTAGTTTGCAAATGATTCAAGCTTGGAAGTCTTGGTAAAATGTTTAATGCAGCGGCCTTGCTCTCATTCAGACCCAGTGGTGTTTTTCTTTGCATACACTGTTTCTTTTAATCACATTCAGTTGTGCGGTATGGTTTTCCTGTCTACTAGTATATCAGAATTGGTTATTTACAAATGTACAATAGAATCACAAAATGCATTCTGTTGCAATTTAGTAAATCACCATTAAGTGTATTCAATCAACGATAAATGACTCATTTTTAAATGACCTCCACCACAGAGCCTGCTCCACAGAAGCTTTCAGGGAAAACACTTATTCTTGGATGTGTATCCTAGCAACAAAGTTTCTCTGATGGCGTCTGACAGATGATCAGTACTGTCTGCGGCTGCCGCCAGTTTGGCTATCTGAATGCTATAGAGTCAGCTTTCTGTTACAGTTTAAAAAAGGAAACACTGGGATAAAACAATACAGATTTTAATTAGTGAAAAATACTAGAAAGTTATATTGTATATAAGATGTGAGTAGCACTGGTATTGTTGGTTAATGTACAAATGTAGTTATTTATGTAATAGTCTTGTTTAGTAAATGGATGTTGTTTTATGCATATGTGACTGTCATGATCTGTTTGGCTTCTTTGCTGTACATAACATGAATTGTTTAATGGTTCTCTCCCATGTAATACATTACGTCTTGGAATTTAATAATGGCCGCCTACAGATAGAGTCCAGGCAGACAGACGGCCGTCGTGGCACCTCCCGTCTCGGTCGAGTTCTCGCTGCTCCATGCAGCTTCATTCGCTTGGCATGCTGTGACCCGCTCGTGTCCACCAGATGCTGAGAATTTAGATAAGAGAGTTTTGGCCAGTAACATTTGTCCTGTTTGCCAGGCACAGGGTTATGCTCCGTGTTTTATTTTTTAAATTTGGAATGAAATGCAAAACAAGAGACTGACAATGAGTGATTTAATCCTTGTAATGTCCTCCTGCTTCACTCAGCCTCTTGTTTTGTTTTATGTATAAAGATTCGTGGGTCTTGATTCCATGTCAGGTGGTCTTGATCTCAAATTTGTCATTCAGTCTGGCTGATGGTACAACTGTTGTAAATTTACAACAGAGTACTAGGCTCCTGGGTTTTGTTTAATGTAAACGCAGTAGACTAAACACACATATATAATAATATATAGATATGGAACTGGTAATCTAAAAAGAGGACTATATTGTATGATTTCTAGAGCCACATCCAAGGGAGCGGAATGGCAGGCCTGTTGTCTTTCACTTACCAAGGTGCTGCATCTCTCTCTCTCTTTCCAGGGGGTTCTGATGACGCTTGGGGGGAGTCAGAGGAGATGCCGGAGGATGACAGTGCAGTGCGGTGAGATGATTCCGTAAAATGTGTAACTCAAATGGTAGATTTATGAATGACAATTGTTTTGCGGAATTGTGTAAATTAACATTTAGATCGTATGTAGTCAATGTTGTGCAGTTGCAATGCTGGATCTGATTACAATCCTGTTGCAGTGTCGTCTTTGTAAACTGACGGCTCACACGGCCGCGTGGTTGTCGTGGTGAATCATGGCCCCGTGAAAGTCGACAGGCCTTCGCCCTGTCACCGTGTGTCGGTGCGGTTTCGCACGTGTGACGTGGCGTGATGTGGTGCGCTGCAGGAACGGCGAGTCGCAGCTCTTTGATAAAGTTCGGGGCCTGGACATTAAGCTCCTTCGCTACCTCTCTGTGCGCTACATCTGCGACCTCATGGTGGAGAACAAGAAGGTCAAGTTTGGCCTAAAGTAAGTGATGCTTTTCCGGGTCCCTCTTCCCGCATCCAGGCTGTTCTCTCCCCTCCTCCTTAAGGCTGATATATTCCTCTGCTTTGAATTGACAGCGTGAGTATGGCGTACCTGTGAACT
>JAODKF010000120.1:948567-993630 GCA_026779585.1 Mormyrus proboscirostris | reverse complement strand
CTGTTAAGTCTTAACTGTCCTTCCGTGTTTAAACAAGCTGTAATGAAATCAAGTATCTAGGAGTCTGGATGTAGAAGGAAACATTTTTGAGGATTGTGAAGTTGCCATTAACAATAGACATTATTAGACAGCAAGATATTATACAGAATTATACCCTGTAAACTGTATGAAACATCGCACACTAAATATCCCTTAAATCTATCAATTCTATTTAAAATAAGCATTATAATGTAACAAATCTGGGGACAAGTGCACGTACTGTGTTTGTCTTACTTAAAACCGTATCACATTCTGTATCCTTACATTTATGTTCTGTACAATAGGAATGTCACGTTTACTTTATTCCTGTTTATATGTTGAAATTAATTTTTATGGGTTCTCAGTTGGCATTTTGTTTAACTTTTATCAGGGATAAAGTAGTTGGAGAAAGGTAGATGGTAGATTGGAAGTTGAAATAAAAGACGAATATAATTATATGAAAAAACGTGTATTCTGTCCTTCATTTTCAGATCGGCGCTCTTTCTTACCCTTTTGTGCGGTTCTTTTCTGTCCTAATTACATTTGAACGTCTTTAAGACGCGGTTCGATTTCGGGCTGTTCTGTCCGCGGCGACAATCGAGACTCTGGCTCCACCTGGCGGTAGCTTTTGGCAACGCGGTTCGACTCGTCTGTCAGTTTGCCGGAGCGAAGCGCTCGAGGATCAGGAACGAAATCTGAAATACGAGGAGCTGCCCGCCTCGCTCAGATGTACCTATCTGACCATATCTCCGAATAGACTTCATTTTACTTCTGAACACGTATACATTATTTGTAATAAAATACAATAGTTATCAGAACTTGAAATTCATTCGGAAAAGATTTATTATGGCGTCTATTGGAGACTTTGATCCGCTCCGCTCCAGCGTACCTGCAACTAAGATTGAAGTTACAGTTTCCTGCAGGTAAGTAAGATCATATGGCAATGGAGCACTTATTTAATATTTGCAGATCTTTAAGTGTGCTTCGTTTATGTAGAACGGCGCGGGCCTTAAGTATTTGATTTGTTTAAAAAAATACCATATAGGGCGAATGAGACCGAGAAGGAAGCACTTGTTTAGTGTATTAATAATATGGACCATATTGTTTCTACAGTGTTGACTTTGATTTGAATTGGGTTAGTTTTACCTTAAGTAGCGCTCAAATGCTTAGAAAGATTTATAAAAGCCGAGACCCACATGGGTATAAGGGTATGTCCACGGCGTGATATGGAAGCGGTGTTGAAGCGCGTTGAAAGGCAACATTTAACGTTATGCTGCCGGGAGTGAACACTGATGGGAACTGTTTGGAACAGTTTGAAACACGATCAGGAAATAGCAGAACGCAAGAGTCGGTGAAACATTTTGTTTGGGATTTCTGAGGGGTGAAAGTATATTTATAGATCGCATTCCTTTTCATATTAATGATCAAAGTGAATTACAGATGCGCAGTTGCATCACTGTTTCCGAAGAGCAGACTATTTGTTCTCGTTTTTCCTATATCAGTTTTTAAACTGTGAATTTCTGTTTATTAATAATGAACTGTAACCTGGTGATGTTTTTTTATATATATATACACACGCACACTCGCGCAAAGAAATGTCCATATCTGAACAGCTTGCCTCTTACCTTGCCTTAATCGCTGGGAGCTTTGTTATGTAAATTAGATTAGATTATAAGTGACATCTGTAATTTTCTCTGAAGTGTTTTTTGTCTATATGTCTTGTATCTAAGCTATAATAGTAGGTTGTAATAGGCCTATCATCTTGTGTATTGTTAAAGAATTAATACATTTGCTTAAGGTGCAATTTCTTGTTCTAGATTTTGTGAGAAATAGTCTGTGTATGTGTGTCAGTTATTTTGACATTGTGGGGACCATTTTTCGGGTCGTCACAAAGATCTGTGAATGCAATCAAAAAATTTAAAATGCCAAAAGTCTCGTATTTTGTTTGCTTACTTGTGGTTAGGGTTGGGGCTGGGTAGGGGTTAAGGTCGTCATGTTGGGATTAGATTATTCCGAATGGAATGAATGAAGAGTCCCCACAAATACAAATATTTGTAATATATAATTACAAACCTGTGTGTGCGTGTGCGCGCGCTGTGCAGGAGACTGTCACCCGCCGACTAGAGTGTTCACCTTATCAGCCATGTGACCTAAGACAAGCTTAAGGGTGATGGATGCATAGCCTACATGCTTTTGATTTCCATTATTAAACAATCAGTTAATTTATCTATAAAGGTGTTTGATATTCATATTCATTATGCGGTTATAGATTTGTTGAATTAAAGTAATTTAAGTCCTACGTTTTTTGGCTTTAAGACTCATTTCGAAGGGGCATTTGAAGAAATATTACGGCTGATGGGGATTTACCTCCCACCCACCTTTTAAAACCTAAATTTAAATCTGCAACCTCTTTTGTCTAATCATATGCCATTCCTACTTCTGAAATGCTTCTGTGCTCCTCGTTGTAATTCGTTGATTATTGCGCACGAGCTGGGCACAGTATGAGGTTAATTTTCACTTCACTTACCCTAACGTATGAACGGCCATTATTGAACACTTAAAAAAAGTCGCTAACCTGTAAAGTTCATTGTCTTTTGTAACCTTTATAAAACACCACCATGTCATCCAGACACTGCCGCCGTGGCTTTAATATGAGACGTAAATATGAGGCCCGTTTTGTGTGATCACTTATCTTAGGAGAATTGAAGCAGAACTTATGCTTATACTATTTATCCTCAAGGCTGAGATCGTTATGTGATGTTTCTCTTTTCTATACCTGTGCTCTGGACATGGTCTGTAAAAGATCGTCATGCACCGCCTTTTCCGTTTGGTAGGGTTTATTATTATAGTTTTGAGGAGCGGTTGTAGTGGGAGATCCCATGCACGTGGTCTCGGGGTGTATTAAAATTAAATTATTTATTTTATCATAGTACCCTGTCCAATGTATAGTTACTTCAGAGTAGGGCTGCACGATATTGGGGGAAAAAATCACATTGCAATATTTATTCTTGCTGCGATATATATTGCGATATTGGGATTTTAATACTGTGTTTGAAATCTTTTCAGCTGTATGATTTCAGGACAGATCAGCCACTCTGTTAGGAACATTACGGCTTTTTGGTCGCGTCGCTGCTGCTATTAACACTAACTGCACATTAGCGCAGGCAAAGGGCTTCACACGCCGAACTACGCTTCGCGGTTAAAGGCGTTTGACATTCATTGGTGTGGGAAGCGGCGCTTCTAGTGCCAAACCACAACCGAAAAGACTACAAACGCTGCGTGTCGGCTTTGTATCCAAAAACCTTTAAATTAACCTAAATTATACGACAAACTTTTGTGGATTGTTTGAGAATAAGAACAGTGTGACATTTGTTAGTTTAGCAAAAGCACCAAAAGCGTCGTCCACGCCGCTTAATTTAATTTGCGTTACTTAACATCGCACTTCCTGCGATGTGACTATTGCACGTGCGTACATCGCGAGGACGATACTGTAACGATATATCGTGCAGCCCTACTGCAGAGTGCTTAAGGAGGGGAAACCACGCCGTGGTACATTAGCTTAGCATAGCGTAGCGTAGTATCATACCGGCAAG
Source organism: Mormyrus proboscirostris (assembly GCA_026779585.1). Lineage (NCBI taxonomy): Eukaryota > Metazoa > Chordata > Actinopteri > Osteoglossiformes > Mormyridae > Mormyrus > Mormyrus proboscirostris. The sequence goes on along the minus strand of JAODKF010000120.1, from coordinate 990,019 downwards.
CTGACACCCTGAGCTATGGCTGCTGACTGAATTACGTCTTCATTCGTATTTGCTCCGAGATTATTACAGTATAATTTCTATTCTGTTTTGTGATCCGTATCAGTAAACATTCTGTCTTTCGGTCTCGCTAATATTAGTTCATTCTCAGCCTCTATTGCCTGGTTTTTGCTGAGCTGCAAGAGGCTGAGAAGACACAAGCTGGCTTCCCTCCAAGCTTCTCGTATTAAATGTTTGCTTTTCGGTTAAAGAACCGCAAACCAAAAATAGGCGAAAAAAATCAGTTTTGAAATGTTTTTAAATGGACTTAAATATACAGTGAATATTCAGCAACAAAGTATATTTTAAGGCTGTGGGGGTTCTCTTGTTCCCACTCCTGCAGGGCTGGGAGTTTGAATCCTGCCTTTAAGTCTGCATGTTCTCTCTGTGATATGTGTTTCCTCTGGGTAAGTCTTGTATCTGTTTTGTACCTGTATATGCCATCTTATGGGCTGGCCTCCTGTCTGAGGTGTATCCCCCCTCCAGAGGACATGTTAGTATAGGCCTATTTGAATTATTTTCTTATTAGGATGCAAACTCATTCCCAAAATTTTTGTTGTCTATTTCTGTCCAAGGCAGCAGAACAGTGCAGAGGAAGTAGCTATGAGTTCATTCTCATGTTCTCATTGGCTGCAGACGTTGATGGAAATCAGACACGGCCATCAGCATTGGCATCTTTCTCCTGTTTCCACCACCACAATAGCTGGACAGCTATAATCACACATTCTGGAACACAGGCCCACTTTTCAAAGCCTGAGCTGGGTTCCTGCGAAGATCCACTGGATTCCTGATTCCTGGATTTCCCCACTTTGGAAAGATCCACTTAAAGTTGTCAAAAATGATTCTCAGCCTTCATAAAAGGGATCTTTTGAAAAGAAGATGTGGATGATAATTTGTGATGATTTGATGTTAGGAAAATGCAATACAGGCATATATCTGACCTAAGATTCCATGCAGGAGGCTTGGGAGACATTCCTTGTTGGGTAAGGAGAGAATTAAAATAGGGGAGAAAAGATGCTATAGGAGGGAGGTAGCTAACCAGCCAAGACGTCAGCCTGAGGAGGTTTCTCTATTGGATAGTTGTGTACCTAACCATTTTGTGGGGGTTGATACTTTGCATCATAATTTGAAGGTACAGAAATTAACTGTACAGAAAGTTATGGTTAAAAGGAAACATGACAAGAAAAGGAATGCTGTAGATATCTGAAGTGGATGGGAGATGTTTCTGTAATTTTCCTGCACACATTCACAGCTCAAGGACACATCTTCATCTACTGTTGTCTTGCAAGAGTTGCGGACCTGTGTCCTTTATTAAAATAATAAAAAACAGAATAGCATTGTTGTTTCAATCAGATATACAGACGCTCCTCACTTAACAACCAACTGTTTAACGACTGCGCAAACTTACGACCAGCCTATCGTCTGTCTGTCTTTACCAAATATCACTGGCCTATACTGCTTGCCGATGACTCTACCTTTCCACAATTACAGGGAGATAATGCTAATTCCACATAAATCAGTTTCGTATTGAGATCTAATAACATTTTGCAACTAGGCATTCTGATCCACAATGTGCAAAGCCTAAGATTTTTAATGCAAATTTGAGCCTTCGTCTCAAGGTTCAGGTCTGATGGTGGCGCGGTGGGCAATGTTGTTACCACATTAATACTGTGGGTTCGAATTTGGCCCTGGTTCAGAGGTTAGAGTCATAGGTTTGTACTTGCAACCCCGAGGTATCGTAACTAGAAAAATAATCTGCATGTTGTTCAAGTATACTGGTCGTTCCACATGACCCAGTGTGGGTTTCCTACAATGTGTGGGTGTGCCCTGTGTCTTGAGCCCAGCTCACAGAGATCCCAATTACATCAGTAGCTATTGTTTTACGATGGATGCAGCAGCAGGACTGCATTTAGTATCAAAATGCTACAGAAATGCTGGATAATCTTGTTGCATTAAACTGATGCTAGCAAGATGCCAACAACTTGTAACCAGCCGGCACTTTATGTGACTTAAAGCGTCAGCTCGTTTTCATAGCACTAGTACACTTCTATGTACTACTTGTTTACTTTTAATTACTCTTGTATGTAGTGTGATTGTATGCACTACAGTGCTTTCGCTCCATATGGCCAACATGGTCGTGAATCGTGAATCTGGCTCGAGGCAGCCATTTTGTAGTCACGTGGTTTCTTCCTTTTTGTCGTTTCTGCAGGAACCTGTTGGACATGGACACTTTCTCCAAGTCAGATCCCGGTACGTGCCCCTTACTATTGACGGGGCTGTGATCACCCTCCAGCCTCTGCTCATTTAGTCTTCACATTAGCACATTTGTGGATATCATCAATGATATTTTTGTCCCGCTGCAGTCCTCGGATTGCTAAGACTATAGCAATTAAAAATGTGACTTTGGGGTAATAATGACATAAGGCGTAGTTAAAATTAGAACATATTCTTAAGGGACTAGTCACAGTACATCTGTGGAAAGTATCTTGAGACGTTCTTAACTTCAGCTCAACAGATAGAGCCATAAATACTTGTGACTATCTTCGGCTCCTTGGACTTTCATATCAGTGAATATGAAATGTACAGTTGGGCAGCTCTGGAGCAGAAAAGGTTCTTGACAAGTCCAAACAGGGTGAAGACGATAACAAAAAAGATGAGAAGAATCAATCGTGTTTGGCACTCTGCTGAAAACAAATGTGCTCTATTTGTGGAAGCTGGTCGAATTTATAAAACGTTGTGGAGCGCTTCGGCGATTTTAATGAGGTCTGTTGCTCTTAATTGGGCTTAACGTCCTCTAGCACAATGGTTCTCCAAGATATTAGACTGGCATCCCATCCAGGGTGTCCCTTTATTCTGCTCAGTTTCCTGTGCTGCCTCAGCCTCCACTTTCCTTGCACGCCTGCACTGGACAAACAGTTATGGAATATTCTTGGATGAGTAATATACAGGCCTGGCTCTGGCGTGGCCTGGTGCCCTGCACCTACAAGCACCATATCACATGGTAATGCAAGGGGTTGCCCACCATGCGGAGGCGGGAAAGCGCTGGATGATTTTTAATGCCGGTAAATATTTATGCTAATCTGTTACTTTTAGAAGCATGTCAGAATAATTTATAGATGCTTCCAGCACCTGCTGGAAGGAATGGCAAGGAAAGGTAATGCTTTCTGACGTCCATGAAAAACAGGCACAGGGGTTATTGCATGAAGCCACTGGAATAGTATCAGTAAAACCAATCAGTTGCATTTTACAATAATGGCAATAATTCAAATTTAGCATAACCAGTCAGATATATCTAGTATTGGGCATTTCAGGTCCAGAAGCTACAAATCCAGACCGAGATTTTGTTTCTATCAACCAGTTGAGTTCTCTGTGCCTGTGGCTCTTTTTACTCTAACTGGTTGGTTAGAAACAAAATCCTGGTCTGGTTTTGTAGCTTCTGGACCTGAAATGTCCAACACTGGATATATAACTAAAAGAGTGTATAAGAGGAGGAAGACTATACACTGAGTATGTAGTGATCTCAGAAGCCTTAGTGGCCTGCTGTTGATGCCTTTAGAACCTTTGCTGAGCAGGTTCAGGTCTCCCCAGGTATGGCGTGATATATGGCATGATATAGTGTGTTGGTTTATCTGCATGTGAGCAACACTGTGGTTGTGCACAGTGACGCAGTGGGTCGTACCCCTCTGGCATCAGAGCTTTGCGCTTTGAGTCCTTTCCTCAGCTTCCTTTGTCTGTGCTGTTTGCATGTTCTTTCTGTTCTCACGATGCTTTCTACAATACTCCAGTTTCTTCCTGCACAGGGGTGGATCAAAATAAGGAAATCAAACTACGGATTATTTTATTGTCTAAGTGAAGCCAGAGAAAAGACACACGGCACCACGATTCCCGGCGAAACTTTGGATTAGATGTTGCACTTGTGTTGCAGACACTGCATTCATGAGCTTATCTACTATGTCATTCGATCATTTCGGTTTTGTTCCATGGCACCCCCATAAATATAACTGGCCCCTGATGGGCCACCCCAAACAAAATTTCCTGTAGGCCCCACTGTCATTGCGCCGTTGTGAGTTATTGCCTTAAGTGTGGGAGACCTAAGTGTGCCCTCTGCTTTCTGGGGTAGACTCCCCATACCTCTGGCCTGGGCAGATGGCAGTGATTGAAGCACCACACACCAATGAGGTGGGAGTTTTTAATGACCAACATGATGTATCTTGATGTGCGTTTGCCGGTTCTTGTCGTCGTTCTGCTCCGTCGTTCTGCTCCATTATCCGTCACTCGAACACAAAATCTTTCACAGCTTTTCCACAGAACGGAGGACTCAGCTGACATAACTTCTGCTTCTACATCTCACCCACAATTCACAGTTAGGGGTGTCATCTGGTAGCTCATCTGCATCTATAATTGGGTACCTCTGCCTCATTTAGGGCCGGCTGTTGACAGATGACAGAACTCTGTGGACTGCATCTTGAAGTCGGGCGTTCTTGCATTTGGCAGTGGAGAGATACCAATTGTAATTCGGTGATGTGAGAGGAGCTCACAGAGGAGGGATCTCAGTATGGTTTGTAAGTCGATTCACGGAGAAATGGTACAATGTTAGTCAGACATAACATAGCATCAAAATGGCGCCATAGTGTACACATGTGTTTTGTGGTGACATAAAGAATGAGTTTTATGGCAGGGAACGCGTTGGCATTTGTTACCTGCTCATCTCTACTCGTACCCGGAGGCATTTCCCCTGAATGAGGTGTAGGGATCCAGATCTTTTTAAATGGGTATAAATAGTAGATAAATACCTGGCAGATATATTGGGATATATAATTTGACTCAACAGCCATTTCTTGAAAGAGCTTAAAAAAGCACAAATCCACAGAAGACAGCTGAAAGTCACTGTGGTTTACTTTGCCACATGCTCTTCTTTCGTCTGGTTAAATTATTTAATCTGGCACATTTGGCTTTCTGTCGCAGTCAGATCTGTTTTGTTCCTGTGAGTCTGAGCACGTGGCATGTTGCTGGCTCTCTGAGCAAGGCTTGAGTTACTGTATCTCACTCTCCGTGCCTGACGGCGCACTTATTTTTAATCATGTCGGATTGTGTGTGCTGGAAATACAGTGTAGTGTATAGAATGATGTGCTGAATGGCCACTGGGATCTGGAAGATGTGTTTCTTCTTCCGTAATCCTCTTTAAAAATTCAGCACACTGTCTGTGTCTGCTGTCCATATTGCTTATATAGTACATGCTCGCAACAGGCCTGGACGTGATCCCAGAAGCACAGGACACGTAGCCTGGGACAGCCTCGTCTGGAGGCAGCCTGCACTCTGGAGCTCTCCATTACACTTAAAGATAGAGAGAGCCAGCTACCATCCTGTGTCAGACCTGTCCAGTAGACACAGACACACTGACAAAAAAGGTTTAAATCTACAGATCTATAACCAGGGTAACTCTCTGCCTGTGCATTTTGTGGGCCACAAGATAATGTTAAATGACTACATGCATTCACGTTACCCAGAGAATTTTCCCTTGAAACTTGCAAATGATGGTGGAACCCCATATTCAAAAGTGTGCCAGACATAAAGAACAATTTCAAAAGGTGAAACGTTGACAATGTGATGTGCCCTGTTTGTGTTCAGGATGTAGTCTGGCTGTGCTTCAGTGTACCACACCGTACTTCAGCTATACTCTTGATACCCTCTGGTTATACTCTGACTGTATACAGGATACCCTCTTGCTCTACCCTGGCTATACACTGGATGCCCTCTGGCTATACTCTGTACTCTGGCCGTACTCTGGATGCCCTCTGGCTAAACTGTGTACTCTGGCTGTGCACTGGATGCCCTCTGGCTAAACAGTGTACTCTGGCTGTGCACTGGATGCCGTCTTGCTATACTCTGTACTCTGGCTATGCACTGGATGCCCTCTGGCTAAACTGTGTACTCTGGCTGTACTCTGCCTCACTCTGGATACCCTCTGCCTGTACTCTAGTAGTAAGTTGGCATTACCATAGGGGAGATGAAGGAGTGAAAACAGGTTTAAACATCTTTCAGCTGTCTAGGGGCTCCCAGTGGATATAATAGATTATTAGCATCATTTGACATTCTTAATGATCCCAACTATTCAAATTATTGAACTTTTAGTGGTGATGTTCATTAGTCCCATTTAATAAAGGGATAATAGGAAAAGAACGGCTTATTTAGCACTTGAAAGGAATAAGTGATGTCATTCTTTCCCGCTGATTGTATGTAAGCTAACCACAACTGTTGCCTGTTTCAGGTAAAAATGTTTTATTTTGCTTGGTCACGTAAATAGTACCTTTGTGAAATCCCCTAATGCTGCCACTGTGGAAAAAGGCGTGATGTCAGAGAGGTTGTGAGCTCTAATCCCCCCAGAACATTTAATAATACCTACCAGACAGTTTTAAACACTGAGCCAAAAGTAATTAGAGCTGGTTGAATTCTCTCTCTGAACTGGAGACCAACCTTTGATTAGTTTATAGTTATGAAGCTCCACTGCTTGGCTGATCTTGTTAAATGAGAGGAAATAGAATTTATTAAAAACGAATTAAGTCAGAAGGTCAGATTCCAGCGCGGCCTGGCTTTCTCTGGTCCCCCAGCAAAACGACAGCCGTAACGGTAATAGGATGAGCTGGCATTGCAGTTTCGTGACTAGCGATGTACAATTCTTTAGGAATTGAACTAGTTGACCTCAATCCTGAAGAATGTGTGGCTGACCTCTGTCGCCCCAGGAAGTACGTTTGGCTGAATGAGATATAAGCAGAAAGTTTGCTGTGCGAATGGAGGAGAGTCAGGTGACTGCGGATGTTTCTAGAGTGATGTTAATTGTTACAGTACCTCTGCCCTACTGACCCTGACATCCATCCTGATTCATTAATTGTTGCTCCCTTACATGCACTCTCAAAATAATCTCAATTTAAATTTTTATTCTTGCCAAAATAGTATTTTTATATTCATAAACCTGTTCTCCCATGGCCCGTCCTCATATGAGTGGTGATGTCTGGTTCTCTTTCCCGTCGAGCGCAGATGGTAAGATGTCAATTTATAAAACATGGGTTTGGTCCCTGCTGATTCAATAATGCTGCAACCAGAGCTTTTTATAGATACACCTCAGCTGCCATGAACATTTAAATTGTCCTAGATTAATAGGACTGGCTGTGCCTCTTACTTTGGAAGACTACCTTGATTGGCCAGTTAGCAGTCATGCACCCTCAGGGACTCAACCTCATACACTCGTTAATGTATTAATGTGCAATTATAGGGCTTTTCTGAGCCCAACCTTTGCCACATCTGCGGGTCCTTGACCAAAGCCGTTAACCTCCAGCTCACTGCGTGCCACAACAGGTGGCTGCCAATCATGGTCAGCTTGCTCTCACCTACAGAGGGCAAGTTGGGGGGAGGCGTAAAGAGAATTTCCCCCATGGGGATCAATAAAGTATGTATTAGTATTAGCTATCAGTATGATGTCGTGCTGCTTCACTTGTCATGCTTAGCCGCTCCCACGTCTCCTGGACGCACAAATTCAAAAACAAGCTGCAGCTCCTCCTCAGTATTCTGGCTGGATACGGGCATCTCCTGTGCCAGCGCGCTGTGGTCGTGTTTTCAAAGCGTCTGCCCCTTGAGGGTAGAGTCCTAATTCAGGGCTGCCTTCAGAAGGCAAAATCATTGGGCTGACATATCGGGAAAAATCTCCAAATCACAGGGATTTATCTGTTTGGCCTCCCTGCAGGGGGCAGTAATGATCTGGACTGAGGTGTTTTTGGACATCAAAAACAGAGGAGCAAACTGTAAAGGCAGAGTGCCCCATTGGTTGGCAGCAAAGCTCTTTCATCTGTCTGTTCCCCACATCTCTCCTTCCCCCCCCTCTGCTCGCCCCGGGAGTTTGTTGAGTATAAACACATCAGTAAAGACAGCTGTCATTCTTTTATGGGTTGTTGATCTATAAAAGGGGGAAACTTTTTTTTTTTTTGTTATGGAACATTAACTTTAGACCATTTAGCTGCAGCAATTAGCAAATTGTGCCCATTTATTCCTAATGATCTGAATGTGCACACAGACCTGGTCTAAGAACTCTATCAAAAGTTTTAATGAGTTAGCAGTCTAGGATGGGAAATCACCATCCGGCTGCCTTGATTTAATGCACCCCACATCTCTTTTTCTCACTTTCCCATGGAATAAGGGGTTTCTGCACACCAGGGGTCAGGACCCCGCAGAAGATTCTGAGACAAAAGCTGCAGAAGCTCTGCTGCACCTTCCTAACGATGATCTCACCCTGGATGGAGATACCATCCTTCGTCCTTATCAGTCTTCTGCTTAACAGTGCTCGTTTTATTTTCTTATTTTCTTCTTTTCTTCCTTTGCTGTGAATTGAAAGGCCTGTGTTTGGCCCACATGGTAGAATGTATCACATCAATGTTCATCAGCTCAACTCGTAAGAAGGCTGACAGTCATTATGGGAACATTCGTCATCACAGTCCAGGATAGAGGAACTGGAAACCTGAGTAAACACCTATCTACTTGGGAGGGGAAAAAAACACTTTCTCTGGGGAATATGTTCGTTTCTGGCGCCTGCTAAACTTTTTATATATGGGAGAATGACTCTGACTTCTTTGTTTGGTCATAGATCAAGGGTCAGACAAATATTTATTCCAACCTCTTTCCAGATCCTTATTTCCCAGGAACCTGTAACTGGTGCAGTGAGTCCAAATTTAATGTCCTCCAGATCTCTGTCAGGAATGTAAAAAGCGATCATAAGTTGAAACTGGAAAATCCGGCATACTATAAACAATAAAAAAGCAATAATATTTCAAAACTATTTTTTTTCACTTGCGTTTCAAAGAGATTGACACAGAAATAAAAAAAAATGACTCAAAACCTAACAAGCAAGCCAAAGATTCAGAACATATACCATGTTTGTAGTTTGGTGTCACAATGTCTGTAATAATTCTTACATAATGGGATAATGGATCCTTTCCATCACCGTCTCTTCCTTCAGTGCTATCTGAAAGCATGTTAGCCACTGGCATTTTTACAGGTGCTCAAACCTTCTCAGTCGTTCAATAGATTCTTTTTCTGTTCCCTAGTAATCAAATGGTTTATTACATATTACGGATGACCACCTATATCAATAAAAGCTTGTATTGGTATTTGATTTATGTAGCATTTTATGTGAAATTACCTATTCTATGTGAATCATGATCAGGCATGGTTATGAATTTCTGCCAAGCAGATTAGCATATTTGAATTTTATAGTGGCCTCTAATTTTTCACAAGTCATTAAAACTGAAATGGTGCATCTTTTCTGGTCCTGCTGTTCACAGCTCACCTGTTTCAGAAGACGGTACTTCGGGAGGGGGAGGGGGGTGTTGGGTGGAGTAGAGGTTGATTAGAGAAATAGCAGGAGAAATGCAGCCTGCAGCTGTGCCGCCAGGACCCCCGCGGTGCACAGAGTGCCGTTGGCGTAATTAACTGGGGGGGGGGGGGGCACCTGCCGCACCGTGAGCTAAATAATGAGCCTAATGGGGTGAAATCAGCCACGCTGGGGGGGGCGACACAGTTTGTGCGTCGAGTGAGGAATCTTCCTGTGGGTGTGTGTGCATGTGTCACGCTTCGCGTTGCTTACTGTTGGATTTCAGATGTGCCTGCTTGCTTTTTCTTCTTTCGTTATAATTGTGCGTTTACATGTCTTCATAATCCCATGGCACATTTTTGTGGCTCTGCACCCTCACAAGAGTAGTAAACCACAGAAAGTAAACCTGGGGGATGGTGGTGTTCTTTTTCTTATCAGCTTTCAAACTTTTCGGGGTCGTATTAATAATCGTATATTGCACTGAAGAAGTCAAACACTGCTCGTGCCCACAATGACTTACAGAGGTATGTGTGAATCTGTGTGTGTCTTTTTGATGAAGTACTCTTTCCTTTCCTGAGTTTTCATGCCTCTTTCCCCTCTTTCTCCCATTCTGGCAGTGGTCGTGCTTTATGTTCAGAGTATTGGCACAAAGGAGTGGAGGGAGGTGAGTCCAAAGGTCTTGCTACCGTTACCATGTGTACATCGTGTTCGTAGTTCTCTCATTGTGTGTATAGTATGTGTTGGTGTTCAGTTCTGTGTTGTTTGGCTTCATGGATAATTAATAAAAGATTCTTCTGTTAAAGCTACTCAATATTACCCAGTTACAAGATAGAAAAATAAGGATAAAGTAGGTATTTCACCTGAACTTCCTGTTGCTTCCTTGTGTGTTTCTTCAGAAAGAGCAATAACATTTAAAGGAGGGCCTTAATTACAGCTGGGCACCCAACTAAAATTTCACAGGAAGTGGAAAGCAACTCTGTATGTAACTTACGGCACATCGGGTAACAGTAAGTTGTAGTACAAATTGGTAGATAAACCAAGCAGAGAGCTCATTATCCAGAGCAATAGCAGGAACATTGCAATAGATCTGTCTGTCTGCTCTAGTATGGCTGTGTTCGGTATACGGGATTTAGAAAAGTCTGTTCCTGAGTTCTTTGGTGGTTTTCTGTGGGAACTGGAGCCACTAAAGTGAGAAAAGTGATACGCAGCGGCAGGTCAGCTACTGAACTTCCTGACGTTTTTCCGCTCTGTGAGATAACAGATTCTCGCTCAGGAGGGGCTCATGAAATATTCACTGAAAGAACCCGGCCTGTCATCTCCATCTTGCCGCGCTGCGCCCACGCTGATGCCGGGGAAGCCCCAATTTTCCGGCCGCACGCTTGCCTCGAGTTCCAGCAGGCGATCGTCTGTTCAGCATCACCCGTCGGTTATGCTCTTTTATCGCGTTTGACTGGAGTTCTTGCCTGGGTAGAGGGGGAAGCAAATAAAACTGGGGACAAGTGTTCTGGAATAACCTGATAGCCAGGTGACTCATTATCTGCGAAAGATCAAACAGCTGACCACGAATTAGTTGCAGAATGCATATTAATAATTTAAATATATGGATATACTAGTGAAAGCCTAATTAATTACACAATAAAAATATGCTGTCCACAGATAATCCCCTACTGCAATGAAGTTTTTGTTATGGTCTAAGGCTCATCAAACACTCATTCACACACAATACATAATAAACAGACCAAGCCATTTATCAGAATTTTTTTTAGCTACTAAATATTGTATTGACTTCAGCAGTCTGTATTCCTAATGCATTAATTACATTATTGTTCATTACCATTGAAAATAATGTGTTAGGGCTGCCAACTTTGGTCAGCCGGCTGTATGTATTTCAATTCTGTATGTATGTAACAGTTTTATTGCCTTGCAAATAGTCTGTATGGTGTGCAAACTATCGCAACGCTTCTTATGTAGCTAATTTTAGGTTAATAATGGAATAATACAGATTTGCCCCCGTGAGCGTGAGAGTCAGAAAGTGTGAGTGTTAAGCCTGACGTGTGAAGGTCGGCAACCCGGAAGAGTCAGAGCACAAAGTTACCCTCTGCGCTTCGATCTCCGCTTCCCGGCTCTCTTTGGGGAGTCATGTTTAATTTGTCCTTTTCGCACCTATCAAAGGTGCACAGCCGTAACCCCGGTAGACAGGCAGGGTAAGGGCCTAGCGGGGCACTACCGGGATGGGGGGGGATGGAGAGTTTGGCAGATTGACCTGCTTACATGCTGCTTCAGAGCCATGAAAACATCACTTATTTCCTCATGCATTTAAATGACAGTTTAAAAATAAAAAAAAATAAATAAATATATATATATATATATATATATATGAGAGAGAGAGAGAGAGAAATAAACACACTGTATAAATGCCATTCTGAAGGATTTATAGGGCAGTTTGTAGGGGAAAGCTGAAATAAGACTGATGTTTAGGTCTTGGTGAGCTGATCACTGTAAATCCTCATTCTGGCCATGTGGAGCCATAATGTAGACCCATCACACAATGGCGGAGGTGAGTCTTGGCTGACCATTGCTGGCGTCACCTCCATGCCAGAACACTGTTACCAGCCCTCGTGGTACGTGGTGCGTCCATGTAACTGCAAGCCACACACAGAAAGTCTCTGATTGTTAGTGTGTATGCAGTGAACAGTATTTCGGAGTTTTGCTGGAGAAAGTGACCACTCGACAGACTACCTCTGTGAGGTCCTGCTGTACTGCTGTGCAAGCCCACATAGTCTGCATGTGCCTCGACACAGACTGCGGGAGCTTCAGTAGATATAGGAAGGTTGCATCTATGTGCTGCTCCTTACCTGTGTAAATGCAGGGCTGTGGTTGGGAGTGGATGTTAGCCTGCATAGTGCATCTTATCTCCATTCCTGGTTGTGATTTTCATGGACACGATATCCATGCGCAGCCGTGGCTGGAAGGGCAAGGAGGACTGTAACTGGCATCCTTGCTATTTGCGGATGAGGCTCCTGGCCTGACCTGAACCCCAAGCATGTGCTTCACTAGTTTGATGCCAGAGTGTGAAGTGGCAGGGAAAATCAGCATCACCAAATCGGCCAGCTTGGCGTACTGCTGCCAAGAAACGTGGTGGGAAGGTGAAATACACTCCTCTCTTCTGCATTCAGGAAAGATCTTATGATGCCAGTCGTGACGACATTTAACGTTTCTTAGTCTAGGGCATTTTTCTTGATCTATGTTTGATGAACAGAATCCTCAGTAGTTTGAAGACACTATGCATCTGTCAAGAAAAAAACATACATCAGAGCATTGACAAAGTCCAGGCTGCATAGAGCCATTCTACCCCAAACATGCCGCAGTTTGCTAGGTGTCGCTTTTCTTTTGCTGCATTAACACCACTGCTGTTGGCCAGGGACCTCGGCTGTGTGAATGAAACTGGCTTCAGCTTCTCGTGTTTTCAAAAATGTATGCTGTGATTTTAAATATATATAATAAGCAGAGTTGCTGGGCTGGAATGTCGAGCGAGAGATCAAACAGATTTTCAGCATTAAAAAAGAAAGAAGGCATTGGAAAAAGAAAAAGCTTTGGGAGGTAATTGCATCGCTCGAGTGACGGACGGAGTTGCATAAAACCAGCATAAAACCCTCCCGACTGGAGAGCGCTCATTAGCCGTGTCCAGAGTGCTCGACTGCAAGCATTGTGCACCTCTGTGGGAGGCAATATGAAAGCTAACCTAGTTTCTCGGAATTTGAAATTACAATGCGGCTCCCAGGCGCGGTGAGCGAGATGAGCCAGATCCAGTTAGCTGCCTGTTATTCACCACAAACGTCATGCTCTCAAGTTTAAATTCACTGGCTGTTTTTGGGGAAGAAGATTTTCCTGCATGTTTTGGCTGCGTCTCAATTTCGAGAGCTGTAATAAAGTTATTAATGCAGATAGCTGTTTTGACTACTGAATTCAGGCCTTCCTTATCTGCCTTGATGATGCTGTACCCTTCAATAATGTACTTAGCTGTAACTACTTCAACACATATAATGCCTATTGCATAAAGGATGAATGTATGCATAACAGCACAGTGGAATGGATAAGGGTCTGTTCTGTGAAAGCTTATAGCAGTGGTCAATTCTCTCATTAGCCACTTAGCCGGCACAATAGAGGAGCCTCAAAGGCATTAATATGCAGTTTCATATAAGCTGCACCTGCTGTTTTCACACATTATGATTCTGACCCTTTCAAGGCAATTTCCAGCTGTTTTAGTGACCACTGCAGCAAATCACCCAAGGAACTTCACCAGATATTGTCTATATCCAGAAGCATACTTGATGAGAATTTTTTTTCCTCTTGTCACTGAAAAGTGTTTGCATTCATATATTAAACTTTGTCCATAGATTACTTATTTGATAACCCATTGGCTTAAATTACAGGAGGGGTGGGTGGGTTATAATCCCCCCCCCCCTCAATAATCACAACCAGCCAATCTGCCCCTAAATGTGTGGAAACCTCAACCCCCCCAATATTCAAACCAAAGTTATGCCCTTTTGTTAGTGCAAAACACATGTGAACCTTAACAACATAGATGTATTTAAGTGTTGTCACCTCCCGCCATTTTCGTCGAAGTAATTTTTGTCTAGATAGATTTTGTTTAGTTTGCTTTAGCAGTACAGTTGACACTGATAGATTTTGTTTAGTTTGCTTTACCAGTACAGTTAACACTGCTGCCTAGCAAAGGCTACAAGACTGTAAAACATTTCCCCCCAGTTTCTTTTCTGTTTTATTTTTGCCTGCTCAGTTCGGTAGAACAGAAGTGATCGAAAACACACTGAACCCCGATTTTGTGCGGAAATTCGTGCTGGATTTCTTCTTCGAGGAGAAGCAGAACCTGCGCTTTGACGTGTGAGTATGAAGATGCAGACGTGGTTTTCGCTCACGGATCACGTACCCGTCCTGCTTCCCTCCATCACCACATTACACAGATTTGATGCAACTGAACAATAACAAGTGTCTGCAATAATAGAGATTCAGCAGATAGACTGTGTCCTATTATAATATAGTTAATTAAACCTCACTTTCTGAAATTAACTTGCTATTTCCTTCAAATAGTATGATAAGTATATGAATCATGCTTGAAATGTCAAGCAAGCAATGCTTTCTCTTTCAGAGATCAAAGATAATAAGATGTTTAGTGTGAAGCAGATAGATTACCGTTTCTGTTATATTGTTCTAGGTTTATCGTAACCCTTACCACGATCTGCATGCGGACTCTTAGCATAATCAGTGTATTTGACCTGTAGTTCCTGGAGTTCATTGACCCAGATTTCTTTACCTGGTTAACTCCTGCCTGCAGGCTTGCATAGGTCTCAGTGGAAATAACAGCTAATTTACTTTGTAGGGCAAAGTGTTAAATTTTAGTTTGTCTGTAAGTCACTGTATTTTATGATTATTTCACACAAATGTGTGTCTCCCCTAAATTTATACAGGTACAATGTGGATTCCAGAAGCTGTAATATTTCAAAGCATGTAAGCACTCTGAGCTCTTTTGTCTGTGTGTTTATGTATGTTTGCGTTACATATCTGCCGGTATTGTTCAGTGGTATGACTGGGCTGGAGAGAGCTGTGGTACCTAAGCTAACAGTCACAGCCAGAGTTGGGGTTCGGTCTGCTCAGAGTTTTTTTCACCCCAAATTTCCCCCCCAGCAGTCTCTCTCTCTGCTGGCCCAAAAAGCTGGAGCTGGATAGGTGCTTTGCTGTTTCGTAGAACGCAATTTTAAAAAGGCCAGTTAATTTGATGATAACAAACATATACTTTTAGCAAGTTAATATCTTAGTAGGGTTGCCATGTATTTATTACTGTTTTTTCCCCCCGGAAATTTTTTTTTTCTTTTCAAATAACACATTTTAATTTCCTTCTTCCTGCATCAATGTGGATAAACAGAAGGTTAGTATAATTTGCCTGTACTTCTTAGTAGAATGATGTAATAGACCAGGGATGCCTAATTATAGGGAAAAATAATGAAATTGCGTATTTTACCTGTTAAATAGCTGTACCATGATAAATAGTATATTTTGATGTATTTGTCAGTGGAATATGGGGTCTGTCTGAGTCGTATATTACAGTTCGACTATGAATAAAATTCCATGTTGTCTTCCACTGTTTGCCAAATTGCTCCGATGTCATCAAAAGTATAATTTAAGTGCTTCTGTCTCATCAAATTTCAAAGACCGTCTACTGTGGGATCTCTTGCCTGCTGCGTTTTGCTTGGTAATGACACTCTTCTTTATTCACACTGCTAAATTCTCATGCAAACTGGTTTTTGAAGTGCTCATCCATCGCCTTTTTTTTAAGTTCTCCCCCAAGGCTGCTTGCAGCCACTTCGGTGGCAAAACACTTTTGTTGTTTTCCTGGAAATATTCCGGGCCTCTTTCTTACTTATAGACTTGAAAACTCCATGGACTCATTTGGATAGCTTCCTGTCGCATTCTGCTTTTCTTGGACCCACTATGCACATAGAGCACAGACCATCGTTGCCTGTGTTGATGGGCAATGAAATAATGTCCAGTAATATATGTGATATCAATAATGTGATGGTCCCTTTGATGTCACATTCAGAACACTGATAAAATGCTATTTATTTCCAACATGTAAATTAACATGAATTTTGAGGATTTGTCAATATTCAGGCAATGAGGTTACATGAAAAGATATGCAACCTAGCACAGTGATATTAAGGTTGCCTACGGTCTGAGGCATTTTGTTTGACAGTATGAGACTAAATGTCACATCAGTAATGCTGGAATTGTCCATAATTATTTTTTTTGTTTGTTTTTTAGGACTTCCTTGGACAGACATTTTGCACACTGGGGGAAATCATTGGCTCAACGGGGGGTCGTCTGGAGAAGACGCTCTCGTACGTGGTGGCCTCAGTATTTCTTAATTGTTTTAGTTGGTGGTGGCTTTACGTTAGTATGTCTAGGTAAATACGAAATCAGTGACTGCTGAATTTATCTGACCTTTGCCTGCTGAAACTGACCAGAAACCAAGACACCGTTGGTAGCTTTGTCAGTTTTTTATTTCTTGCCACTTGTTGCATTTCCAGAAATTGATTAAACTCTTCTCAACTCAGTGTTCATGGGAATGTAAAGGGAAACATGACATTTGGTGCATTTGATTTTGCTCATCAGTAACTAATGCCCAACAGATTAGCTGCACATTAGTGTGTGTTTTGATGAGTCTGCTGTTCTTCACTGGATTGCCGTCATTTCAATGGTGTGTCTGTGTTTCCTCCCTCGACTTCTCAACATAGGTTCTGGACCAGCAAGATGCTAATTATGACGTTAGCGGTTTTTAAATGATCAGAAAAATGGCTATTGGGATGTGTGAATGAATGGTAACAGTGTGTGAGCGTGGCCTACGATGGGCTGGCCCCCTGTCCAGGTTTGTTCCCTGCCTCGTGCCCGTTGCTTCCGGGATAGGCTCCGGACCCCTCGCGGCCCAAAAGGATTAAGCGGGTTGGAAAATGAATGAATGAATATTATAATCAGATACCTCCTTTTCTATGTTGTTTCCTTTCTCTTCTGGTGACCACAAGGCATAGTTGAACTGTTTATGCATTTCGGCAAGCTGGTTAATTCCTCACCCTTTGAATAACCGTTAGCTTTGATTAGTTTATGTCATTAATAGGCAGGAGACATTGCTTCCTCATTTGAAGGTTCCAGCTGTTATGACCTCAGGCAGCACTGTAATTCTTAACATTTTCCGCAGTCTAATAAATAAATTAGAGTGCCAAAAGCTGTACAGTATTTTGAAAAGCTGTATTTATTTTGAAAAGAGACTGTTCAGAAACAGAGATGGAAACTTAAAGATACTAAAATATCATCCATTGCAATTTTTTTCTTTTACATAACGCTCATATTTTTGCATTGTGATTGAAAGGTGCGAAAACCTGCCATATGTATAATTACCCCATGCAGGAGAGAACATATCCATACACAAAATGACTGAAAAAATAAACCCTCCTATCTGCAGTAAATGCTGAAGAATTCTGCTATTGGCAAGTCTACTTCCAGTCACACCAGAAGGCACACACCCAGTGGCAGGTGCAGTGATGGAAACAGGCGAGCCCAACCAAACCCACACAGAACCAGCAGCACAAAGAGTCTTTACTACAGACACCCCAGCACTAACGCCGAATCACCTCAGCTGTACCGGCGTTCTTCTTCAATTATACATTTGCAGGCTGAAATAACTAAAGAAGGACCAGTGAGGTAGGACAGAAAGACTCTGCGGCCCTTAAGATCCACCCTCGCATACTCCTGATCCAACAGGAGCGGTCAAGGGGTGACTAGGTACAGTTATGGTACCTCCATTAACATTTCAGCTGGGTGCCTCTTGGAGTTGTATTTCCTAAGGGGGTTGCAAGTTGTTCTGTTAAAAAAAAAACAAAAAAAAACATAAAGCTATGCACTTTTCACCTTGCTAGCAGGTTGCTATGGCAACCAAGGAGATCAGTTACTCTTCGACATCCACTTCTTGTATACGTTTGAATAACACAGGTGAGGAGGAACTGCTGTACCAGTGTAGACCTGTAGTAGTTTTGGTCACTAGTCAGTCGTAATGTTTCTTCAAGACAACAAGGCTTCCCTCTTCCTCTTTTCCTTAATCAACAAGAAAGAATTTATCAAACCAGGAAAAAAAAACTTAGTTGGTTTATTAGGGCAAACAGCTGGAGCAGCTGTATTGGTTTTGGGATTCCAGATGTTTCTGCATTCCACACTAGCCCTCTCCACTAGTTGCGCCCTTCCGAGCGCTCGAAAAAATCTCTGGCTTTCGCTTTAATCTTAATTTGTCCTGACTCATGTGGACATGGGTGTCCATCAAGATTTGGTCCATCGGTGGAGCTCTGTTGATTGATGTGGCTAATATTTGCCTGATGGATTCACCCCATAAAAAAGCCATTACCATGTGGCTTTCATATGAAGTTATAATAAACAATCTCTAAATACTGGTGGCAATCCTGTGAAGGTATCATCATCACCACAAACTTAAAAAGAAGGCTACGATGATATCTTTGAAATATATATTTCTATCCCCTGAAAAGGAGAGGTTGTTATGTTAGTGGAAAGAGGTTTGACTACAATAAAATGTTTCCTGTGTTATAGGTGCCAATCCATCCTAATTTGGCAGTTTGCTAGCTTGTTCAACATTTAAGAATCCAGGAGGTTTTTTTTTTATGAAAAAGTGGAGAAAACATTAGCACTGTATTTGTTCCTGGGGCACAGCTACTGGATGCAGATCTAACTGCTACTTAATGAGATATGTTTAATCATATTATGTTTACATAATGGCACAATTTGACTGTTCTGTACTAAACGACAAAACCTAATTTGGAGTCCTGACTAAACAGCCGCCGCTGAATGGGTTTGTCATTTCTAACCAATGACACACTTTTGGCAGTCATTTATTTTCTGCATCACCTGCTCCGAGTTACTAATTTAAGTGGAATTGAATTAGGCATTGATTCCTCCTTACGGGGAACCAGCACATAACATTGGCTGCCTTTGCTTTCCTGTGATATGCCTCTGATAAGAGTTGAATCCCGGCTCTTATTTCAAAGAATAAACAGGAACCTTTTAAGTGCATAATGTGTGGAATTTTTTTTTCTCCATTACCTGACTTTGCAAGAAGCCTGTTGTTTCCTTTGTAGATCTTGCAGTAGAAGCGTTAGGCCCACGTTGCCATGGAGAGGCCTTGTTCACATGTGGGAGTGTGGTGGTGGAGTTTGAGCGATTATTTATTAGATGTGGGATATGCCATTCAGCGATATACCTAAGCACTGAGCAGAGTGAAGTAGTTTTCTGTGTGTGTGGGGGGGGGGGGGGTGGAAGAATTGTCTCAATATGTAACTTTCAGCTGCACTGCAGTCTCTTGCAGTCATGTGTGCTGCCCCCATACTTGTTTTTCCCAGAACCAAAATGCAAATGGGATGGAGATAGTGTTGAAGAGGACTGGAGTGGCAGGAAGTTACAGTACATTAGCTTAAATAAATTCTCTTTTTCAGCTCTCGTCCAGTACAGTCAGCAGAAGTCAGCAGAAGTCAGCAGTTTTTCCTCCCCCCTGGGAATTATAGAGCAGTTTCTGTAATGATGTATGTGTATTTTGATTGCCTGGTTTGTGCCTGAGAATCTTCTGTGGTCTCAGGCTATTCAAACAAATGGAAATATTTCTTTGTTGCAAAGTTTTTCATTTTTCATATTATCCTGGTTAACAGTCACATAAAAACACCCACGTAGGCCTTCATCAAGGCATTTAAAAACGCTGCTTACCCTGACAGGTGGTCTTTTAAGTGTCCGAGGAATGAGAATTCCTCGAATAATGCAGTATAACACAGGAAGAACATGCAAAAGACACGTAGACACGCTGAATGACGCAGGATTCACCCGGGAAGGTGTGAGGCCCCGGTGCTCTGCACTGCTCCCTACCTGCATGACTGCTCATTAATACCCATGCTGATACTATACCAGAAACAGCAGTTTGTAGAGGACCATTTGTAGAGGTATCAGGCAGAAAAATGAAAAAGTAAGCATACTGGACTCCATATAATGGACCCCAGTAGTACCGGGTGTCGCTGGTTCTAATGTTATTCATTTGGAAACAGGCGATTGTTCAGCCTGCCTTTGACTACAGTACCTCTCTCACCCACATTCACTTTCTGTCTTTTTTTCAGTATCAGGGATATTTTTTCAAGTAAACCCATCCTGTGTTGTTCCCTGCCTTGCACCTGTAGCCTCTGGGATCGGCTCCGGACCCCTCGTGACCTTCAATAGGATAAGTGGGTACAGAAATGGATGGATGGATGGATGGATGGATGGATGGATGGATGATCATTCATTCCAATGAATTGTCATTCTTGGGCAAAGAACAATGCTGCATTGACATTAGACACGTGTAAGAATGTTCAGTGATGCATGCAGAGATACCTTATCAGGTGAGAACTGCACTGAAAGATGCTCCGCTTGACGGAGTGGTCTGAGGGCCATCACAGGGAACTGCCCGTCAAGTTCTTTACATTCCCCGAGAAACAGCCTGTCAGCGCTGAAAAGACTTTGGTGTGGATCTGCCCTGGCTCCACTCCTCCTCCGCCGCTCACTGCCCACCCAGCAGGGGCATTCCCAGATGCAGGATTTGTCATAGATTTTTTTGGCATTGATTTGCTGAACATCCTTAGATTTTTGTTTTTCCTTCCCTGAGTTTCATTTAAGTTATCACTGTTATTCTCTTGGCCAGTTGAAGTGAGTCAGTTAATTTGCTGAAGTAAAACTGCTTATTGATTTATTTTTTTATTTTAGACTTAATTTTTACAGAGATGGAAATGAACAGTGGCTGTCACACCTGGCGCTGTCAGATGGGCTGCAATCGCCGCCTTCCTGGCTTCAGCCTCTCCCGTGCCGCCAGCCCCTTTAAAGCATCTTTGGCAGCACGGGTCGTGCCCTCATGCCTTCCTGGGCCCTCGGCGTCGGCCTGAATGTGCGGGGTCCGCCTCGACTGTGTGGGCTGGGCAGAAATACCCGTGCTGACTTCTGAGCTCTGTTCCCTTCCTCTGCAGCACCTCAGTGATGCTGCTGTGGTATTAATGCACTGATATGATGTTTGTTGCAGGATGTTAAATATGTACATGAATTATAGGTGTGTTAAACCTGATTGTCAGAATGCCAGGGAAGAAGTGTGTGTGTGTGTGTGTGTGATTTATATTACATTGTGGGGACCAACTTTTCAGTTTCCACAAGTGGAAACTCAATCTTAGAAAAATCTATGATTGCAATCAAAAAACTAAAAGAATTTTGGTTAGTCACTTATGGCTAAGGTTAGGGCTGGAGAGGGGTTAGGGTCGTCATTCTTGGGTTCAGGGTTTTGCCCATTGAAATGAATTGACGCTCCCCACAAAGATATGAATACAAACATTTGTGTGTGTGTGTGTGTACCTTACCTTATGATGTCCCCACAACATGATGAATCCCCATTTTTTCCCTTATGGGGACCAGTTTCCTATCATTTATTCCGATAGTTTTAGATTCAAATCCATCCATCCATTCTCTGTAGGACCGGAGCTCATCCCTAAGAGCACAAGTCAGGGACGCCAACCAATTGCAGGACATTAAATTCAAATATCACGTATTATTTATTTAGACATTGCCTAGCTCTAATAACCTTGCAGACATAACTGTAAGGGATGCATGTGGGAGACCTGGCTACGATTTTCTGTGACTGGAAGCCCAGGATCTGGCTGTCAGCTGACCTGGGCCACCTGAGGCATGATGCTGAGCGCAAACCACTGCACATGACTGGGCCAGGAAATATACGCTCACATGTGGATCCTCTCTCTGGGTGCCGCAGCCTGCCAGATGTCCGGGTCCATATTCAATCTAATATTTAATTTCAGGGGGAAATGGCAGCGGCATTAGGGATGTCTTGAAAGAGCTGTGTGAGAATGGAACTTAATCAACACGTAACCCTGCCACTTCCTTCCTATTGGCTGGACGTCACCAGCCGTACCGTCGTCATGAAGCTGGCTGGCCGATTAGCCAACAGAACCAAACGTAACTTCGGAGTAGCTTGTTCAAACGGGGCACCGAGGGAACGACGCTATGAGAAATCTTTTGCGTCTAAGATGCCAGCAGCGAGATCAAAGTCGTCTTTATTTCAGAGAGAAAACAAAATCCCTCCCTAATGATACTCTTTCCTCTTTATCAGGCATGACTAATGGATTACCGAGACTAAAGTGCAACAGATGTCACATCCATTATTTATTCACTTCCTCAATGGTAATTCCCTGTATATCTGTATCACAGGGGTTAATCCCTGTGTCGAGAGTGGCTGGAGAGGGGAAGGAGTCCTGTAGCTTTGACATTTGCATGAAGATTAGAAGACCCCTTTCACACCTGTCCTAATCCTCGGCCTAGAGATAGGGGTGTCAAGGGATATTGCAAGTTACTAGTGTACTTGGGGAGGTCCCATCAATGGCAGGAAGGTGAATTTCTGTTACGTCAGGGGCTGGGTGCACATACGGGGAGGGCCAAAAGTAGGTATGCAGTTATTATTTTACAAAGTAGCCCCTTTCCACAGCGCTGAATTGGGGGACATGGCAGCACTGACCGGACGCTACATTCACCCGACCTGACACCCACAGACTTTTTTTTTATTTTTATTTTTGTTGGGCGTAGTAAAGGAGAAGGTTTTTGACAGGAAGCTCCACACAGTGAATGAATTGAGGGACTTCATCTCGCAGGCATTTGTGGACATTGATGCTAACTGGGGTGTGTGTAGCTAAAGTGTGTCACAATGTCAGGGAGATACTCCAGGAACTTATCGCCTTTGATGGAGGACAAGTGGAGCACCTAAGAGACTGAAAATGACTCAATCAGTACAAAATAAACCATATAATAATATAAACCATATAGCTACTTTTAAAAATAACTTTGTAAAATAAAAACATTTGGCCCACCCTATATATGTCTTTAGTAGCACAGAGACTTGGAGGTAAAGTTGGTCATTAGTTTCACCGTAGCCTTCATACAACAGCTCGTTAATGCTTGACTGGACTCTTGGCAGCCACTGCTAAGATGTATTTGTCAGTCAAGACAGTTTTATTGCTCCTGAAGATGCTGGCAGTCAGAAATATGGGAACGCCAGCAGATGGTGGTGAGCGGATGACTTTCCAATGTCTTCAGATGACAGAAATTGCCCCGTTCTTCAGTAGAAACAGCACGCCTAAGCTATTTTGAAGGACAACTCTTGTGCTTTGTCCAACATCTACATCCCTCGCTTTCCTTCTCGGGTGAAGAAACGTCATGATTTTTTGATGGGTTTCTTGAGCTTGTAGCTCACACTTGGCTGAGAAGTTCTCAGAAATTACTGGGTGTACTTTCAATCGCACAAAATCTCGAGCACAAAACTCACAAAGATATGATGCTTCTGTATCAGGACTTAATTAAGTCCATTAATCAAAAACCTGGCTTTGACATTTAAAGAAGTTCATTATGTAAAACATAATAAATTGATATATTTAATCTTGTCAGATTAGCTCCTGGCAATCGTCTTTATTTCTGACAGGACTTTGAGGAGATTGAGGGCTCTCCTATATAATACGCCTTTTTAAATTATTGCAGTATGTTGTAATTAAATTTTGCTTTGTTCCTCCCTAAATTTTGGAAGAGATCTAGACGTTCTTGATCTAAAGGATCTCTTTTCTAAATGACTTTTCTCCTTGAAAGTACCTTACATGTTCTTATGATCATTCACTTACTGGAATCTTAATCTGTTTCATAGGACATTAGCCATTTCAAAACCTCTCCACTTTTTTTGGCTCCACCACTATCATCTGGTGTTTGGCTAATCAATACCTCATTGTTATTCAATTAATTAAATCGACCTGAACGAGAAATTTAACAAATACTTGGAATGGCTAAAGTGCCCCTGAGGAGGGGTTTGAGAACTGCAGTACTGTTCTTCTATCCATCCAACGATACCAGTAATTTTTTGGAGAACCAAAGAAATTTTTGTTAGTTCTTTTTATTATTATTTATTAATAATAATTACTGTA
The DNA here is from genome assembly GCA_026779585.1 of Mormyrus proboscirostris. Taxonomy (NCBI): domain Eukaryota; kingdom Metazoa; phylum Chordata; class Actinopteri; order Osteoglossiformes; family Mormyridae; genus Mormyrus; species Mormyrus proboscirostris. The sequence goes on along the minus strand of JAODKF010000120.1, from coordinate 966,022 downwards.
ACTGTTAATATGCATGTGGTCTAGTGTTACATTGTGTTTTTTTCTGAGCAGATATACACTTGCTACCCATATAAATAGCCTTAAACATTCTCTGACTGCCTAGGATTTGTGCACAGTACTGTATATTTGCAGAGGAGGACTGCAAGTCAACCTGTTAGTGCCCTTTATTTTCATGGACAATCCTATCTCCACTACTTTGAGCGTTTAGGCTGGTGTCATCTTGGGAGTGAACAGAAACCATTTCTAATAAATGGTCTTTCAAAGCTATTTTCATGTATAAAGTCAATCAGCAGATGATGCCTCTTGAGATATAGGCTTGAGATATATGTTTCTTAAAGACAAATTGTTAACCTTAACTGTTGGTATTACAACTGCTGTTTCCAGGGAGGTCACCAATAGCCAAGGCAGCATGACGTCAACTAAACCCAGCCCCTCTTGCTGCTGTACCTCTAGCTAGTCTTTGTTTACCTTGGGATTTTTTTTTACTTTTATTTATAGCAGGTGGCTTTAAGATTTAATCTTATTGCTTCTAACTGGTGGAGACTGGGAATGTATGGTGGTTCTAAAACTGGAGACCTTTTTTTGCAGATCACAGTAGACATCTTTGGGAATCTTTAGCTTTAATCCAGAATGAATATTTCCGTTAATATTTACAGGTGGAGTGTAGGGTTATTCCATTGTAACGTGTAATGTTGACTATTGTGTGATGTGTAAGGAGTTCCAAGAAGCAGCAACTGTCTGGTGAGAAACTGATGTTCTGAGAAGTTTTTCTGCGGTTGCGTAACATGCTGCTACATGGGCAGGTGTTAGTGGGAGGAGAACAAGATGTGAAGACATCTGGTAAAAGATTGTGGACCACAAGAGAGAACAGTGTGACATATACTGTAAGGTAGTGTGGTGTGATGAGTGGAAAGGTTAGTGGCCATGGCTTGGTTCTGGTATATGGCTACTGGAGATCCTATGGGGAACCTGATGTGGATTCATTGTATACAACATGCTTTATGGTCCCATCTGGTTCTCTGATTAAGTATGTTTTCAAAATTGTTTTATTGGTTATTTAAAGATTTCCTTCAGAGGCCCATTGTCATCTGGATAATTTTAAAATAACAGTGGGGTCAGATTTTGGAAGACAATGGGAAAATTTGTACTGAATGCTGAATCGTGCATACTTAAATTTTTAAAGTAAGGTCACAGCAATTTTTTATTTTTTTTTTTGCAAAAACTAGCGTTCTGATGGAACATCCTGTGAGAGCTTAAAACCTCACACCAAATGTGTAGAGAAAATCCCCCTGTATCTGTTCTTCTTTTTCTTCTTTTTACGGGACAAATGGTGGGACTTGTGACAGGGTGATTCCAGCAGTGGAGGAGAGATGAGGAAGAACAGTCATTCTGTCCTACATCTTTTTTTAATTTTATTTTGACTCACTGCCATTCTGCATGCTTCATAAAATGTAAACCATCTCTCTGTGTTTTTTTTGCTTCTCCCTCTTTTCAGTGGGATTCCAGGAAAGAGATGTGGGACTGTTATTTTGACTGCCGAGGAGCTCAGCAACTGCCGGGTCAGTATCACCTCTCCTTGGTTTTTGTATTTTTTTTTCCTGCCGCAGACTACAGACGCATGCATGAGCGATGGGCACATGCTCCATTTCTGGACCTGCTGCGTGATGAAGATGCAGCTGCACAGGAGAAGGAAGTGAAGATGCTGCTCCGGGAGACAGAAAAATCATTCTCTTGCTTTCAGAATTCCCTGTCGTTTGATGTCAGATTTATGCCCCTCCGGCCTTTTTTTATCAGCATTTGATGCTGACGGGTGTGTCAAAATACGGTTCATTTTTTAAATTATAAATGTGTGTCACAGATAATGGGATTTTTTTCCCCCTCTGTTTGTATATTTATTATTACAGTTTTATGTCAGAAGCTCTACCCCTTCCGCTTTTTAAAACGATTTGTTTATCCTGAAATACTATTGGAAATGCTAACTGACATGCGTGTAATCAAACAGAGGGAAATGCGATCTCTCCTCGCTCGGCTCAGTCTAAACCGTAAAAGTGGAATGTCTTTTCCAGTATTTCGGGCAAAGTTGAACTCTCCTTCTTTCAGTATGGGGGGTGGGGGGGGGGGTTGCTGGCATATGTAAACCTTTGTCTGCCTGATGTCTTTAACCAGGCATTGTGTGTGGACAGCCTCTGAATGCCTTATAAGGGCAATGTCAAGAAGCAAGTGATTAGGATGTAGCTTTTAATGAGGTGATTTTACTGTAAGATTTTACTGTTAAGTTGTAGATCCTGTAAAAGCTGAGGTAGCTAAAACCCTGACATATACAAATTACAATGAAGAAAGAAATATGCGTAAATAGCGCATGCCTGATGTGTCCTGCCAGCTTATCTCCAGCCCCCTGAGCCTCCATTCAGCACTCAAACTCTACCTAGGTGCCTCAAACAGTATAATCAGCAGAATGAGGGTTCATTTGGTGTCATTTCCTGGTAGGACTTTGCTTACTTTTGGCACAGAATTAGCGATCAATTTCCATGGAAACCAAAATCACCAAAATTCAGCCTTCAAGTTACTCACTCTATTTATTTATTTCTATACTGATTTCTGCAAAGTTGATGACCTTTAAAATTTTTATTAATTTAATTCTTCTGCCAAGTGCTTTTCATATTTTGATTTTTTTTTTTTTTTACTTTACTAAATTTTGTTTTTTTACTGAAATGTGACTTTTTTATAATGCATGTCTTCCTATTGATAACTCAGTTCATATTAGTTATATGCAAACTTGTCCCCGGGCATATTCCACAGTCATGACTGCATAAGGTTTATAAGATGCCTGTTGGATTATTTTCAGAGTTGTTCTTTTTAGTCAGCTAATTACAGATGAAATACTTTCATAACTATAATTGTTTTTTCCATTCAAGGACCTTGCTACCATGCAGTTTTGTGCTAACAAGCTAGACAAGAAGGATTTCTTTGGAAAGTCTGACCCCTTCCTAGTGTTCTACCGCAGTAACGAGGATGGCACGTGGGTACAATTGAGAAATCAGTGTCGTCACTCAGAGCTAGTGTGTCATCTTCTCACGGTTGCGGACATCTAAACTCCACGTTCACCTCATTCTTATGAGTGTTCCATGTACTCATTAAGCTCCATGTTATCATCATAGTCATAGGCATTCAATGAACCAATCAATCAATGAGTTCTCCACATACTTATTGGTGTTCCATGTTCTAGCCAAGTAGCCCTTTGTTTTTCTCATACTTATTGGTGTTCCATGTTCTAGAAAAGTAGCCCTTTGTTTTCCTCATATTTATGGGTGCTTTATGTTCCAGCCAAGTTTTGTATTCTCATCCTTATGGATGTTCCATGGTCTAGCCAAGCCTCATGTTTTCATAATTCTTCTGTATGTTCTATGTTCTAGCCAAACCTTGTGTTCTATTCATCCATATGGGTATTCCATGTTCTAGGCAAGTATTTTATTCCCATCCTTATGGGTGTTCCATATGCGAGCCAAGCTCTCATCTTCTCCTTACCTTTATTGCTCTCCTCATTTCAGTGATACCAGCCAGACTCTCTCTCTCTCTGCTACTTGTATTTTATATTAGTGTTCTAGTCTTGTTTTATCTGCCCCATGTTCCAGGTTCACCATCTGCCACAAGACTGAGGTTGTAAAGAACACATTGAATCCAGTCTGGCAGCCCTTCACCATCCCGGTTCGAGCACTGTGTAATGGTGACTATGACAGGTGAGTGCGACCCGAAAGTTAATGTGGGAGATTGTTAGTGCTGTGGAACTGTAAGATATGTTCTTTGGTTTTTATCCCCACCCGGAGAGGTGTTTACGCTTGAGATGCCAGTAGAAGCTGTGTACCTTTCAGTGTGTTGACAGTTGCTGGATATTTTTTTGGAGTTTGCTTGTGTGCGCCTCAGGGGATCGACTTGGACTACAGACTCCAAAAGCAATTCCATCAAATACATGAAAAGACAGTTTTGAACCCAGTTCAGATGTTCTTTTTAATCCCCAGCAAAGACAACTTTGCCATCTATCTGCTAAGAAGATAATCTTCCCATGCTGTCTCTTGATTTCTTTCCTGTGTCCTTCACAGAACGGTCAAGGTGGATGTTTATGACTGGGACAGAGACGGCAGGTATTTTTTAGTAAACGTCCCGTTTGCTGCCCCTTTGCGTCATTAGCAGTGGGTGTGGCACTCCAAGCATTTCTCCTGCGGAAGCATTGTCTTTGTCCAGGAAGTGTTTGTGTGCCGTGGAGGTTCTTTTATTCACCTTTGACTTTGACTTTGGTTCGCATTGAAGTTTAAAACCTTTTGTCATTTCTGAAGCTCAAAAATATAACTGCAGAATTTAAAGAAGCACTTCATGCACAGTGCAAAACTGGCACTGAAATGTTAGTTTATTAAAAAAGGTCTAATACAAGGACTGTGACAATCCCATGCAAACCCATCCCTCAGCCCTCAAAACAGTCTGTGTGGCCCCCACCAATTCATATAATATATGAAATTGCTTCTGTGAATAAGAAAAGAGCTGCCCTTTGAATAGCTTGTTCTCTAAATCTAAAGTCTGTACATTTTTCCGCAATCGAAGAAGGAAATGGAAACTGTTTGATGTGTTGATTATTGTCGGATATTGGGAGCCTCAGAAAAGGAGGCACTTGTGAATGTCACGTTGGTGCTCTGCTAAAGTGTCCAGGGTGACCTTCTTTTCCTCTTCTCCTCCATAGCCATGACTTCATTGGCGAGTTCACCACCAGCTACAGAGAGCTGTCTCGGGGTCAGAGCCAGTTTAATGTCTATGAGGTGGGAAGCTTTCATTTTCCCCATCAGCTGAATATTTTCATGCCTTAAGTGACTGTGGCAAAAAATATATGCTATGTGCACATAAAAAATGCAGTGTGAAAGAGTGTCATTATTTACTACTTAAGTGTTTAATAGATAACCACATTCTGTTTCAAATGCATTAAACATATTTAGTGTTGGCTGTCTGGCACTAAACAGAATAATATAATCGTGGGAAAAAGATATAGTGTAAATAATTGAGTGTTCACCCTGAAACAGGAAATAAACAGCATTGCAGTTTTCATGGCTTGTTCTACTACACTGAAGTTAATCCTGATCCTAAAGAATTGCTAAGAGATAAGGCCAGGAAGGAACCACTGAATTACTGGTCATGTGAACCGAATGCTCAGCCAATCATCTGTCTTCACTCCACCCCAGGACATCCATGAATGCTGTTGAACTACATGAAGCATGCCCTATGACCTTTATGGGAAAAGGAAGCCTTTATCCCATTGGTGTATTCACCTGCTTCTGAGATGACATAACTCTAAATATTACATTTCAAATTCATTGCTATAGAGGGCAGAACGGTGGCACAGCATTACTGCAGCCTCACCGCTCCAGGGCTGGGCTTTAGATCTTTGTGTGTGTGTGTGTGTGTGTGTGTGTCCCACAATGTAATAAAGCCTGTTTTTTTGAAGTTGTGGGGACCATTTTTCAGCTCCCCGCAAAGATCTGTGAATGCAATCAAAAACTTAGAAACGCCAAAACTGGTTAAGGTGAGGGTTGGGTGGGGGTTAAGGTCGTCATGTTGGGATTAGAGTTTTCCCCATAGAAATCAATGAAGAGTCCCCACAAAGATACAATTACAAACCTGTGCTTGTGTGTGTTTGTGCGTGTGTGTGCGTGTGTGTGCGTGTTTGTGCGTGTTTGTGTGCGTGTGTGTGTGTGTGTTTGTGTGTGTGTGTGTGCACATGCATGTTCTCTCTGTTCACACGGGTCTCCTCTGGATATTTCAGTTTCCTCCCACAATACAAAATGTTTGCATCTTTAAACTGCCCTAAGGTTGTGATTGTTTATGCAATTGCATGTGTTCCCTGTGATGAACTGGCATCCTGTCCACGGCCCCTACTACCCTCTGTCTGTCACCCTGTGCCACATCAGTGGCTATGAAAGACGGAAGGTTGGATATTGCCACAGAAATTTTTCTGACACATTCATTCACTCATTTTTTTTTCTTATCCCTGTCAGGTTTTAAATCCGAAAAAGAAAGGCAAAAAGAAAAAATACATAAACTCTGGGACAGTAAGTGAGGCACAAAGCTCTCCCTGGTGCATTTACTGTCATGGTAACACACCAAGCCCTTCTCAAGTGGCCGCTTTCTGCCCTGTGCCCAGGTCACGCTCCTGTCCTTCAAAGTGGAGTCTGAACACACCTTCGTGGACTTCATTCGCGGAGGGTGAGGGTGGCAAGGATCGTGTCTGAGCTCAGCGATGTCTGTTCAAGCTGTTATCTGACAATGCTAAGCAATCTGACAATGCTAAGCTATCTGACAATGCTAAGCTATCTGGCAATGCTAAGCTATCTGACAATGCTAAGCAATCTGACAATGCTAAGCTATCTGGCAATGCTAAGCTATCTGACAGGCACCACTGTCTTCCCCTCCATGCCTGTCACTGTCAGAATCTGTGTCAGCCATTTCCCTAGATCCTTATTCTCCATACCCACCCCCATGTGGCTCTGACCCTAGTCTTCCTCACAGGTTTTCTGGAGTCTTTCTTAACACACCTGATCGGACAGAAGACATTTTTACATTTAATTGCTAAGTCTATGTAATAATTAACCAGTGGACTAAACAAAACGATTGATATGTTAATGGCAGTGAGAAGCTGTAGTAGTATTGAGCGCTGTATTTTTTTTTTTACAATACCGCAGAGTACTTAAAGATTTTATGAATCGTGACTATAAAATACCAACATTTATTTGTGTATGAGCTGCAACATTTGACCTGAAAACTCCAGCGCTATAATATTTATTGGTTCAGCATAGTTGGCCCATATAGATAAACTTGTTAATTAAACAGGGTCAGCCTAGAGGAATGAGGCTGAAGCAGAACTCGTGAACTTGGAGAAAATCTAGCTCAATGTTACCAGATCACCTCATAATACATAAATAGGTCACACTCCCATCGTATTACAGGTAATATTATGCCAATAAACGTCTTTCTGGATATTCTGTATGGCTCCACTGTGGTTCTAATAATAACTATATGTTTCACACAGGACTCAGCTGAACTTCACTGTGGCCATAGACTTCACTGCATCGAATGGTAAGGGTTTGCACTGCTTTTGACTGTAAACTGTAGTCTGCAGTTGTGGCGCGTCATACAGCCGTAGTCCGTAGCAATTTTCATAAAGAGCACCAGGTGGTGAATGCAGAACTTTGAGGACTTGATTTTTTCTGTTTATGCAGGAAATAAAATGAGTGCAGTTGCCAGTCATTGTGTCCCGATGGATGTGTTAATGCAATCGTGCATGTTTGTGTGCTGGGCGTTTGCAGGGAACCCCTCCCAACCCACGTCCCTGCACTACATGAACCCATACCAGCTGAACGCCTATGCCATGGCACTCAAGGCTGTGGGGGAGATCATTCAGGACTACGACAGTGACAAGCTATTCCCCGCTTATGGCTTTGGTGCCAAGCTGCCCCCAAACGGCAAGATCTCTCATGCATTTCCTTTGGTAAGAAAAGGGTGTTTTTTTTTTTCTTTTTACATAGGAATGTGTGAAAATTACAGCTGATTGGAAAGAGAGATAAACAATTGTGGGGTATATTAATGACTCCAACAGCGAGACATGATAATGATTTTGTTTTGTAATGATAATAGAAAATGCAACAAACAATAGCATTCTGGCTGATCTCTGTTGGGGCTTCCTCCCTTAACCTTCTGCATTCACCCCTTCATCTCAGCTGGCTCCTTTTAACTCTGGCAGTTGCTCCATTGTCTACTACGGCCAGCTGTTTGCTTATTTGCGCAACATTCCCGTCTGCGCATTTGGCACAATGTCCGGATTTAAAAGGGAGAGAGATGGAGAGTGGCAGGAGGGAGCCTGAGATTGCTACACTGGCTCTTAGAAAGTGGAAGGAGTAATTCCGGAAGGAACCTGCAGGCAGAGAACCCCTGGGCGAATTCCTACATTTTTCATGCGCAGGTGGTCGTTAATGCTGCAGCGCTGTTACCTTCCAGGGGCCGTTTCAGCAAAAATTAATTAAATCGGCAAGAACAAAATTAACTTAATGTTATTTTGGGGAGAAGTTTCTCTTGAAGGCTGATAATGATTAGCAAATTATTATAGCAAATCACACATTAAATGAATGCTGAACTTTATATGTATAACCTATAAACCTCAAAGGGGAATAAGGGAGGGGGCAGAACCTTCTCACTGGAGGAGTAAGGAGTGCTCACTGCATTAAGGAGTGCTCACTGCATGTAAGAACAGGTCACTGCACAAGTTTAATACTGCCTGCATTTGTTCAATACGTCACTCACCTATACAGTCTAAATATACAATGCCTGCATTTATATACATAATCAGACCTTTAATATCTATTTTACTTATTCATACACGAATAACACATTTTCTGGTTCTTTGTTGAATTATTTTGCTGCTAGTGTTTATGACAAAACGACAAATGAAAATAAACAAAGTACATTCTCTTTTTTATTATTTGTTTGTTGATATGTTTATTTTATTTGGTTTTCACGAGTTTATGTCTTTTTCATGCTTTTCTTGCATTTCAGACTCAGCTAGGCTGATTTTTTTCGTGGCTCTTGTTTACTGCTTTTAAATGTTACTGCCTCTTTGAGATGATCCTCTTTGAAAAGTGTTTGATGTCCTCTGTGTACCAGAATGAGAGGTCAGAAATCTTACGTCCTGATGGCCGTGGTCGATTTCCAAATCAAACCAAACCCGAGACCCTTCCCTCCATTTTGCATTTGCACCATTAAAAAACTGCAGCTGTTGCTTTAAAAACTTTTTCAATTAAGGTCCACCATGGCGTGACAAAGCTCAGACTTCGTTATGCAGCGTCGGTTTCCATTAATTAAAGCCATTACCTGGAGGAGGCTTTCTGAAGCACAGGGTCCCTTTTATTCAGAAGTCCATTGTTACCCTTTAAATTTTTAAATTTAATTTTAAGCCAAACATAATCCCATTGAGGCATGGAATACGAATTTGAAGTTGACCAGCATATAGACATTTAAATTTTTTTTTTTGTGCTTAACACTTCTTCTCTGCCTTCTCCAGAACACTGACAGTGAGAACCCAAACTGTTTGGGAATCGAAGGAGTTTTAGAGGCTTATTTTGAGAGCCTCAGAACGGTACAGCTGTATGGACCAACCAACTTCGCTCCCGTCATCAACCAGGTGGCCAGGTGAGAGACGGTGGACCACAATGACCTGAAGGCGGTGGGATGGAGGAGAGGTGTGGTCCGTCGCCATGGTTTCCAATGTACCCACAGGCCGATATGCACCGAATTCATTCTCAAACTTGCTGGATGGGGTATGTGTCTCTTTGAGTGAGGAATATATGTCTGTCAGAGTAACGATATCATGGTTGGGCCTTTGAGCAAGGTCCTTACTTCCCAAAAACAGTTGAACCTGTTCTCTGACCCCAAGCGTCACTCACACCTGTAGATGTATCATAGCAGAACAAGCTTGGATTTATGAAAAGCAAAGAACTCGTACATGCATCATAATACGGTGCACCTGACCTAACAAACATCATAGCCTAGCCTAACCTACCTTAAACCTTAAACATGTTTAGAACACTTACATTAGCCTACAGTTGGGCAAAATCATTAACACATGGCCTATTTTTATAATAAAGTGTTGAATATCTCATGTAATTTATTGGCTAATGTACTGAAAATGAAAAACAGAAAAGTCAAAATATGGTAACCTGGAGAGTGTCTGTAGTGTTACTTCTATTATTTGCCAACCTGAAAGAGAACCAGTTTCATTGCTGAGTTGGGGTGGAGGCACAGACATGTAAGCCAGTGCTCACCAGCACAGCTGCAGATGCTGAGCTCCTGATGGAGGCCCAGGGCTTCTCTCTGCTACTTGTTCCCCCTGGAGGACAAACTGTAGCCCCCCATCTCTCACGCAGAGCCAAGCTTCCCTCGGCCTGATTTCTATTCATCTGAAAGGTTCCCAGTTATGAGGAAACGATCACCTCTAACATGCCGGTGTGGAGTCCCTGACTGCATCCTTAATGCCGGGCATTGAGGTGGGGGGGGGGGGTGCTGGCCTTGGAGCTTGATATTATGTTATTTAACCTGCAAGGCGCCCCCAGGGGCACCTCTAGAGAGAAAATTTAATGAGTATTTTCGTATTTGCATGTGTAATTTTTACATTTTCTTTTTAAATTTTTTAATTTTTTTTAACAAAGCGGCTCAAGCTGCCTCCATTTTCCCTGTCCAGCATGGCACTGACCTCGTGAACGTCATTCATCAGAATGTATATATTTCCATATTCTGCTGTGATCTCAACATTATTATAACGATATGCCCTGAGACAGGTATTTGATGTGCATAAACACGTTTGTGCATGAGTCCTGACAGTCAGCACCCCCCCCCCCCAACCCCCGAAAGTGCCTGTCAGCATCCCAGCATCACCCACCCTCTGCGTGCTCTCCTCACATACTCCGAACCAAGGCTTTAGAAAACATGCAATCTGTCCTGTGTTTACCACAGACTTTCTCCTGAAAGCTCAATAGCTGAAATGACTTCAATGTCTTACAGTATTATGCTTATTGACTGTCAGGTTCTATGTCAGTTCTATGTCATATGATCTACACTTCATGCTCGCATTGATAGCCACAGAACTTGGTGGCCTTCAGTCATCCTCTTCTCCTCAGCTCTTACTCACTTGAGCACAGTCAATATTCATATAATAAGTAACTTTACCTGGAGTCTCAGGTGCTAATTACTGGACATTATCTAACACCTGTACGACTGTGGCATGTCACGGTTTTTGTAGGGTTGTGCAGCCATTGTCCCCGCTGATATTTTTTTGTTGTAGGAATGTCTACAGATGTGATTAAGGTATGGAAACATTCAGTGTCCAGTTTTCCTGATGTTCCCAAAATGTTATCCCAGTACTACCACTGCTAATACAACTAAATAGAAACAAACAGCAAGCATGCTACAGCAGTGGGTAGCACTGTGGTTTTGTATCCCTAAGGTCGAGACTTGGGTTCCGCTTGGGTTCGAGACCTTATGCTTGCTGTATGCACTTTTATAAAACAATATTTTATAAATAGTTACAGAACCTGTCATCCATGTGACTTAATGTAAAATGTGGAAATAATGTTCCATCACAGTAAGAACCTTCTCTGCCAACTTTGAGAAGACCTTCCCATAACGTGGGCTAAAGTTCTGGGTACATTCCCTGTTAGCTGGCTTGGAGCCTTTCCAGGCAATATGCTTCTTTTGTCAAATCAAGTCTTGTTTCCCATTGCTTTGCATCACAATATAAAAAATCAGTATTATAAAACTTTAACACACCAGTATTATTAACTCACAACCTTACGAAGGAAAATCCATTTGAGTGGGGAATCAGTGGTTGAGAGAGTATAGGAAATGACACAGACGCACATGCACGCTCGCGTGAATGGCACGTTAATCAGCGTTCCCCGCAGTTTGATGGGGTCTTCTTGGAGGATGATTCAGTGAGATGCTCTTGGTTCTCGTCCCATCATCCTGTCTCGCGGCAGGCTGGAACGCCAGCCGTCCTTGACTGCGCTGACTCCATCCCGCTGTGCCTCTCATTACCCGCCATTACCCATCATTACCTGCTGCCTGGAAGACAACCTGTTCTGCCAAAGTGTGGCATATCTGCACAGCCTAAAGTTCTGGGAAATTCTTACATTTGCATATTTGTCTAATTTGTATTTTTGCAGCTTCAAGCGTACAGCTGGCTCCAGTATACTAATGAGATTTTGTGGCACACTTCAAGGGATTTAATTATCTTAAGATATTTCTTAAATATATATCAAATAAATTGGACTTGCATCACTTACCAATATAACTCCCACGTTTTCTGCTTCAAAATCATGGGACTGACATCCTGTTCTGAGTGTCCCATGCATATGTGGTAAGATTGCAGAGGTTCCATACTCACCACAGTGCTCAATTGGATAAGCTATAGATGGAAGAATGGATAGGTGGGTTGATGTTTATGGGAAAAAAATACAATTAAACTAAACCAGCTTTTCTTTTATTCCACTCAGCTCAAGGTCACCAGACTGAAAATGAACAAAGAATGACCTTTACATTAATGAAGGACATTATTAATTCTGCCTTTCCTGTTGCAATAATTGGCCATCAAAACTATCGCCGTGTCAGGCAAGCTGGAAAATGCAGCCAACGCAACTTTGACAGTGTTTTTGTTTTGTCTGATGCCATTTCCCCCTCCCCCCCCCAGTGTTTAAGGTTATCACATCTGTCATTCAGAGATCTGTCCTGTTTGGGAAACTTAGTGATCCTGCTGTATTAGTTTAGATTTGATTAACTTTATTGATCCCAATGGGAAATTCTTCATCACTGGCATGCTACAGGTTGGGTGACCCACACAAATGTTAGAATTCTGTCTTTATTAGTCTTACGCTGTGGGTTGGGAATCCCATGCTAATGTTGGTACATATCATTTCTCAGTGCAGTTCCGCAGGTTGGGATATCTGTGCTAATGTTAGTATGTCCACTTTGCTGTGATGTGCTGCAGGGTGGCCGCCGGCATGACAGATGGATCTCAGTACTTTGTCCTGCTTATGATCACGGATGGCGTCATTTCTGACATGGTGCAAACCAAGGAGGCTGTGGTCAACGTGAGGTTTATTCGCTACTGCTGGTGTCTGAAATTGTTCAAATAATTGTAATTGTAATGATTATGTGATTGTTCAGTTAAGTACACTAGGAACTTTACATGTATGAAGATGGAGGCAGGTTTTGAAGGTGTGAGATCTGTCATATCCTGTCACTTCCCCTGTTTTTTGTTTATGTTTTCCCCAAAAATCTGATCAGTAGTCATTCTGTACCTTATGTGCCACAGTTTGGTTTACAGCATAGATAACGAGCCTTTTTTATTTAGTCTTCAAAGATAGCATAGCGAAAAGATTTCACATCAGTATTTACAGTTACACCATAGACCCATCACATGCTGATAGACTTTTTTAGATACCCCAACACACAATGCTTTGTAATTTCATTCTTGAGACTTGAAGGGATGGGACAATGTTATTTTTATGAAACATATTCTTTTTGATACAGCTCTTACTAATAGACTTCTTTGAGAAACCACACATGCAATTGTTATACCTTCAGAAACCAGCATATTCGTTTGTTACCCCATCCATGTGACTAAATAGCATCATTCTTTTCACTGCTATGTTTATTGAATCTCTCTCTACAGGCTTCTGCTTTGCCCATGTCCATCATCATAGTGGGGGTGGGCCCAGCCGAGTTTGATGGTGAGCACACACACTCCTCACCGGTTCATCCCATTTAACATTTTGTTGTGTTTAAACTTCGATAAAAACAGAAGAGGTTACATGACCATTAACCAGCTTCTGCATGCTCTGGGTGAGGTCAGATTTCCTTAACATCAATCTAAGAAGATCCTGAGGATCACTACGTATCCAAAATCCCAAGAGCCATCCTTGTCTTAACCTAGGGGGACCTAATGCTTGCCTCTTGACATGAAGGTGGCACTTGTGTGGTCATCCTTTGGACCACTGTTGCCTCCCTTATGAACATAATGGATTTGGTGGAGTCATTTGCGAAAGGTTCTGGAGAACCCAGGCTTTGTGCCGCAGATCAACCAGAGTGTTTGAGACTCCCCAACCATGCTGAGTGAGGGACTTCTGTTCCTTCTGTCTTTTGGATGAATCGACGGTCGATCTTGGCACTTACGTTGTCAGGATTCATGAAAGTTGCAGAGGCAGTGACACTGATGGCACTCTGGATGAAGCACTGGGCTCTGCTCTTAACTTTTAATAAAACTTTCTTTCCTGCACTCTGTCTGAGTCTTCACGGACTTTCTCATTGCTGCATGAAAATGAGCTTGCAGCATGCACCCTTATTAGGTCCGCTGGAGTCAAGTTGTAATCGAAATCAGCAAGGAAATTACTTGAGCCAGAAGTTTCTTGGATTTCTTGGCTTGTGTGAAATAATGTTTTGCATGGTGTATAGTTTAAAAGTTTCTAAATGACACAGGACAGCTCAAGACCATAGTGTTTCTTTGCAAGGAACCGTTAATATTTTTTTAGCTTTAGTAGATAAGTGGCAACTCCAGAGTTAATGCCATCGTACTTCTCTCATCGACACGCCTAAAGTTCTCCATCCCATAGCAATCTTACTGCTATTATTATTTTCCTTATACTAGGCAGGAAATGTCAACTGCGTATCTCACACGGCTGGTTGACCTGCAACTTATAATCACTTTTGCGCGCATGTGTAACTCATGCTTGACATGAAGTACTGAAAGCAGGTGCCTCACTGTGCCTTCTGTTCATACAGCAATGGAGGAGCTGGATGGCGATGATGTCAGAGTGTCCTCTAGAGGGCGCCTTGCTGAGAGAGACATTGTGCAGGTACTCTTATCCTCTATTGCAGTTGTTCTTAACCTTTTTTAAATCATGGACCACTTTTTGAATCTGGTGAAAGCTACGGGCCCCCTCTCAAAAATTCGCACATAAGCACATAAACTCAGTTTTGCGTGCAATGAATACATTTTATTGAACTTTGTCTCATATGCTCATACAATGCATGACATGCACAAAGCATGAATGAATAAACAATGTGACTGGAAAGGAACATAACTTCATTTTTAACCTGACCATCACGGGCTCCCTAAGACCCATTGACGGACCATTGGGGGGATTTCTTTCATTTAATTGCATTTCCTGAGTTTAACCAAAAATGTAACGCCTCCCTATTGTAGTTTGTGCCATTCCGCGACTACATCGACCCGACAGGGAACCAGGTTCTGAGCATGGCGCGTCTGGCTAAAGACGTGCTGGCAGAGATCCCCGAGCAGCTGCTGTCCTTCATGAAGTCGAGGGGAGTGGAGCCCCGTCCTGCCCCGGCCACAGGCACAGCCCCCGCACCACGCGCGCGGCCCTGATCCGACGACAGCAAGGAATGGACTGTACCAAAATGACCCCCCCCCCCCCCTTCTGCTTTCTCATACCCCTAAAATTGTCTTGTGTCAAAGATATCCATAGTGTGCGATCATATCACCTCAGCTGAACTTTACTACCTAGACCCACAAGCGACTCATATTAGCCATTCCAAAACCAAAGCCAACTGACCTGCAGCCCTATAGCCAAATGCTAAACTACATATTATGTGATTAGATCATACTATTACAGTATAGGGATTTCTAAACCTTTGCAGTAAAAATTAAATAAACATCAGATGTCTGCTCACCCTCCTTATCTTCCTGGACATTATCAGTCGTCGCTGGTGTTGGTCAGCAGTGACTAGACTGAGTAAGCTCAGTACCAGCGGTTTGCTAATGCTGTTATATCCATTTTCTTGATGTTGTTTTGATTGACGAAAGGCAGTCGACCAAAGAGAGGGACTGTTCACCTTACCGTAACACTGAACCAATGAGATGCATGCGAAGGGTCAGGCTGGTTCTGTGCTACTCCCCAGGGACTCCAGGATGTTGTTGCTGGGTATTTTTACGGGAAAAAAGAGGGTACCCAAGCAGAACCTGAGAGTGGTTCCACCAGAGGGGTGTTCATTAGTGCGTCGCCACCCACACTGCGAGGGCGTGATCACCTGCCGAATTGCAAATCCTTGGCTGAGCACGCACCCCCATGGATGGGTTCCAGTCGGCTGAGCGAGGCGGAGGAGCACGCAGCTGCTGCAGAAGACCTCCCTGGGGGCAGCTGAGCGCTACCCCGTATGTGGGGGGTGTCTCCATGCTTCCAGGGCGGGGGCGGTCCTCAGTGTAAATATGCCACCCGCCTTCAAAGACACTCATACAAAGACAAGCATACAAATATATAGACACACATAATATACTCTGTGTTGTGTGTGTGGGTGTTAATCATTTTAAATATATTTATTTTTGTAAATCATACCTTGAAGATATAAATTAATAGTCTAAGAAGAACAATATTTTAAAAACGGCTCTTTTTGAATTATTCAATTATGGCATTCCAGATTTAATTTGTTCTTTCACCTTATTATTGTTATCCAGTATTGAATTTGGATGGCGGTACAACTCTTCCTAATGTCATCATTAAAAATAAAATAACTAATCAAACACCTAAATTTAAATACGTGGCAACAGTCTTAAACTATGCATCACCCAAATAGACTTTTCTGCATTCATTCCCTGATTCTCTCTTCTGGGCTCATGTGATCGTTTGAACAGCACATCAATGAATAATTCTTGGATTAGGAAATGCTGGAGAGGTTGAAAAGGGCTCCGGTGCCCCCTAGTGGAGACACAAATTCATAATCTGAAATGTAGACTCGCTTTAAAAACCCTTTCACAAAACAAGAATGACAAACATTCAAGACCACGCTTTATTAGATGAAGCCTTCATTATCTTCTGAGAACTGATTTTCATTTTAAATTTGTCCTTGCATATAAAAACTGTTTCTTAAATATTAGCATTGTAGTGCTATGGGCTGTCACATATCAGCCTCTGTCACCACCCCTCCCAACTTTCACCAGTAAAAGAGAAAAAGTAAAGTTATTACAGTATTTGCCTATCAGACAGAGGTGTCATGCCATCTAATTTTTTGGTCCGTAGGTGATATGGTTGAAGTTAATGCTGGGTGTTGCATTAATATTGAAGTCCGGATGTATCACTTAAGGCGCGTGGTGTGCAGGATAGTAAATGCAACATTATAATCGGGTTTAAAGTTCTTTGTGACCCTCAACAGGATAAGTTGTTGAAAGATGAATGGATTTATTAACACTGCAAGTTTTTGTGTATTATGTGCGGTCTCTGGTGTCCGGCAGTGTCCCTAAATTTTAAGATACACCTTCTCCTGCTCACCGTGTGAAAGATGGGGATACATTTTACTATAATTTAGTATAATGTGCACATGTATGTGGCTTAACTTTTCAAAAGACTTTACAACGTGGCCGTGCTTATCTTTCCCTTATACTATGTTACACCACGTGAGGCAGCTATTTCCGCATGGCATCTGAAAAGTTAAAGGAAATGGACCTAATATGAAGTTTGTAATCTGTGGCCTTATTTTCTTTTCTACGTGTCTGTTTGGGAGGAACTAGAGTTCTTTTGCAAATACGTTTTTTTTTTTGGTTAGTTTTTTCTTTCTTTCATTCATTCATTCATTAGTTAGTTATATATGGGGACTGAATGCAATTACTTCCGTGCGCTCTGCAGTTTTTATTACTGCTTGTGCTGCGGCTGAATCGTTAAATCCATCTTATGTAGGGCAGATAACACGTACGGTTCGCATGCATGCATGGATGAAAATGACAGACCGCTCGGCACTGTCACCTTTTCCATTGTGATCGTTACACATCAATGAAATACCAAGAACCCATTATTTATTGCTGTGAGATCTTGGCTCTCTGTTTAGAAGGATCCCCTGATCATATGCAGATGTGGGCATTACC
>JAODKF010000120.1:926965-948467 GCA_026779585.1 Mormyrus proboscirostris | reverse complement strand
TATATATTAAAAACCCGTGTGGAAGGTTTCAACTGCAATGAATGTTAATTATATGACATTGTTTTGTTGTTTATGATAATTCTCGTGTATATATTTATAGTAACTGCCACTTTAGTATATAAAGTTAATGTAACGTAGTTTGCTACGGATAGTATTTTTGAAGAAAAATGGTTTACGCCTATATATTTAACTAAGATAACATGGATACGATCATACACGCCATGTGCAATTTGCGTCTGTAGCGCTGTTTAGACGTACGTGTTACTGAAATGTCTTAACGTAGATCATAAATTCCATTATAAGCAGTGGTTTGTGTGCTGTAAAGGTTAATACTGTCCATTTAATCCGTTGCAAATCTAATTCGTTTTTGTTCTGTTGCTGACATACAGAAAACAGCTGAAACTGTCAGATCTATACATGCCGTGTTAATTTCCACTTTGGCGTTATCCTATCAATTAAAGTAAAACTTTTTTTTTATCAAGCATCAACAATGTTTGAAAAAAATAAAGCAGCGAAAAATTGCGTAAGAAAACCACCCACATTACGTACGCTTTGTCTATATATGATTATATCAACGACCCTTTTTGAGATTTTTTGTCGGGTTTTCTATATATTGTGGCAAATAAGTTGGAAAGAACATTCCAGTGGCTCAAACGTTGCCAATTTGCAGCTTCCTTATATGAATGTAAAGATATCAGGCAATATTAAAGCACTTTAAACTTAACAATGGTGTCTTTTTTATCTACTTTAACTTCCTGGATCACTAGTCGGTAAATATATTATTAGTTTGTACTAACAGATCAATTTAGCTGTCCGATAGGCCTATATGTTATGCAGTTTCTTTGTTTATGTTATGTTCGGACGAAAAAAAAGTCAAATTGTTAGGATCATCTATCTTTATGTAACAAGATTTCCTGCGGCAAAAAAACGAAGAGCTACGTAGATCTTCCATTACAATTGTGGAAAATATAACTGGCAAAATGTAACCTATAATATTTAAATATACACAATATTTACATTTTAATAAGTTGTCTCCTTGAGAGTCGTATGTAATATTTACCTCACATGTTTGTTGGCATCTGTTAAAATCTAAATACAGCATTAGTGGCAGTCCGTTCCGTGGGCGCCGCTCCATGACGCGATTTGCATGTGGCCCGAGACCGGGCCTGCTCGCCGGATCCTATTACACATTTGCGAAGGGCGGGCCTTTTATGTGTAGCCGCTACAGGGATACCAAGATGGAAATCCAGGGGCTCATCGCGGCCCAAAACCTACAGCGCCAACATGGCGTCTCCTGTCGGGCAGACTTGTCCCGACCAGGAAGGCGGACTGGCGCGTCGTGCCGCACCACTCTGAGTGACATTGGAGCCGCGGACGGTCCGGTGTTACACGAATCGGACAGCGGCGGCGACAACAACAACAATAGCGGTAGCCGGCCTGGGACGTCCCCTTTTCTGCTGCAGGAAAATGGCAGCGGTGGAGGACCGCCCGCGCCCGAGAGGAATTGTAATAAGAGCAACACGGGGGTGAGATGCGTAGACGCTGGGCTCGGCCTCCTGGTTGGCCTAAGGGGGAAGGGGACCGGGAGGCATAGGCCACGTCGGGGCTGCCCGGATACCGGGAGGAGATGCGGGCTGGAGCATGGGGACGGCGATTTGCAAATGGCGTTCCCCATCGACCTGCAGCAGGGGAGCCAGCAGCGGCCTCGGTGTCAGCCGGACAGGAACCCCGGTTTGGAGGAGTCTGCTGCAGGTCCGAGGGCCGTCACGGGCTGCAGTGCGCACATCGATGGCGGGGCCGAGGAAGAGCTTTACGTGGTTTTCAACGTCGCCCGGGGAGGCGAGGGAGTGGCGAGCAAGGAGGCGGGCTCCCCCGGCGCTGTCAGGAGCGCCGCTGCCGAGGTGCCGGACGTTTCCGGGCGGTCCCGGCCGGGTGACAGCTCCGTACACTTGTCGCCCAGAAACGCCAGGAAGTCCCGCCCGGCCGGGGCTTCGCCGCGCTCACGTCCCGTGGGGAGATGCGATGCCGGGGTGACACCACCGCCGCGGGGGCCGGAGCCCGGAACTGGGGAAGGAGACGATGACGGAGACGGCGGAGCGATGGCGAATAGGTGCAGTGCGGAGCGGGACGGTTCCGAGGGGGATACGGACGCGATAGATCGAATCCATACTGGGGTACCTGGTCGGTCCGCGCCTGGCGACAGCGCCCCCTTCGTCGAGGCCTTGCCGCTCAGCGACGGCGGCTCCGCTTATCTTTCAGGCGGCTGCATCTCCACTGGGAGTGCGAACGTTACGCAGTCGGACGACGCGTTTTCGGGCACTATAACCATTAACAACCAAAGTATAGTAGTGACGATTGAGAACGGGGTCCTGACTCTGGCTGCGCCTTCGGAGGGTCACAGCCAGAGGGAGGACTCCTCCAGCCTGTTCAGCCTGAAGGAGCACCTTGGGCTGAAGGAACACCAGGATGTCGTGCTGATCAGCTATGACGGTACCACAAAACCCGCGGGGAGGAACGGAAATGCGACTGCAGGCTGCGTCCAGTATGAGGAATCCCGGACTTGTCTGCCTGTGAGCGATCCAGGCTTGGCTCTAGAGGAGGACTGCTCGTTTTCAGACCCAGGTTCTGTATTGGCTGATGTGCATGGGTCCAAAGAGGACGGTGCATTCTGTGCGCTGGCTCAGGGAGATGCGGTGGTCTCAGGTTCGAAGGATGGGGCGCACGGTGAACTGATGGCGTGTGACGGCCTGCCCTCTACCAAACTGGGAGGCTGCGCCGGGATGGTGCCAAAAAAAGGTGCCCCGGCCTCGTACCGCTGCCCGCAGTCGGACTGCGGCCGGACCTTCGACGCCAAGCACAAGCTGAAGATGCACCTGCTATCGCACGCCGAGGACCAGCGGCCCTTCAAGTGCCCAGTGGAGGGCTGCGGCTGGTCCTTCACCACCTCCTACAAGCTGAAGCGCCACCTGCAGTCGCATGACAAGGCGCGGCCGTTCGCCTGCGAGTGGGAGAACTGCGGCCGCCGCTTCACCACGGTGTACAACCTGAAGGCGCATGCCCGGGCGCATGGCCGGGAGGGTGCCTTCGTGTGCAGCACCTGCAGCGAGCGCTTCCGCAGTGCCGCCCGCCTCGGCAGCCACCAGAGGAGCCACTTCGAACCCGAACGGCCGCACAGATGCGAGTTCCCCGGTAGTGTTCCTTCCCAAAATAAATGCATGGATTTTATGTTATTTCGTCTGCAGTCCTGGGTGTCCCCTGCAGAGAGGGCCATGGAGCGTACCCTAGTTAGCATAAGGCTTTAAGCAGGGCCATGCCTTAAATGTAATGCCAGTTCATAACAGGACACAGACATAGACTGTTTAGAGAGACGCCATATCACCTAACCGCTTGTCTTTGGACTGCGTGCTGGAGAGTTCCTGCTCAGTTGTTTGTTTTCGGCTTCATGGCTTTGTTGATGTTTTTGGATTTTTCTGACGGCTGTGGAAACCTCTCTGTTTTCCCCAGGCTGTGAGAAGACCTTCATCACCTTCAGCGCTTTGTTCTCCCACAACCGCACACATTTCCGGGAGACGGGCCAGTTCATTTGTAACTACCCCGGGTGTGACAAGCGTTATGATAAGGCCTGTCGCCTCAAGATTCACCTGCGCAGTCACACAGGTACTAGGGGATGTCTTGTAAAGCCCCCCCCCCAGATGCCACATTGGGGGTAGTAGTATGACTTTGGGTGTGTCTGAAATCACATACTAACACGGTAGGTTCTGAATTTCATCAGACGTCTACTACTCAACCGTTAATGTAGTATATACTGTATATTTGTGTACACCATGCATGCACATGGACATGCCCTAGTTGTCATCTTGCATCTTGACCTGGGTGTTTTCCAGCGTGGCTAGTCTCCCATGAAAATTAAAAATAAACATTCAAATAAAAGCATGTAACTGGGCATTGTTCTCTACTTAAATTTGTAGAGGTGGCACTTACTCCACCATCTTGAAAAAAAATTTCTGAGCAAGCAACGTTCTTCGCTGCCCCAGTGGTGTTGTGGGATATCATAGTGTCGCACGCTGTCGCACACTTTGGAATTTCAAAGAATGTAGTGCCGTACAGGTAGAGTTTGCTTACTGTCTCATTCATACTGAAGATTTGGACATACTGCTCACTTTGCATACTATGTTTCGCCTACTTTATAGCAAACAAGTATTTGATTTTGGTCACACCCTTCATGTAGCTATTTCACTTACAATGTTTGCATTGATTGATACAAGTGGGCTGTACCTTGACACACTTTTCATCGCTTGGAATCTGTGCGTTCATTGTATCAGTAGTGAAATGTGTTGTGATTCTGGAAAAAAGGCCGGTTGGCATTCAGAGCTTTATCCACCCCAATCTAATTATGAAAAACTGTGAAACTACTTAGGAGTGTGAGTAACACAAATGGAAATTGGTGTTGCAGTGCATTTTGCCAAAGGATGTGTGGTTATTATCAAGAAAGGGTGTCTGTCTGCTTCATTTTTTCCTCCCCTTGTGTGCCCTCTGCAGGCGAGAGGCCGTTTGTGTGTGACTCCGAGGGCTGCGGCTGGTCCTTCACCAGCATGTCCAAGCTGCTCCGGCATAAGAGGTGAGACACCGGGAGGGTGTTCCATCTTCAGGACAGTGCTTGAGTCCCGGTTTGGACAGACCCCTCCCGTGCTGTATCTGAACTCTCCCCCCACCATCCCACAGGAAACACGAGGATGACCGGCGCTTCATCTGCCAGCAGGAGGGCTGCGGCAAGTCCTTCACGAGGGCAGAGCACCTGAAGGGGCACAGCATCACCCACCTGGGCACCAAGCCCTTCGAGTGTCCCGTGGAAGGTGGGTCCACGCCGCACGGCAGGGCTCCCATGTGCCTTGGCATTGTACTGGGCTGACCTGCTAAGCGTGAGCCCTGTCTGCAGGCTGCACCGCCAAGTTCTCCGCACGCAGCAGCCTCTACATCCACTCCAAGAAGCACCAGGTGGACAGACCCCTGCGCTCGCGCTGCCCCGTCACCAGCTGCAGCAAGTGCTTCTCCTCCCGCGGCAGCCTGAAGAGCCACATGATGAAGCACCACAACCTCAGCCCCGGTCAGTGACACCCCCCCCCCGGTGACTCTAACCCGGAGTCTGGGTCCGTGCTCCATATTATTTTCTGTACTGAATATGCAGATTATACAGTTGGGGTTAAGACTCCCGTGATCAGAAGGTGGTTGGTTCAAATCCCCGGTTCGGCACACTGATACTGCCATTGGACCTTTGAGCCCCAGCTTAAGGGGTGCTGCACCCTGACTGACGCTATGCTGTGACCCCCAAGCTTGCTGCCACCTGCATGTGTCTGTTTGACTCATGGAGAGTAAACTGGGGAGGCGAAAACAGAATTTCCTTACAGGGATCATTAAAGTACGAAGCTTCTGTTCTATACTACAAAATGTATTTTTCTTAGGTGCTATTGCAGCATGATTGTATCCCATAAAAAATAGTAGAATGATTTCACAGCTCTAAATGATGTTTATATAGTTTGGTTTCTCGCCCGCAGACCTGCTCAGTCAGCTGGAGATGTCCACTTCACTCACTCCAAGCAGCGAGCTCACGAGCAGCGGCCCAGCCGCCGGTGACATGGACCTGGGCTCCCTCTTCTCCGGCGTCCCCGGCGGGGGCACAGGGGTGGCCGGGGTGACGGGGACAGGCGGGGCGTCCACCCTCACTATGGACATGTCCCTCGTCAGCTCGGGCATCCTGACCATTGACGCAGCCTCTGTGAGTGCCACGCTGGGTGGGGCCGGTGGGGCCCTGGCCCAGGCGGTGGACCCCCTGATACTGGCGGCGGGGGCAGAGGTCGGCCCGGCGGGGTTTGATGCCGGCGCTGGCAGTGTGCTTCCCCAGGGCGCCCTGAACCTGGAAGACGTGCAGACGGTGAATCCGGAGGCCCTGGGCTCCTTGGCCGCCCTGGCTCTGCGCCCCCCCACCGGCTCGGAACACTTGCATGCCTTGAGCTCGACCGGCGCGCTGGCATCGGACCCCCCTGCGCCGCTCGCTCCCTCCAGCAGTTTGGCGACATCTTCGGGGCCCGGGCTCCTCTCGGCCGCCTCTGAGCCGGACCAGGGTGGCGGGGGAGGGGCGTTGCTGGGTGGCACCGACGTTCTGAGCCAGCAAGAGGGCAGCAAGGTGGTCACGCAGTTCGTGTTCCCCGGCCACGGCGGCAGCTTCAGCGCTCAGAAGGACACTGAGCTCCACGCTGTGCCGGCCTGCTCCTTCCTGGTGAGCAAGAGTGACCCCAAAAAGGGGGCCCAGTCCAATTCTTTCATGCAGTCGTTTGATTTCCTTTAAGAGCTGGCATTTCGTAAGGTTTACATGCCGTCTTCCTTTTTTGCTGCCCCGTGTTCAGGAGAGTGGGGGTTCGGCCCGCACGGATTACAGAGCCATCCAATTGGCCAAGAGGAAGAAGCAGAAGGGCCCAGCAGGCGCACCAGGTAACTATGGAGACACGGTTCTGAATTTAGCTGCATTTTTAAACATGTCGTGTGCTCGATTTGGCCCCCTTTATATGCCGAATTTGGCAGCTCTCTAATTCCCACAGTCCCCCTTCTTTTCCCTTGAAGTTTATATTTGTTTCCTGACCTGTTTTTTGCAGGCTCCAGTGTGGGACAGAGGAAGAGTAAAGGGGGAAAGGGGGGGGGTAACTCTGTAACCCCAGGGGCCCCGGCTGGGGGCCGCTTCAGCGAGAGCGTGGCCTCTGCCAGTGGGGGGCTCACCCTGAGAGACCCTGTCACCGGGGCTCAGTATGTGCAGATACAGCTCCTCCAGGTGAGCAGGACCTGTGGGATGTGAGATCATGTGACCTGCTTTGGTGCCAGTTCACTCGACTGATGTCACATTAGTAGCCTTTATTCTAGATTAACAGCTCTCTTGGAAGCTATCGCTTGGTTTTCCACTGTAAAGCATGCGAGACGCAGAATAAAATTAATCGCTTACCATGGAAGAGGTTTTTAAAAAAAGGACATTCACGTTAAATTAGGCTCTCTTGGGTTTGGCTATGAACTATCAGACTTTGTCGCTTTCCTAAGCCGACAGGCACGTAAAAACCGAAGTGATGCTTATTTACTTTTCACACTGTACTATGTGTTGTTATTTTTACTGTGCACTAATTTCCAGTGCCACGTCTGTGACAATCGCCGTGTTATGCAACCATGAACCACTAGCGGAATTAGCATTTGCATTGCAAATCTATTCCGTTCAGCTGTTCTGTAATACTTTAAGTAGGAGGTTGTAAATTTTCAAGTTCTTGATTTTTGGGAATGCATGAATACATCGCAATGTATGATACTACTAATAATTACAATTGCATAATCATTGTCTATACAGACAGCATATAACAATAGAACAATAGGTAATCAGTTCAGTGATATGTTAAGTAATCGCACACCCAATAAAATAGTGCGAAGGCCGTGAGAAAGGAGGAAATGAAGTGCTGGGCACATTATTTGGTGAAGGTGATTTGGAAAAAGTATAACGGTGCTTTTTGCTTGTTGGGTATACATACGCTGGGTTATGTGGAGCACGCTGTCGCGCTAATTTCCATCATCCTGCTAACAAAGAACATTGTACCTTACCGGTTTTGAGTCTTAGACTTATTTTCCTGTTTGGACCTATGGTATAGGGGGGAATACTTTTTTTTCCCCTACAGAATAATATGTAGAATATATGTGTTTTCTTTCCTTCAGATAATCCATGCACAGAACACCGCTATCTGTGCATTTTGAGCAATCAAATGGTCACACTGCTTACTAGTAGGGCCATGTCAGCGCGGGTATGTCTCGCATGCTCCGCAGTGGAAAACTGCCAGCTCATGGTTCAGTTCGGCTGTTGGTAGCAGTGGAAAAGCGCCAATGGCTCCCCTTTCGAGTTCCTGGGTCCAGGTACTGGGGAGGGCGCAAGAATGTGTGTCCATTATGGTAGCTTGGTTTGGAAAATCGGTGTCCCTTTTGGCTGAATATCTCAGGGGCCCAGCCATGTCTTTGCGTGGCCCCTGTACGTCAAGTGTTCAGGACACCTGGTTTGTCAGATTCCACGTTTCCTTGGGTGTGGCGCCAATCCTGCCTGTACCTCTGACCTCCTCCACTCCCCATCCAGGACGACCCATCGGGAGATGGAGACTTGGCCTTCCAGCTCAGCTCTCAGACCTCCAGCTCCCACTCTCAGCTCACGGTCGACCTGCCTGTCAACATCTTGCAGGTAATGGCATAACTCCCCAAACGGAAGGACCCCTCAAACTCGTGCTGAGTCACGTGGGTCTTTGATCTTTGGTCATTGTACTGAACGATATGTAGTTCCATTTCCAAAGTGACATTAAAAAAGCAGAAATTTCATCACAGCTTTTATTACATTGCAACAATTTATTAAAATTTTTTAATATCTATATCGGTAGTATCTCAATATTCTGTTTCTCATGAATGAGATGCGTTCCGAGCGGCCATTCGTAACCTGAAATGTTCGTAAGTCATTATTCAACGTCATTCTAATGGTATACGCAAGTACAAAGAACTAGGATGCTGGCAGATCGTATGCTGCGCTGCTGCACGGCGGGAGTAGCGACTAAAAGTCGTACTAGGCGCAGAAAATTTTTTTTAACTGATGTTGCTGACAGGAAACGGGAGCCCAATGAATACAATTTGGACTTACAGTCCTCTTCATTCATATGTCTGAATGTTCGTAAGTAGAGGAGCGTCTGTATTTTATGTGTACTTTATCTCCCTGCAGTACATTTACTTTGTTTGCACTGTGTGTATTGTCTTTGCACCGTGTCTGTCTTTGCACTACGTTGTTGGCGCTGTATACACCAGAATTTCCCACTGGGATGATAAAGTCCATCTTAATCTTAATCTGAACTACAGCTGGAGCCAGTAAATGCAGCCTGGATGAGTGCCCAGTAAGGGGGGGGTTTCACACCCCTTGTGTGGTTCAACACCCCCTGGCAGGACTGTGTATTAAGAGCGTCTGTGGTGTCCATGCAGGAGCCCCCTGTCACAGCGGAGGACGACACCGGCTCGGAAACCTCGCAGTTCACCGGAAGTACCATTAACCTGCAAGACCTAGAGTGAGGCAGGCGCAGACGGAGCCGTTTAAAGGGCCGGCGACGTGCCCGGTCTTGCTGATCTCCAGATGGTGGATTTTCAGCCTAGATTTGATGAC
This sequence comes from Mormyrus proboscirostris, assembly GCA_026779585.1. Classification (NCBI taxonomy): domain Eukaryota; kingdom Metazoa; phylum Chordata; class Actinopteri; order Osteoglossiformes; family Mormyridae; genus Mormyrus; species Mormyrus proboscirostris. The sequence continues at coordinate 939,262 of JAODKF010000120.1, read as the reverse complement.
TAATTGAATGGTTCTTTTTGGTGTTTTTGTTTTTAAAGAGGATATTTTCCAAAAGAAGAAAATTTCTAAAATGATCTTTTTGATAAGGCCTGTGTTTATATGAATTTATACCTACTGGGTGGGGATAACTAGCCTTTAGCATTATTGCTCAATAGGACAAAGACCTAAACATTTTGCATTTTTCATTTGGAAAAATAAATGTGCAGTGAAAAAAGGCTTTTAAAGAATGCATATTTACGTTAAATATTTCATATTGCAGGGAGATGGTCCTTTTGAGCTTAAGTGTGTTTCTGGACTGTTAAATAATTAACACACGTGGTATTTTGTTTATCGAGTTCCTTTTTTTTTTAACACAAAGTCCTACATCCTTGCTTCTTACAAGTCAGAAGACAAATTGTTTATATTTGTGGTTTTATTTATTTTTTCTATTCAGTAGCCTCTGAGAATCCTAGTTCAGATGTTGTTTTTTTTTTTTTTTTTTTTTTTATGTCATGTCTATAAGACTAAAAATCCACTTCATTTTGTATGTATCTGTATATCTATCGTTTACTTATTTATTAGGTTTGGTCTAACAGAATGGGGGCGGGACAACGAAACAGTGAATAAAATGGAGGAGAAGCACAACCAGTACGCTGTGGCTGCTGTCTGACGATGACCTATGCCAGAAAAATAACACTGGCTATTAACACCAAAGAGGCTACACTGAATGGGAGTGCGTGATGGATTCAGTGAACTGTCTGGTTATTCTATAATAGTAAGACACCCTTAACTAGCCCCTACGATACTGAAACAATAGTGTACCATTTGTGATTACTTTGAATCTTTCAGTGGCTCTCAATACCCATCCAAAAATGGTGTGTGTGTTGTCTTGCCAGGCAGCTGGTAGTACTGCATAAGAGACTTGTGCTTTATCTGAATGTGCTGAGCTGTTAAAAGCATTCAATTTCCAGTATTTGTGAAAATATCTTTTTACTTGGTAATATTCTTCTAGCGGTAAGTATATCAGGATTTTAAAATTTTGATATCGGTCCTTCTCGATATACAGTGAGTTTTCTGTCTCTATGACTTCACAACTTCTCTAAAATGAGTCACACTTACAGCAAATGGCTTCCTGCCTCAATTTGCATATTACAAGGAAATTGGGGAAAAAAATGTTTCGAAACATTATTTTTGTTAGGTGTAGGTCACATGTTACAGATGGCGAAGTACGCAGGACAGTGAGAACCTGCTAATATTCATGTTCCACCTTGCTAGTCGTTTTTAAATAAGAATTTGATAGCGACAGTAAATGTTTGGTGCATGTCTGCTGTTTTGGGAGGTGAGGAACATTAACAGCATGTATGTGTTTTTGTGCAAAATCTTGGTATTTTCCATCCTGGCAGTAAAAGTGGTGTAATAAAGTGCCAGTTCTTAATAATCAAGTCATATTCTATTCAACAATAATTCTATTCAATCTTATTCTTGAAACAATAACACACTATGGTGGCATAAGGGACATGTACTCTCCTGGAAAACTCAATTATTGTCTAACATTTACATTTTGTGATTACTACATGCATGTCTCCAACAGGATGCAATACCTTTGCAGCCCGTGCATGAGCACTATATCCATTACTGTTATATTTTGAGTCCCTGTGCTTGACAATATGTATTCCTATTTGTTAAGCATGTGACTATTCTCACAGAGTGCTAAAAACATGAAAACCATCACATTTTTTTCCCAATGATTTTGAAGCTAAAACCAGATAACAGGAAAGACTTGTATGAAACATTTCTGGCTAAGATCTTAATTATTGTTTTACAAACTAACAATTGTATTCAAAAACAAAAAGAGACTAAATGTCTGTTGCCCATGTGTCTTGGTTGCTTTCCCCGTGAAGATGCAGGTACTACCAGCGCTCCAGTTATCAGTGAGATCTGGACATCCATGTCCCATTCAGCTCATGGTGAAGAAGTACAGATACTCCTCTTTCTCCTTGTCTGTGACTTCTGCATCTGTGCTCTCCTTTGTTTTGAATGCTGGAGGCTGAGAGCGGAACATCAGCTTCTTTCCAGTCTGGAAAAAAACCCCAGTAGTGTATTACTGTTACAAGCCAGGCACCAGTAAAAAGGCCCCACTGAAACCTAAGAGCACGGTATGAGCATCTGAGCTGCAGTTTGATGCCTGTAGGGCAGTGATTCTAACACTCCTTCCTCAGAGACCCCCCACCCAATCTGCATATTCCTCCACCAGCACACCTGATGGGCACTTGATGAGCTCAACTGGTTGTACAGGTGCTGGAATGTAAGGAAAAGTGTGGAACAGCTGGGAATCTAGGAAGGGTTTGAGAACCTCATTGTGTGTTATGAAAGACACTTGGGGGGGGGGGGGGTACAGGTTTGACCAAATAGGTTAGTGCTTGCTTACAGTGGGGGGAGGTGCTTCCCAGATCAGGGGTGTTAAGGTTAGAACCCCCCAAGAGAGCTGGCTAGTAAACACCAGGATTTGGCACCCGTCCTTAAGCACTGCATAGCGGGCTTTACGATCACGCATGGTCATGTGTGCGGGGGCCTCACGGTTTTCTTTATGGCCGCCTGTGACCTCTCCATGGCTCTGCGCATGCGTTCCTCCTGATGCTGCTTCTTCTGCTGAAGCTTGTCCTCTCTAAGCCTGAAGCAATCCACTAAATAAATCAGTATGTAAATTCCTGCATATATTTCACAATCCATTCAACACATTTTCTCTGTTACAGCATTTAGACTCTCATCAGATACAGTATTCTCTCTGCTCTCCCTGTACCCTTTATTTTGCCCCCTTAGCAATCACTATTTTGATGTGACTTGCCTGAGTCTCCTCTCCTTCTCCTTGGCCCGTTCGGCTATGAGCAGACGCTCCCGAGGGATGAGTTCCGTGGACTCCAGCAGCTCGCACAGTCGGCGCTCGATGGCTGTCAGCATGGCCAGGGCACTCAGGTTGGCGTCGCTGTCCCCCACGCAGCTTCGGTATACCTCTTCCACCTTAGACACCAGTGAGTCCAGCAGGGTATCCTGTGGGCCAATCAGGACATGGGTTTCTGATAGGATTGTGTTTCAACCAACCAGATGAGTATAAATAATCATAGTCACAGAATACCGAACTGGCGGGTCGAAACAAAATCTTGATCTGGATTTTTAACTCCTGGACCTAAAATGTCTGTCAGAGTGGTTTGCTACAGTATCCCTCGGACGCCCCAAGGTCTACCTGGTCCTCTGCTTTGACGTTCCCAAAGGAAAATAGCTGGACTTTGAGCTCCATTTCAGCTGCTCGCTCCTTCTCCAGCTCAATGTTACGTGTCATGACATCAATCTGCTGTGTCAACTGCTCCTTCTCTTGTTCCCTGTGTAGGGTGGTGAATGTTGGGATGCAACAGTCAGCACGACTTTTGATTGGCTCATGTTAAAAATTCAGGTGTTGCAATTTGCCGCCTTGGAATGAGTTTTGGGTTGGATTAAACAGCATCTGGGTTTGTTTATGGTATATCTGGGACGACTTCCCGAAGCTCACATCTTCTTGCGTGTGGCTTCCATGATCTGGCCATACTCCTCCAGTGCCTCTTCGGTCTCACGGGAGTTCTGTATCAGAGAGAGGTTCTGCTCTTCCAGCACGTTCAACAGGTCCAGGAGCTGCTCTGGGTTTGTGAAGTACAACACTGGCTCCTCCTGTAGGGGGTGCCAGAGAGCATACAAATGCGCAGCCCCGATAAGATGCATTTTAGTTTATGGTCCCATTAGTGTAAGAACATTCTATGACTGAATTGTTTAAGTTTAAGTTTAGCTGAACCTGACCTCGCAGTCTGATGAGCCAGTGTCCTCAGTGTTTGATGTCATACTCCTGAGAGAGATGAATGAACACAATAAAGCAAAAGAATTTTCAGTATGGCAACAAATGGCATGAAAATATCAAATTTAGCAGTAGGTAAATTTTAAACCTATGGAGAACCACTTACGTCCAGGCTCCAAACCCCCGCGACCCTGAACAAGTCATTTCAGAAGATGGATGGATGGATAGAGAATCACTTACGGTGTTTTTCCTTGATTTTTTGGGCTGGAGGACTTAAGTCTGTGTCGGGATGGAGTCCTGGCTTCCCGGAGCGGAGGCAGCTCTCTCCTAGCAACGGAGGCCTTGCTGTCAGAACCTACCATTGACAGAGGAGATGATAGAGGGGTTGTGTGTAAAGAAATAGACTCACAAAAAATAACCATAGTGTGGCAGCAGTGTGTGGCTCAGAAGGCTAAGCTGCTGTGATCAGAAGGTTGCTGGTTTGAGTCCCAGCCTTAGCAGAACATTAGTCACATCCGTGGGCCCTTGAGCAAGGCCCTTAACCGCCATCTGTGTATTTCATGGAGAGCAAGATGGGACGGGCAAAAAATGAAATTCCGCATGGGATAGAATATCACTATTCTATCCCATTCTACAGGGGCAAGAAAATCTGATATGGACAGGAAGCAAAATGTCACTATACATCATTGCATAAATACAGAGTTTGGTTCTGTTTAATCATTGATTACAGAGCAACGTCTACAATACACCCTGTAGAAGATTTATCAGTTGCGTCCTGCTTTTGTGAATATAACAATGTTTAGCTCATTTCTGTTCAGTGGCTGATTTACGTTTTCCCAGCTGCCCCGTTCTCTTCTCCTTGTCATTTTCAGCAGACTGGGCTTGTCTTGTGTTCTCCCGCAGAGCCCGCTGCTTTTCCAGCCACTCTGGGGGCGACAGCTTCTTCAGGAACCTCTTGTACGTCCTGTATTCCTCCAGGGTTTCACTGTATTTGGAAATGTCGCTGTGAAGCAACACACAAGCAGGGTGGAGGAGTGATGAGAGAGAGAGGGGAACCCATAGGTGAGCTCCTCCATCTCAGAAGTTGCTCTGGCAACTCCCTGTTGTGCTTTCGGTTATAATCAAACTTCAAGAGGTTCTCAATGAACCACACGCCTTCTCCACCCTTACAATATTGCCGTCAAGTGAAACTTTTTCCCTGCATCACCTTTGATGTTAATCACCATTTTACAGCTGAATCTCACCTTTTAAGACTCGTGATTTTTGCCGTGATCTTCTTGATCTCAGACATTCTCTCCAGCTTGACTTTGGTTTCCTGTTCAGCACTGTTTACAATGAGGCAGATAAGAGAGGATGTAAGGTTTCTCTAATGCTCTGTTTCCCAATCCGGTCCTCGAGGACCCCTCAGACGGTCCACTTTGGGAGGGAGCAAAACCGTAGACCGTCTAGGGGTCCCTGAGGACAGGACATTGCTGTACACCATGAACTCAGACTATTTTCCCATTATTTTATCAACTCACTGCTACCCCTACACCCCACTTCAATATACCCCTCCAATCCATTTATTCATTCCTAGCTTCCTTTCCCACTTTCCTTCATTTGAGGGTTACTGCAGAAACAGAGCCCTGCATTATGCAATCGTCTGGTAAATGTCTGTAGAACAGCCTCAGGCAGGAGTTTTACACCAAATTTCTCTGTACTGTACATTTTTACGGCCTCTGCTGAGTTCTTGTTGATCTCCTGGAGGAAGCTGTCAAACATGAGAGCATCCTCTTCCAGGAGCTTCTTGGCATGGGCCAGCTTTTTCTCCTCGGCCGTGGCAGCCTTCTCCAGCTTCTCCATCTCCTCTCGCTTAACCGCCAGGGAGTACTGGGAATGCCAGGAAGGGCAGAGAGATCAGGCAGGCTGTGTGCTAGGAGCATGAGGGCTCAGTGACCACTGTGTGAGCTCAGAATTCCACACATTTGCCTTTGGGCTCTCACCAGAAAGGAATTCAGAAATATTACAGTATCTTCATCCCTGTCTGGTGTGGATTAACCATATGGGCATTTGGGCATGTGCCCAGGGGCACTATATCCTCGGGGGGCACCAAGTTGAAGAAAAACCCCATAAGCAGAGGTGGAATGTTCAGGTCCAGAAAATAGAAATCCAGACCGAGATTTTGTTTCAACTAGCCAGACTGAGTATAAAGAATCTGTCACTACTCAACAGGTTAGTTAAAACAAAACCTCGGTTTAGATTTCTACTTTCTGGAACTGCACTTTCCAGCTCTGCCACCTCCCGGTTTTAGTCATAATTGTCTTTTAACAGCTCAATGCACAATATCAAATGTATTTAACGTGACTGTATATTGTTCTTTTGATTATGGCACTCACTGACTCACTGAAAAGCCTGCGTAACATTTTACCCATGCTAGATGCATTTCTGAATTTCACGAGCCACCAATCAGCTCCTTTTCTTTCTGACGTGACGTCATACTGTATGTACCGCTGCCCAGGGGCACCTTACACTGCTAATCCAACCCCAGTCCCTGTCTGTCTGAACAGGCCCCAGCTCCTGTGGATGAGGGGAATCCTTGTGTTCCATGGGCTTTTGGAACAGCTACCATGGCACACAGAGGGTGATTACTATGTTTATCTGAAAATCCTTTGCATGTAGGACCTTGTTCTTAGGAAGGTGCTGGAGAAATCTTCATTAAAAAATCCTCCCTATGAAACACAACACATACATTGATTCTCCATCTTGCTCCAAAGTCCACAAACACCTTCTTGAAACTGTAGTCCACAGTGCAAACTCAACCATGCTAAAAACATGAATCATAGTAGGCTTCAAAGTCTTCAAAATAATTTATTTTATGGTGGCTGACTATGCACTCAAAACTGTTGTAAAGTATATGACATTTGCCACTTGTTCCCTGGACAACAAGTAATGTTTAATGTGATGGTCCTTTTTTATGAGCCAACTACTAGGATGGAGGAGGAGAAGGTATGATCCTGACAAGCAGCTGGGTGACAGAGATCATTACCTCCAAGCCCTACTGAGATACCTAAAAGCCCCAAGAATTTTTCCTGCTACCAATATCTAAACCAAAACCTTCCTCAATGACTAGACTAATAATCAGCCTGAATTTGGTGACTAATGGTCAACAGCTGCCCTTGTTTCAGGGAAAACCCCAACCTCTTCTTCTGGCTTCCTGCTCGACAACTGATGCAAATAAGACACCAGTTAATAATCCTCCCAGCCCGGAGGGGGTACTGTTGTTGCCTTCTTGCCCAGAACTTAAGTCACTGCTGGCATGATGCCTGCTCACTACACACAGAAGAGAATACCTGGCACTGGAGCTCCCTGACTACCTGCTACAGAAACTGGCACATCCACGCTGCCAAAGTTTGAGAGGAGAACCTCACCCAGCTACCCCGCTACATAGCCCTGAGCTTCTCACACGAGTAACAGGGGCACTCATTCTGTAAAAAGAGAAAAGCGCCATTCATCTTAAACAACTGATTATCCAGTGCAGGATTGCAGTGAGTCTGGAGCTGATGCCAGGCAGTATATAAAACAAGGGAGGGAAACGTGCCAGTACTCTCTGACATACACACATGCACTGGACATTGTGGAGCTGGCCCTTCACTGGTAGAGAACTGGTGCAAATATGGGAGGAACATGCAAACTCCTGACAGAGATATGGGGTATGAACTCCCCATCCACTGAGGCATGAGGTCACACAGTTAATCTCTGATCCCTCATGCTTCCCCATTAGAGAAGTTATTATTCCTAAAAGAATATTTCACTGTGAATCAACTTAAACTGTATGTGAAAATACACATCTAAAAAAACTGGCTTTACTATATTTTCCCATGGCGAATGTGGTTTCTTTTGAAATACTCATTTTATTTCCTGCCGCCATAACAAACTTGGTAATAAGAGAGGGCTTCAGTAGATGCCTTTTTCTATGAAGTCAGATGCTACCATCCTGGCTGCGTTGGGGAGATGAACTGCAGTCTCCATGAAATCAGAGGCTATAAAATTGAACACTTGACTAATGCCAGCTTCTCTGAAATCTGGAAGTTTCCCTTTCAGTGTTGCATCCTTAATTTTCTGCTCATTGCTGCATTTACATGTTTCCTTATTCACCATGGCTCTCGAATGTCTTTAAAAGTGCTCAGATTCCTCACCTCCAACAGGATCATTTCCCTCTTCTTGGAGATAAACTCTCTAATGCTCTCTTTTTCAATATTGCGATCTGAGGAGGGACATCAGCAGAGGTTTAGGGGATGTGGATGTGATCTGTTGATCAGGGTTTGGGTTTTGGTATTAATGAGCCTCTGTGAACGTTCTTAGGAGACACGGTGTGAGATGCTCAGAGCTTCCAGGTGACGCTGTACCTTTCAGCATAGCGAGTTTCCCGACAGGGTTGTCCCTCAGTTCCAGGGCTTCTTCTCCTCTACCTGCTGCTGGCTCCTCACCCTCACACTCCCCCACCCTTAGTGCCCGCCTCAGCAGCACCCGCTTGGCGTTCATCCGCCCAGTGTAAGTCAGCTTCTCGTGCACCTTCAGGCTGCGTCGCTGCTCTCGCTCCTGTGAGACACACAACCGCAGCCCGTGGATCCGCAACCACCGAGCTGGTAATCGACACGATCCACCATACGTGTTCGCCAAAGGAACAGCTACAGTCATGCGTTGCTTACCAGCAAGGAGACGTTCTGAGAAATGCGTCGTGAGGCATTTTCGTCATCGTGCAAACATCATAGAGTGTACTCACAGGAACCTAGATGGTATAGCCTACTACACACCTAGGCTATATAGTATAGCCTAAATAACGATATAAAGTAGACCTACAGTATAGTAAATACATAAACTAGCAACATACTTGTTTATGATCATTATCAAGTATCTCGTATTTTTCACAAGTGTGCTATATTTTTATACCTGGCGGTGCAGTAGCTTTGTTTACACCAGCATCGCCACAAATACGTAAGTAATACCTTGCATTACAGCAGCTATGATGTTATTAGACGATAAGAATTTTTCAGCTCTATAATCTTATCGGACCACCGTCAGTGCAGTCAATCGCTGACAGAATCATGGTTATGCGGCGCATAGCTGGTGTAGTGTTTCATGTGTGTATGCTGACTGATAATGAATTAAATTACTACTGAGATGTCTGTACCTGGCACCAATTATTCATACGTCATACGGTTCACACATTATTTTGATGGTATTTTGAAATCGGCGAACAAGTTCAGGGTTGTCTACTCTGTCAGCTGGCTAGAGTGGGATTTTTAATTCGAGACAAGTCTGCTCACTCATGCACACGCATTTACTTTTATGTAACAGTTTTATTGCCTTGTAAAATAGTCTGTAGGGTTTGCAAACTGTTTGCAAACTGCACCGGCGCTTTTGATGTATCTCAGGTGTATAATGGCATAATATAGATTTGCCGTAAGATTTCTTGCATCTGCATCTTGAGTCTGAAAGGGTGAGTGTCACTGCAGATGGGCGAGAGCTGGCAGCCCTGGAGATTTCAAAATATCAAGGTATACAGCAAATACCATGGAAAACCATATTACCATGATACCACCCTTATCGATTTCATGGGATAATCTGCAAGCTATACCTGCCCTCCATAAGTGGGTATGAGGTCTGATTAGAACTGATTTGATGTACATTTGACTAATTGTTTCAAACCAAAAATAAAATAAACCAAAAAAATATATTTTTTAAAAAGAAACACTGCTCAAAATGACATTTGGATAATGACACTGAGTAGGAGAAGGGCGATTTCGCAAACCAACCATCGTTTTTTGTTGCTTTTCCTGGTTCAGGAGTAGGAAAATGTTGGAATCAGAGGGCAGTCTGAAAGGGTTTCTCTCCGGCTGCTCCATGTTGCTCCCAGTATCTGCACATAATCAGATCTACACTGTAAGGCAACTCGTTCTATTTTATCTAATCTAATAACCTAATGCTAGAGAAAAAGTGGTTCTTGTTTTGTGCATGCCAAAATAGCCTTTGATGTGATGTAGGGGAGACTGGGGATGGTTGTAACGTGTTTACATTTTTGCCTGCACCTCGGCGCTCTTAGAATCACATTCAAAATTTGACACAAACTACCAACATGTGTCTTCTATTAAACAACACTGGTTTTTATCTCTGTACCGCAAACAGACAATGAATGGTATAGCCTCAAACGCATGGAGTGAAATGTTACAATTGACACCATAGTCAGCGATGTTTTAACATAGCCCTGGGGTAAATGTACTGTTATAAATGATGTAAAAAAAAAATGCTATTATTAAATAAAAATGTATTACTATTATTGTTATTATTATGGTTCAACAAAATTTGTGGGTATGTATGCATATGCGTACAATTCCATCCATCCATCCATTTTCCAACCCGCTTAATCCTAATGGGTCGCGGGGGGTCCGGAGCCTATCCCGGAAGCAACGGGCACGAGGCAGGGAACAACCCTGGACAGGGGGCCAGCCCATCGCAGTATGCGTACAATTGTTAATCACAAATAAAATCAAAGATCATAATAAAACCAAACAAAATGTGCAACTGTGCACCAGTTTTAATAACTGAATAATAGTGAATAAGAGTGATAACTGAATAGTGTGCATGTCTGCGTGTGTGTGTGAGATGTTAGTCACCATCAGAATCATGGTGTTCACAGGTGTATTGAACTCCTCTTGGGGTACAGGCTTGATGGTGCCACCTTGGACAGTCTAACATAACAGAGGAGGTCTACGTGCCGCTTTTTGGGATGACCGCCCGATCAGCCACCCCAAAAACCCGCACCCACACCATATCTCCATGGATCAGGTTCCCCACCTCTGCTCTATGCATTTCACACAGTTTTCCTTTGACTTTGAAATGTTCCACACACACAATGCAGAAGTTTCCTGGGCTTGAGAAGTGGCCTGGTGGGCAGCTGGAGAAATACCGTTACAACTATCCCAGACTGTGGCAGCCAGGAACAAGTTTAGAGCTAAGAGCAACAATATTAGTGCTCACAACGTATATAAAAGATATTTGCAGAGGCACAAAATTAAAATGATTTACGTTTTAAGTACAAAGCTTCTGAGATCGCATAAATAAATGAAGTCAAAAAGTTACTTTCTTACCTTTCTTATGTTCTTTTTTCTTCCGTACAGATCTGAGTGTCTTTATCACAGGGTGCTCCTTCGCAAAGGAAATAAAAGCTAAACTGAGCATGTGCAGAGTGAGTTATCTTACGATCGATTTGTATATTTACCTCGTTCCTGATTTGAGAAATAGAATTTGTTACAACTAACCCATGTTAAAATCATCCCCGGTCTCTTGTACTGTTACCATGATGCTTGTAAAATCATTCCGTGTAATACAGTATATATTGCCAGGCCTAATAGTAAATGTAATGCATTGAAATGTCCATGTTTGACAAATTATTATATAAAATAGACTCAAATGCTGGTCGAGCCGTTCACTAAGAAAAAAAAACATGTTAGCACGGTACTGCGATATAGGAATGAAGATGGAACTAAATTCTACGTTGAGATACAAGATGGCAACAGTTAGCCTGAAGCGCGGACGTTTCCCTGGGGGAGTCGGCGACGGGCTCCATGCGGCGAGACATTGCTCAGTTTCAGCAGACATATGTGCATTTTGCCGCTTCGAGTCGGGACATATATTTTTCTTGCACGAGCAATTACCGTGTATTTATTTCTGAATACTTTGCAAGCACTGCACTGAGGTCTAAAAATTCCCCGAAGCCTACCCTTTTCTCTCTCCGGAGACATATCCAGAAACCTGCCTACATCCCCCACCACAGTATTTATTGACTTTACTGCAGTTTATCAAATTTATTAGACAGTTGCCTAAGATCGCTGTTTATTCTGGCGCATTGGCTGTTAACCGGCTGCAGTGTTTCAAATAATGTAACTAGTTTGCCATTACAACATATTTTTGTCCAACTGCTAATATATTTGCAAGAGAACACGTCTTACCTATGCAAACTATGTATTGCTGTTCTTTCCCAGTACCCGCGAAGTGAACTCCTATTCCTCTCATATTATAATGGTTCTGACTTCGTTTGTATTGAGAATTTCTTGTTTACGTTTCATTGCCATGGTAACATTTTTTTGCCGTTAGATGGCGCTCTTCTACAGACTAAATAGTCGAAAAGGGACATTTTTCACCAACTTTAGAATTTACGGTAACTATTTGACGGGGCACAAATAATACAGTATTATACTATTACTTATGTATTAATTAACCACAAACTTAGCCTTAGTTATATACTGATCTCATGTTAATTAATCATTAATGAATCGTCAATGTATCTCAAGCAGTTACTATATTTGTTACTATATCAGTGAATTTTCTAAACCAGGGGTCTCCAACTCCAGTCCTGGAGAGCTACTATCCAGTAAGTTTTCTATCCTACCTGGCTTCTGGTGAGTCACACCTGCTCCTGGTATTTACCTGAGAACTAGTGTGGCTCATCAGAAGCCAGG
>JAODKF010000120.1:911569-926865 GCA_026779585.1 Mormyrus proboscirostris | reverse complement strand
GCTCATCAGAAGCCAGGTAGGATAGAAAACTTACTGGATAGTAGCTCTCCAGGACCGGAGTTGGAGACCCCTGAGACTCTAAATCATTGTGAACAACTGAAGGAGTAACTGGAGGAACAAGTAATGAATAACACAAGTGAAATACTGATCTCATGTTTGTTCATTAATCAATCATGACACATCTTTTATCTAAAGTAGCAACTATATTTGTTGATGATTTGTTCATAAGTAGTAACTGAGTTATTACTAAGAATGTGTGCCCCATAAGTAGTGTTACCAGCAAAGGTACTTAAACTCAGAGGACTGGGAAAGAAAAGCAGGACTGATACGCATGTCCATATGATGCTATTGGAAGGGGCAACGGTGGCCTAATAGTTAAGGACACCCACTTGTGATCGGAAGATTGCTGGTTCAAATCCCCAACCAGCAAGGTACCATTCAGGTGTCATGAGCAAGGTACCGCCCCTAAGCTCTGCACCCCGGGCGCTGGGTTGGCTGCCCCCTGCTAGGTCATGGTGTGACATATGTTAAAGGCAGAGGACGCATTTAATTGTGGTGTGTCATTAATCACTTTATTAAAAATGAAACAGGACACAAGATGCAGGAAATTAACAAACCAACGCTAAAAATAATTTGTTGCTCAACCAGACCTTACAGACTGAATCTTTCTAGTCAATAAGTCAAACTAATGCAGCCTACTGTAAAGTCATCGAGTGGAGCTCAACCATTTGGACACAGTGGCCTTGCGAACAGTAGTTTCCTAAGCCTTTTGGACCTAGTCAGATGGACTCCAGCATCACTGCTACGTTTCTGCGTCATTCTCACCTCATTGCAAGGACAATTGCCCCAATGCGGTCAGCAATGTGTGTATGCAATCTTCTTTGGCTTGACTTTTAGATAGCCATGAACTTCACCACTGATTTCACAATTCAGGTTTTGGATATTTAGGGGTTGATTTTCACCACATAGAAAGGCCCTCACCTTCACAGCATGGAGGAAATTATTTGGCTTATTCTATGGGCAGTGGTGGCTTAATGGTTAGGGAAACGCACTTGTAATTGAATCCCCGACCAGCAAGGCACCACTGAGGTCCCACCCCCAAGCACTGCTCCCTGGGTGTTGAATTAGCTGCCCCCTGCTATGTCATGACATCACTTATGAGTTAAATGCAGAGGACGCATTTCCCTGTGGTGTTTCAACACTGATCCCTAAATTAGTTAATTAAATACTGTTACCATATATGTATTACATGTGTTCCCGCACATGTCCAATAACTGGGACAAACATTTTAAAGAAAGATAAATGGATGTGTGTATATGCAGAAGATCATTAATTAGCAATCAGTTCAATGCTTGCATTTTGCTATTTAGTTGGATGATTTTGAGAAGTCGTGTCTCTACAGTATGTCATGATTGTATAACTTGTATTGAATGATTAATTATTTGTTCTGCCAACTGGCGTTTAAAGACAATATATGCAATGTAAGCAAATTAAACACTGGGGCCCTGTTTTGAGAATTATCATCCAAATTAATCTCCAACAGCTGTACCATTCACACGTCGTTGTGATGGTTGACAATATTTTTGTTGTTCTAGCTGCCTTTTTTTTCTTTTAACTGAACAGCCTAACAGTCGTCTTGTGACTTTTCTTCTCCTCATTGATCACCTTTTCAAGGTTCCACATTCTATCTCACCTTTTTAACTCTGCTGAGGCATCATTAAGAAATTCCTTAAAAATTAAAATCGCATGTCTGCAAATCTGGCATCATTCTTCAGCAAACAGCTTCTCCCTTGACATGATTAATTACTTGAGAAAACTGCCAGGGCTCCATTAGTCACAAGAATTGGAAGTTAAATGTCAAGCTGTCAGTCTTTTATTTCCCATCAACATACAGTAGGGACTAATTGGTAAATCACCAAAATGTAATATTACTCATATGAATAAACATAAACATATAAAAACATGAAATTATTCAATTTTTTACATATAAATGGCAAATGAGGATTATGTGATCTTCACTTTAAAGACACTGACTTGTGATAATTTCGTATACTGATCTATTTCATTAAATAGAATTTCTCGTGAACTGAGTTAGGTGAATCTGAGGCACATAACCCTGCCTGGGATAAATAGGTGCTGGATGAAAAGCAGAGATAACTTAAGTGTTGCAGGGTGCAGCAATGAGGCCTCATGACTCTTGCATTGTGAATTTGATCTATGTGGTGGGTGCGGAGGTCACGTGGTCTCCCCGTGACTGCTTGGATCTCCGCATGGTCTCCCCGTGACTGCTTGGATCTCCGCATGGTCTCCCCGTGACTGCTTGGATCTCCTTCCGTCCAACTTATCATATTGGTCAGAGTCACAGGGACTTAAAAACCAAATCATTAAAAATAGTAAGTATTATTGATAAGGCCGATGGCAGGTGAGCATGAAGTGGGGCGATGGATGGTACACAATGTCTCCTTAACCTTCCAGAATTGGGGGTTTTATTCCCCCCACCCCGCCCCAGACGGCATTTGCTTGTTCCCTCCGTGTTGCAGGTGCCTCCTTGGCACTCTGATTTCTTCCTGCCCTCAAATTAGGTGAATTGGTATCTCTGAATATGTGTGTTTCCTGCCAGGGCCTGAAATGCCATCCAGGGTTTCCCCTGCCTTGTGCCCCCCATGGGTCTCGCAGCCCTACACCAGGTGGGTGGACGGCTGAAAGCTGACGACAGAAGAAATGTGTCTGATCACTTAAAAGGTGGCGAAAGCTCAGTAAGAACAAATACTTTTGTTTACACTGCAAAATGTTAACATTCCAGTCAGAATCACCTTTTGTCTTGCTGGCAATAAATAGGTGTGACACCTTTGGAAGGCCAAAACCAAGGGAAAAAGATGGAATGACCCAGAAGCGTGTGTTCTACAGAGAAGTGGACAGAAATGTCCGAGAAAGATTTGTTAGGGTCTTTATAATGTTGGGAGGCTAAAAATGAAAACATTAACATTTCAAATATAAGAACTCACTAGAGCATTCTTAAATTTAATATTGCAACAATAAAACAGAAATTATCCAACATATGATGCCTCTTTCTCTATCTCTCTCCATTACTATATAAACAATAACAATTTACTGTAGCTGTTTTACAAGGCTTAAGAATAAGGGAGGTTGGCAAGGACAGAGTAGATCCACCAACACAAACAATGGCGTCGATGTCCTTATTGGCTCCGAAAATAGCTGTCATCCCACCCCCACGCATTTAATAGTCTGACGCAACAGCCGCGTTCCAGTACATTTTAATAGTCTGCCAGTTCCTCATTTAAGTATGAGTGAACTTTAATAGACTGAAAGCTTCCTGTTTAAGTCACAGTCCTGCTCTCTGCTCAACTTGACCCTGACCTTGTGATCATCTCGCCTGATTTACTGATTGCAAAATAATCACCAGTAGGCCAAAGACATCTATTGGGCTGCTTTTTTTTCTCTTTCACTAACCTGCAAAATTCGTTGAGCAAATGTGCTAAAATACATACATACATAGCACATCTTATTGCTTTAGAAGTCAAGGAAACACGGTGAAAATTGGTGAGAAACTAATGGAATTAATTTCCATTCAGGTAACAATAAAAGTGTTTTCAAAGTATGGATGATCCAGTTCGGTCGGTTATCTTTCATGTCATTGTCGTTCATAGTTTTTTTCTGTGCTTGGATCATGTCCCAAAAGTCATTCAGATAACGATTCTATCAATAAATAACTCTATACACTCTTCGTCAACATTTTCAATCTCGATTCCCTATTTTACGAGGTTGGTTGTCAACTCAAAAAAAAGTAGAAAAAGAAATTACATTATTGTAACAATACGTGACAGGTGTTTATTTTCACACCAACACCATATTTTTTTTTATTTGTACTAAGAATGCACTTTCGCCTCTGTTTTATATTTAGAATTTACCTTTACCTCAGTGTGTTTTTTATATCGATAATGTACCCATTCCATAATGAAAACCGAGTAGATGTTTTTATCTAGTGTATGAAATGATGTATGATATCGCACACAGCGTTTGTAGAAACCGAGTTTACAACCGCCCCCCCCCGCTCCCAGCCTCAAAACACTGTTGCTATGACCAAAACAAGTCGCGGAAAAAGGTCGACTGCTATTAAGACAGGGGAAAAAAACGTGACAGGACTTATTTTGCTTGCAGGAGCACTGCGCAGAAACTTGTTCCAGTTGGCGACGAGCGCGGAGACCAGCCTCCGTGCGCCGGCGGCCAATCGCGTGGCTGAGCGAGGACGAGCCTTCGAGAGCCTACCCCTCCGCTTTATTCTTATAACACACTCACCAGCAGTCATGTGATGGTAATATAGTACAACTACAGTACGAGGACGGAGCGCATTCTGACACAGTAACTACCAGCCCGCCTCAAGGGCGATCGTACTTTATATCTTTTCCTTGCTAAAACGACGGATTAAAAAGGGGGATTTTCATTTCTTGCTGACAAATCAGGTAAGACTAAATAAAGTGCTTTAATGTATCGGAATGGATTCTTGCATACGATCTGGGGTGTGTGGAACACCCTCCCTTCCTTCCCATGCAGGAGCATGCTGTGCATTGGACGAAAACATGTTTACGTTGTAGGACTCAAGTACTGGATACTAGCTTACTCATGCGCTTGGCGATGCACTGTATTCAATTAGAGGGCGTACATACATTTTTAACGTCGTGGAAGGACGCCAAAGAAATCTTGGAAATAATAGCTAACCCAGCGGCGTGAATAGTTACCGTAAAATCCACATTGTAAAAATGCGATCTGTTCGAACAGCGTGCGTGATTGTCTTGTACTTATTACATTACTGGGCTGTTACCACAATCAGTATGCATTTTTAAAAAAACGACGAAACCTGCCTTTATCTAACCGATATCCCTGTCGAGAACAGAAACATAAATATACTTGATCCTTGCTATCATCTGACGTCCGATGACCGCCGCAGAAATAAACGCGTTTACATTCCCCGGTAAAAATAGATAGACCGATATTCAACTTTTTCCATTTAGCTGCGGTGAAAGATAATTATTCGCAACTGGGATGTACGGAAATAAACCAAACAGCCTAAAAAATGCATGAAGAAAGCAAACGTGTCCGTTTATGGCAAAAGCGGTATAATTGCACTTTGCACATGGTAAAACGGTGTGGAAATTGACGATGGAGCGGTGTGCAGAATGTGCGGGGCACTAGGAGCGGATCCGTGGTCCTGCCCGCTGTACGCTGTTGACAGTCACCAGAACGGGTTATTGTCGGTCATTTCCAAGCGGTGGGGCCGGGGAAGGGGAAGTCGGAACGGGGGTCGGGGGTGGGGACCACATTCTATAAACTGTCACAATCACAACCATTCATTGGCCTGATTTTTTCTACAATAGCTGTAACATTACAATCAGATCTAAACGCGTAATCGCTGTCAAAAGACTCGGGGCGACATTTCGGCAATCTTCGGATTACTTGCCGAAGTGGTTCGATTGTTCTTGCCGTATCCACTGTGGTTTCAGAGACTTCATATATTTCTCACTATTCTCACTATTAAAACACTGCCTTTCAATTTGAATGACGCGTAAGGTGACGAATATGACAAGAATGTTTTGTTCACGACACGAGTCGATGTTTGTTTCCTTAAATTCGCCACAATGCAACATCCGGCAAGTAAGTAATGTTAGTAAATATAAGTAAAAGTAATGCTGTATCCGTGCTCTCCGGTTGTCTCCGTCGTTCTGTGTCATCTCGTGTGCTTGAAACGGGACCTCACCAGGCGTTAGCGTGCTTTTCATGGTTGGAACCAAGTGCGTAAATTGCATACAAGTTTTGTCAGGATTTAGAAATAGCTGGTGGACGTTACTTTTTCCAATTTAAAAATGTTGCAACAAGATTTTTTTTTTCATACTGCCTTTTTAATGGGAAAAGTTCATGTGAAATCACGTAATCTTTTACACATTTTGAAACAGCAATTTATTTTGGATTACAGCACTAGTGGCCTGTCTGGTTAAAGGTGAGATCTGGACAAAATCAATAAAGTCATGTGGTGGTTATAAAGGGATCCTGATTCCCAACATCAGTACAGCAGATTAATATCTGGACCAGCGTTTTTGTTTGCTTATTTTTTCTTTTCCCGCTTTGTATATAAACCATGGAACAGACTAGTGGCTAAACTGTTTACTACAAGGTAGCGGACCTATGGAATTAAACATGATGTTAGATATAATGCAACATAAAACACATAAAACTTTCCCCCCCTTTTCTATATGAGAAGTTTTTTTTTGAAGTTCAAAACACACAGTTTCTATACAACAAGCTGATGTAAGGATCCTCATCTCCTTTGTACAGCATCATAAATACCGGAAGACTTAATAATTGAAACATATTTGCATGCAGCGATTGACGGACAAAACAGTATTTTGTAATCTAACTTCTTTCTTTCTTCTTCTTCTTTTAGGAACGTCTGTGGATATAATTCTAGGAACTGAACACCCATTTTTTTCCCAGCTGGATTCCGTGTGTTTCTGGAAGAGGACAGGGAAGTAAATTAATAGGCAAATATCGTCGGTCAGGCACATAAACTGAAGGGGGAGGGGGCATTTTATTTGGCCAAGCCAGGAATGGTGGATCACTTGCATGTGGGAAAGGAGACCTTCCTGCCGTCCGAAGGCTCCCCGGCGACATACAGCCTGTCAGACATGGTGACTGACACAGCGAGCTACCAGGTTCTGTCCCCGCCATTCTCTGAGGACGACCTGAGTGACTCGTCCAGCCCGCGCTCCTGTTCCAGCCCGGACTCCCAGGTTCTCAGCTCCAGCTATGGCAGCAGCTCTAGCGTCGAAAGCCAGGACAGCATCTTGGATTTCCTGCTCTCGCAGACCTCGCTGGGGAGCGTCTCCGCCAGCCTCCCCCCCAGCTTCTGCTGGGAGTCACGCCGGGACTTGTGCTCCCAGCCCATGAAAGAGGAACACTTCGACTTTCCCATCTACTCGGCCGACCTCAAGGACCACGCTGAACCGTTCCAGCCCACCCTGGAGGAGATTGAGGAGTTCCTAGAGGAGAACATGGAGGTGGTTACCATGAAACGGGAGCTGGGTGAGGGAGAAGAGCTGGAACTGAGCGGTAAGCTCTCCGTGCTGGCAGAGACCGGACCTCAGCAGTCGGGCCAAGCTGTGCCTGCTGCCAGCACTGCTGTAACTCCTAGCCTTGAACCCAAAAGCACGTGGGCCATAACAAACTCTAATGCCGGTGCTTGCGACACCGTGATGAAAGAGCCTCCCAGCAAATCAGCTTCTGCTGACAAAGGAGGGATGCCGGTCGTCCTGCAGATCCAGCCCGTTCAGATCAAACAAGAGCAGAGCCCCTCCACAGCCCCCGTGCTCCCAGCCCAGCCACCCTCTCCAGACATCAAGATCGCCCAGCTGCTGGTCAACATACAGGGCCAGACTTTCGCCCTGGTGCCCCAGCTGGTGCCCTCCACCAGCCTCAGCGTGTCGTCCAAGTTCGTACGCATCGCGCCCGTTCCCATTGCTGCCAAGCCTGTGGGCGTGGGGGAGGGAGGCCCTGCAGGCCAAGCGGCGGGACTCTTCTCCTCGGGCCAAAAGTTCCAGAAAAACCCCGTCGCGGACCTGATTAAAATGCACAAATGCTCATTCCCTGGCTGCACCAAGATGTACACCAAGAGCAGTCACCTTAAGGCCCACCTGCGGAGACACACGGGGGAGAAACCCTTCGCCTGCACCTGGCCGGGCTGTGGCTGGAGGTATGAACCTCATGCCAGGTTTTGATTTCATTCCTGCCAATTAATGTGATTAATCTAATTACCCTCTTCCAAAGAACTTCAGAATGCAGAATCTTAGCTCTGTTTGTCATCACATGTTATACAAACCACCAAAGATGCATCACATGGGAAACTCTGCAAATTTTATTACTTACAGAGTAGACAAAAACAGCACTGCTGTTCCTAGTAATTAGCCAATAAACTACCAAGCTACACCAACACAGTAATAATATAAAGCGAGGCATGTTCTATCCGTGATTGTTTCTACAATGCGCTCCGTGCCATAATTGAGTGGGTGTGCTAAAATCCTATGAACTTTGAAAGCCTTGTCTTAAATTTACACCTGAGGGCCAACGGTGATCCCATTAAATGAAGTCACCAGGGTGCAGTGCCTCTTCTGGTGATGCAGGCCGTTTTTTTTTTCTTTCTTTCTTTTCTTTTTTTTTTTCCCCCAGTGCTTCTGCTCAAAAGCCTCCTTCTATAAAAGCAGTTAACCCTGGATTCAGGAGAGTCCGAAGGGAGCTTTAAGCTGCCAGTCATCTTGTGTCATGAACCTTGAACTGTGTCTGTAGCGGTTAGGACATAAAACTCCGTATTAAATGTAGGTCTCTTCACGTAGACCAACCTGTGAACCTCAAATTAGGTATTAGCCACATCCTGTTTAGTGGAAAGTCGAAAATTATTATAAATCCAGATTGCTAAATGATAGAGTTTGGAGATAGTGTTAATTCCTCTTTACTGGTAACCTCTTCCATACAGAAAATGCTTGATAATCAAAGGTAAGACACTGTGGAGTAGGGAGGTAAAACAGTATATGTTAATAATACAGGAGATCTTGGGTCTAAATCCCATTAATGCACTGGGCTTCTTATGAAAGCTTGCAGGCATGGTTCCCTCCATTCTCAAAAATTTTCCCCATGGGCGATGAATAAAACTTTATCTTATCTTGGGCTCATCGAACACAGATGTGTACAATGACAAAAGTAACAGTCGAAGGGAAATAGGTGGTGTGTCTCTCATTTGTGCTCTGAGTTTTCCAGTAGTGTGATTCTGACGCCCTGGGTATGTCAGGGAAACGGCACAAATAACGCCCACAGCCGTCGGTCTCCTTTAAAACCGCAGGCTCCCCCAGATTGGCCCAGGCCTGTGAATGCACCACCAAGTGGCCGAGCCGGGTGCGAATACCTTCTCCTCGCGCTGCGCTACATGGAAAAAGGGGGAATGTTGTGGTTCTGCTTAGAATTCATCGCGATGACTCGCGTGTCCTTTCCAGACCCTACTGACCTGTAACAACTATGGTCTGAAGATCGGGATGACACGATCTGGAATTCACCTGGATATAAATAGACCCAGCGCTGCTTTCAACAGGTCTAATAAACACTGCCTGAGAGCTGTTTATATGTGGTTAGTGACCACATCCACCAAACTCATTTCTGTCCTCTGTTTGGCTTCTATGCTGAAGTTACATAACAGCTACCCAGAGTCCCTATACCGTAACAAATCTCCATGTGAGCATGTGCTCCTCAGCTGATGTTACTTGGCTGTTCTCGGGGCAGCGATGCCCCGTGTGCATGTCAGTGAGGAAAAGTAAGGGGGGGGGGGAGGTGGTATGGAAGGCTAGTCTGTGTGTTTTTTGTGGGCTTATGTGTGCCTGCTTGATAAAAAGAGAAGCTGAGGGACATCACCTGTTTGTTTGTGTAAGCGAGTGTGGCAGAGACTGAAAATGGGGCTGTGTGCTCACGTGTATTTATGCTACTGATTACGGGTGAGATTAATGGACCATACATGTCAGGAGACCGTGAGTCTGTGTGCGCCTGAGAGGAAACCAGAGGCTCGATTTGCCTGCGCTGTACGGTGTGTTTTTGTACATCGTGAAACCTCATTTACACCTCGTGCACTTCGCTACCTGTGACATGTTTACCTGAGGGTGCTCGGCCCCCAGGACACAGTGAGCCCCCTGTTTGGGCTCATGCCCAGTGCTATAATCTCTGCCTTTGTGAGCCCTGGGAGTGTCAGCGGTTGCATGCACACTCTGGGGCTCCCCACAGCATGGCAGACTTGCGGGGGAAGTTCACAAGGCAAGCTGGGACAGAGCTCCTTGTGGCATGGAGCCGCGGCAGCGGGCGCGACCCACCCAGCCTGGTGGCACTTCCCGTGCCACGTGTTTAAGGCCCTGTGGACGTTCTCAGCCTTCTCTCCCTCATTCATGCCGGCAATTCATGCAGATTCACTCAGACGAAGGTCTTAGCAGTTAATTGGCCAGGTGTCACCAAAACGGTAGCATTTACTGAGGTGTACCTTGAATGGCTGTACAGTAACCATATAATAATATATAATAATGATTTACCCTTTTCATTCAGGCTAATATTTAATTAGTAATTGTTTTTAACCCTTGGAATGTATTATTAATGTTCTTACCCGTCAACATTCTGTATATCTGTTACACGTCACTATAGCATGTATCTTTTAACACCTCACAAGCCTTCAAACGCCATGGATGTCACAGAAGCCGGGCCGCTACGGCCTTTGAATCCTTTACAGACAAAGTGGTCTTGTCAAGTAACAAAGAACTGAGACTCGGGAATTAAGGAAAGTTATTTTTTTTGGGGGGGTGGGGGGGTGGCTGACAGAGGGAGGAGGGCTATTCTATTAATTTTTTTTTTTTTTTTTGCACACAATTGCGCCGGAGGGAACTGCCTGGAAAAACGAAACCAACAAAAGCTACCTACTGAATAGTTTCCATGACCCCCCCTTTGGAACGTTTGGTCAGGCGGTCTGATTGAAAATGAGTGGGAGTGGCTTGGAGTCCCTTAGCGCGGGCGGGGAAAGAGAGCGCAGCTAAAAAATGTTTAAAATCACATCAGCGTTTGTGACACGACAGAGGAGCAAAAAGCCACACGGCGCGACTGTCGCATGAGTCTGCATCTCAGCCGAAGCACGAGCGCTGGAAGAGTGTGGCCTTTCGATTTCTCCAGAAGGAGCTACCAGGGAAACCCAGATCTGCTAACTCCTTCAGTATGAGCGTGGATGTGGAGGATCTTCCTGTGGCTTTGAGATCTTCTCTAGAATTCGGAACTGAAACCCAAGTTTAACCACAGGTGTAGCAAGCTTTAGCCTACAGAAGAATGTAACCCCATTTGGGCTGGACAGCGTTCATTGTGTTTTTTGTGATAGCAGAGTATGGCCGGTTTAAACTACACCCTGCTTTTGACAGAACCAGCCCTTGTGATAGACTTTATCAAACGCAACAATGCCCTTCTCCTGTTCACCATGGTTTAATCACATTTGTGTACCTACTCGGGCATTTCTGTTTGTCCATTGTTAAATGTCAGATTGTACTACCTCTTGATTTAGTTGTTTTCCTGTATTATTATGTAATGGTAATTCAGAGGATTCTATATATGGGCACCAGCAATCTTTGTGGTTGAGGAACGTGTCTTTCAGGTTTATGGAGAGACTTTTCTCCAGAAATTTCATGGATGTCTTTTAAACCCTGTGCCTTGTGAGGGAGGTTTGTTCCCAATGTCCTTCAGGTGGGGCTCGCTCTCTGTGGGGGCAAGTAAAGCTATAAGAGGATATCTGTAATGATCATGAGCATAAGCTTGGAGGCTTGTGGGATGGAGCTCCGGAGAACGTCAGTGTAGGAGGTGTTTCTAGATAAAGACCTGGAGTTATTTCCATGTGTTTCTGCTCAATTATGGGGCCCCCTCAGGTGTTAAGTGTATTTATCACTCTGCTAAATTGTTGATAATGGCAGTTGGTTGTGTTTTTTTTTTTTTTTGAGTGACGTGGGAGTCAATTTCAGTCGTGTTATGTTGGCGTGTGGTCAGGGAACCAAAAGCAAATTTTCCAGTTCATATTCATATGCATATTATATATTATATATACACATATTTATATATATATATATATATATATATATATATATGTGTGTGTGTGTGTGTGTGTGTTTATAAAAAGATAAACACCTGAAAAGTGAATTCCACTAAGTCATTGACAGACATTTAAATAATTATTTGCTTTCCTATATATACATATATGTTTTGTGTTCATTGACTGAGGGACTGACCAGATCCCGTTGCTGGTTGTATTTGGCAGGTTCTCCCGTTCGGACGAGCTGTCCCGACACCGACGATCGCATTCTGGAGTGAAGCCCTACCAATGTCCTGTCTGTGAGAAGAAGTTTGCCCGAAGCGATCACTTGTCTAAACACATCAAAGTCCACCGCTTTCCTAGAAGCAGCCGGTCAGTTCGCACCATCAACTGACCCATTGGGGATCTCTGGTGGACCAATGGGATAGAGCCTTGTGTGTGTGTGTGTGTGTGTGTGTGTGTGTGTGGGTGTTTTTGCGTGTGTGTAGTTCTGTGATAACTTATTTTGTTATGGGAAAACATGCAAGAAAAATGCATTTGCATTTGGTACTGTTCCTGAAAGTATGGCGACGTTTGTTTTTTGTCTCATTCATTTCCTGTTAATGTTTTAAAATATCAGAGTATTTTATTTTTCAAAATAGGTTTTTGTATCACGTTTTTCAGTACACGTGATTTTTACCGTGTTGCGAACAACCGCGTGTTAACATTCCTCACCTTATGTGTCATTTATAGCCGAAGAGGGTGGGCTTTTTTGAATTACCAAACTGTTTTAGCTTCTTTCAGTGTCTGTCTGTCTTGTTGTCGATTCATTGTTACGTGGAAATTGTGTTGGGGGGGCCAGGGACGGGGATTCATCATCACCAGGTGAAAGGAAAGGAGTGAGGCAAGGGGTGCAGTTAACCTCACCCCTCCCCCCCCAAAAAAATGGCGCAGAGGCAGCCTAATAAGTTGTGATAGACATCAGGGTGACGTCACAATAAGCTAACGAGGACGTGAGGCGTTCTCATGGCAGGAAGCTAGCAGCAGCACAGACGCGGCGCACGGACAACCCATGAAGGCGGCCTGAACGCACTTACTGAAGCACAGCACACACAAGACTTTGTATGTTTATACCTAAACCGCTAGGCCTTCTGATCAGTATTGAATGACTAATTGTTTTTTTTGTTTTTTTTTTTGAGTGTGTGTGTGCGTGTTTGACAAGCTCTTTTTGACTTTTGTGTCAGTGGCTTTTAAGCTGAAATTTGAGAGAAACAAAAATGATATAAGATTAGCCTTTAATGTACTATATTCTTCTTATTTGGGGGTCACTAACTCAATGGTCTGGATGATTTTTCTATAGTAAATATATGTTAAAGTGGAAAAACACTAAAATAAAATGTATACTCCATGACCAGGAACACATACACATACGCCATAAGATATATAGACATGACTATTATTATTATTATTATTATTATTATTATTGTTAGGGGCCATTAAACCATCGTTCACTCCGGGTGAACATTGAGATGGTTTTCCTTATGACATTTCTGTCTCTGTATGTGCGTGTGTGTATGTGTGCGTATACATATAGACGTATATACAATTTGTTTTGTTTTCTCTGAGTATTTCATGAAATTGAAAAATAAGCAAATACTTATGGTTACTGTCTTATTGGCTAACTCTGCTGACACAGGATCTGCCTCAGTAAAAGCTCATTACTGGAACGCCCACCAATTGTATTTTACGTTAGTTTATTTGTTTATTTTGTTAATTTCTCTGCAACATAAGTGGCTATGTTATTGTCTGCTGCAGATGTGAAACTGGAAAGTGTGTGGTGCTGTCCTCCCCCCCCCCAACACTTCCGCCTCCTGGCGTAATGTAACCAGGACATTAGCTGAGGAAAGAACGTTAATTCTTTCTGTCATCGCGCGGCATGCTGCTGCACACAGGACACTTCTTCCAGCTTCCAGCACCGCACTTTCAACTGGGAACACAGGTGGATGCAGTGTACAGTGAGTACAGTGTGTACAGTGAGTACAGTGTACAGTGAGTACAGTGTACTGTCCACGCGTCCCATCCTGTAAAACATCTCGGGAGAAGTCGAAGGGAGGCGATGCTACCGCAGTGCATTCCTGCACCTTCAGCTGGACACTGTAAATCTTGTGTAAAAACTGGTGTTTATCACACTCTATGAATGTATGTAAATAGAACAAACTGTACATAGGTGCATCTATATGAGACAAAACTATTATTGTAATAACATCTTAATTCCATGATTGTGAAAATATATAAATATATCTATATTTTTTTGCTTTACATACAATACATTTCCAAATAAAAGGGAAAATACACATTTTCATGTGCGTCTACAGTTACTGACATCATTCAAAAACAGCACCAACCAATGATCAATGAGTATTAATAAAACATTACTAATATACTGTAGCATATACTTGGGATCATGAACAGTTCATTATGTGCCGCAAATACCATGTAATGCACTTTACGCAGAAAAAGTACTGAGAAGTTTCCACACAATAGTGGTAGTATTGTTTGATTATGATTTCACAAGAAAATCACATTATGCTGTGGGTAGGGAATTGAACATTCTCTGAGGAAACTCATGCTTGTTTCTCAACTTGACCTAAAAATCATAACATATCTATTGCTGGGAGCTGTTCTTCATGTTTATACTATATAACTGTCCAGATACATGGATGCATTCTCTAACCCCTTATCCAGTCAAGGCATGGCTGCATCAGACCAGCCCATCGCAGGACACTCACACAATCACACACGATGGGCAGGGATGTCATTGTCATTTCAGCCATACGCATGTCTTTGAACTGCTGGAGGAAGCTGGAAACTCTTATAAAACGTGGAGAGCTCAGTAACTGCACGTGCACTCGACTGGGCCTGGATTCAAACCCCCAACCTTGGTGGTGTGTGGCGAACATACCACCTCTGATGCATTTGGTTTATATGTAATATTTATATAAAAAAAAGCAGCACTGCCCAGCAATCTGCTATTTCTGCTTAATTCTTCATTCTATTAGAAGGTAAACATGTGAGACGCCGCTGACTGTAAACTCTGGGAATGAGCCAAGCCTCAGCTGTCATCCAGCTCTCAGCAAACATGCCTGGCGCTCGTTGGATTCTCACTACGGTAAACACCAGCAAGGAAAATAACTT
This sequence comes from Mormyrus proboscirostris, assembly GCA_026779585.1. NCBI lineage: Eukaryota > Metazoa > Chordata > Actinopteri > Osteoglossiformes > Mormyridae > Mormyrus > Mormyrus proboscirostris. The sequence continues at coordinate 912,038 of JAODKF010000120.1, read as the reverse complement.
TCTTGCTAGTTCTGATCCAGTTCTACCGCTGATAAATCGCATGCATTTGCACTGTGTGCCGCGTCTCTCCCATACCGTTTCGAGAAGTAAACACCCGGCTGTTATTCTTGCAGAATTCTCTGCTGCAGAAGCCTGTGCTTAAATTAATTAGCGAGTCCTTCAGGGTTCTGAAACATCTTATGTTGGTTTCTTTCCTTAATCTAAATCAGAGGTGCCTGCAATGGCTACGGAGGAGCTCTGTATTAATCTGGAGGCCAAGATGTACTCCATATGGAACATATTTCAGTAGGAAGTAGAGTGCTTCTTTTCAGATGTCAGCTTTATTCCTATCTACGGAACTGTTCCCTTAGCTGTTGAGTCATCCAGTAAAAGGGGAGTAAAAGCCCAAACGCAGTTATGCATGAGGTGTTTGGGGAGGGGGGGCCGGTAAATGGCCCAATTTTAAAACATGCCATCTTGCCATCTTTGC
>JAODKF010000120.1:891868-911469 GCA_026779585.1 Mormyrus proboscirostris | reverse complement strand
AGTGGGGGCTTCCAAAAGAAGAAAAGGAACTCTACTCTGGGAAGTAGCCAAGGAAAGTGTCTCAGTCATTTCCTTGGAGACTGGCCTGTGGCATTGTGTCGTCTAGCTCAGATTTAAACGGCTGAGGTTACCGCAAACGGCCTGCCTTCTGGGGTCTTGGTGAGCTTCCAGGACCTACAGTGGATCATCTCAAAGCGATGAGGTATTCAGCATTCAGGAAGCAGAAGATCAGAGCCACCGAGAGTGCAGACGTGGATTTAATAAGCGATTCATACCTTAAGACATTGGGAAGACAGAGGTCGTGAATCACACGTCACAGGATACTTTTGCGCACATTCCGAGCATCTTGGCCAACCGCAAAGCGAGTTTTTTGGGAAGGGAGACACATACCACGTTCTGGGGCTGTGGATTTTGTCTACATAGTCGTGGAATGTAAGAAGTATTAGAGGGCATTTTTAATGTGCAAGAACAACATGGAGCACAGCACTAAAACGGTGTGTGGGGTTGTGCATGGCTGGAGGGGGGGGGTATGGGATAGCGGGGTAGATTCAATGCCTTCCTCAGGAGCTCCAGTTAATTCATACCTTTTCTTCATGAAATGTGGATCAGCTACGGGTTCCCATGGACTGGACTGGGAGACGCTGCTCTATGGTTCTGTGCCTTTCAAAAGAATCTGCTTCACAGTATAAACACACATAACACGGGGTGTTTGCCTTGTATTTCAATTCATACTAACGTAATTTTTCCCTGTTGCTTTGATCTTCCGAATGTTCATCCATGACTGAGAAACTTGACACCTTGAAAGCAAGATCTGCAGAATGCATGGAGCGTACATGGTGTCTGTAAAGTCACATCTGATAGGTGGAATTGACACCTGTTTCTGTGAAGTCACATCTGATAGGTTGGATTGACACCTGTCTCTGTAAAGTCAGATCCGATAGGTTGGATTGCATCTCTAGAACGAGCGAAAAATCACTTTCTAAGGTTAAATGAAGGAGCTGAGTGATACCTGGCTGCAGTTACAGGAGATGTGACTTGGGGTAATGTATAACAAGCATTGCTGACCTATTCAAACAGTTTTAACATATTTGACAACAACAAGCTGAGGTCGAGGCCTCAGAGGGGTCCTACATCTGGGGTAGATTCTGACACAGGCCGGTCAGAGAAGGAGCAGGGCCGGGGGCTTTGGATTTCTGGGTTTATGTCACAGCTGGGACGCTGATCCAGAACACAAAATAAGGTCATTAAGTGCCCTGGAAAGGACAGCGGACTATATAAATGATTGCTGGTGCGTGTGGGGTGTCATATAGCATGTAGCTTAATTACACCATCCAGTAGTTCAAAAATAAGTGTGTTTTATGACATTTTTTGTCCCATTTCATAGTATAAAACATTGCATATGAAATTCAGCATTAGTAACATTCTTTTGGTAAAATTGTTTAGTTTTTTTGCTCTCCTTCCTGTCAAACGATATCATGGGGTCCTGAGTATTTTCTATGTACTAAACAGGCGTAGGATTAGAGCATTAAATATTAACCTGAAGCACTTTACCCCCTGTTTTTTTTTTCTGCAGAGACATTCTGCGTTAACATTTAATAAATCCTTCACTACTCGACCTGGCAATAGGAAGCTGTTTTGGCTCCAGCCAATGAACATGCAGCCCAAGCCGCCGGGACCCTGACAGAGTCACCGAAGGACGCGATGAGGCCATTTTGGAATAATCCTGGCACATAAGTATACAAGTGCAAACAATGTGCTGCGACAATTAATTTGCTTTGCTGCTTGCTCAAGATCATCAAATTTATGTGAATGCTTTGTCTGACAAAATGAATAGACATCATTTCTTTCAATGGGTATTAATTATGGTTTGCAATCATAATAATATTTTGTCCGTAGATTGCTCATTGCAACATTTCCTCAATAAACAATGTGAAGCTGTCATCCCACTCAAGATCCACCCAGGATGACCTGAGATAGATTAAGGACTTATAAACAGTATAGAACATGGGGTCAGATGAATGGCTGCTGCGGTAAAAAAAAAATCAACATTTCGTTGATCTGATGCCGATTTTGAAATAGACTGGACACAGCAGCACATCACGCCTGCCAATTGATCATAGATCAGGGGACGGACTTCCGCTTCAATTTTAACGCCTGTTGCTCATTTATTTAGGGCTTTTATTTTGTATGCTCTTCTACAAACACCACAAAACCAGCAACGATGTGGCGCTGAGACGTTCCTATTGTTAAATAACGTTTTGCAACCAGTAATAACTCACCAAAAAAAGAAAAGTTTTATGTTAAGGGAGCATTGCAACATGTCCGGTCCCCTGGAGGAGCCAGGGAAGTCAGGCATGTGATCATGCTGTAATGTAATAAAGCTCAAAATCTTCATGTAATTACTTTAAACTAGAAAAACACAGTGGGTGCAGGGGTTGTAATCATGATTAATAAAAGTAATCAAGTAATTCTAATGCAACTGTGGCCCAGCTTGAAGTGTTTGTTCAAAGGATAGATGTACAGGTACAATCATAACAGTCCTTCTATGGATAAAAATTCACAAAAATAAATATTTTGCCCATAATCATTCTCTCCAGTCAGTTCAATCAAGGCGAAAAAGTTAGAAATTGAGCTTGGATTTGGATGCTAAGAATCAGTATTTGGAGTTAATTTTGCAGCAGTTTCGTTGTAAAATATTGTAACGGCTGAAGAACCTGGGGTGTCCAGGTGTTGATTATAGGGCAGTGCCCCCCCCCCTCCTTTTCAGCCAATCTCTGGGGGGGGGTTTCAGAGGCGGTGGGAGTGGGGGGCACCCGAGTAGTGGGGCTCTGCACGACCCAATATGAACTGGGGAACACCTGGAGGTGACAAACAGGGGACTGGGGGGTGAGTAGCTTATGGACTGTGTTAAGTTCTTCATTCTGGTGTGTGTTTGCCATGAGTTCCTGCTCTACAGGGTCCAGTTCTCTTTTGTGGCACGCTTGTCACGTGATCATTACAATATGTGTAACCTTAGATACTCTCTTTAAAAGCCAGTTTTGGTTGTGCTGTACTCTCCAGACCAAGTAATTCCATCTTTAGAAATGTTTTGAAATGAACAATGCTTTGTGTAAATCGCATGAAATGACTGATTACTTGCTTTGTGTTGGATATGTCATGCAAACTTGAAATCCCGAACTCGAGTTCATGCAGTTTCTAAGTTCTTCCATTTCCCATCAGGGATGGAGCCCCACTTTACAGATCTTTTTGTTACGTTATTGTATTTTTTACAGAGTTCATTCTGCTCTTGGTTGGTTTCATTCATATTGCTTTTTTTTTTTTTTTAAAAATTCTGACATACAATTCCAAACCATCCATCCATCTTCTATGACTGCTTATCCAATGCGGGGTCTCAGTGACCCTAGAGCCTATGGCAGGGGACACAGGGCACAGAGCAGAGATGCATGGAACTGCATATAATCCCACAGACCTACAGCTTAGAGGTCACTATCCTGACTGTAAGACCTGACTTGGTTTGATGGAGTGAGAGTATTAATATTTCAAAGGGGCCTCATTATGCTCTCCTGGCTTTCCCTTCCCTTTGGTCTGATACAGCTTCTTGTGCATGTAAAAAACCTGCAAAGTCTTAAGGCCCAAAGTACACATCAACTGTAGCAACTGTCGTCACAGAAACCAGTCACCCTTACTTCTTTTGCAATGGTGAGGTCACCTTGTAACACTATCATTATTAGCCGCCAACCTTCAAACATTTGGCTGCAGACTGCAGGACAGTAGTGGAACATGTGGGGCAAGCTGACCAATCAGAGCACATTGGACTCATCAGGGGTGGGGCTTAGAGCCCAACTGGACATCCATCCATCCAAACATTTTCTGTACCCACTCATCCTATTCAGGGTTGCGGGAGGTCCGGAGTGAATCCTGGCGGCTACGGGCACAAGGCATGGAACATCCCGGGATGGGGCGCCAACCCATCGCAGGGATAACAGATAATTTCAAACACTATTAGATTGAATAGAGATATACAGTATGTGTTTTAGGAACACTGACAGATGTACATCTGTTCTAGCAGACCCCCCCAAAAAAAAAAAAGCTATGAACTGTGAAACTAAGTATAATGGATTTAATGCGGCTACTGTATCTCACCTTACCAGTCATGATCAGTACACTTTCCTTAGTCAGTATCTTTATGATAATAAACAAACCCACACAATTTTGAAATAACATATTTGGAAGAGATTTAGTATATGCCCTTACATGATACCAGATATCAGGAAGTCTTTGAGAGTGTTTACAAATTATTACTAAAAAATAGCATTATTTAAAAATGTGAACAGTTATAGAATGAGGAATATTGAAATGCATGTGAATAAGATAAAACATCTTTTTGTGTGTTTTTGTGATTATCATAATGATAATAATAATAATAGTGCGCTTTGATTTTCAATAATATCCAATCTGTTGGCACAAGTAGGGAGTGTTGAATGCCTGTCTATTAAAATTACAATCCCAGAAATAAAAAAAAAACACATACTAGAGAATCTTTTTAGCATGTAATAAATTAAGTTGGAATGTGTGTAGGATACTGGAGTGTTCTGCATATAATATGCTGAACTAAGCAAAGGGTCTGAGGGGGTCTCATAACGTTTTAGGCATAAAAATGTCAACTTAAATAAAACATTTTGAACATAAACACCAAAATAACATGTGTTTTTCATAGACATGCCTTTACGTGTAATGTGGCCTTATTTGAGTCTCCCGGAGTGTGTATAATTTATGCCCTTCATTATATTTTTTAGGTTTTCATTAATACTGGCATAAAATGTTAAAAGGTCCACCATATGGATAGAGTCTTGGGCTCACAGCCTTCTGGAGCTTTTCGGCATTAAAAGTTGGGTTGTATAATCCATGCTCAGGGAGCCTGGGGCCTGTTTTCACAAACCTGCAGGAGAAGCAGTGACCATTTAGCTGCCTGTTGACATCAACAGGCAGCTGCCCCACAATTGAAGCTTTCATTTTGTTGATTTTTTTCTTTTTAATTTCTGACTTCTGGTCTTGTACCTCCATGAGGGCTGAGGCGCTTGGGAGCCAATGCTGCCAGGATGGTGGCGTGTTGTAGAGTCCCGGGCTGCTTCTGTGCCAAATGAGCGTTGTTGTTTCTTGGTGTGGTTGCCATTAACTTTGCCTTTAATCGAACAAGAACCAGTGTCTTGAAGTGTTTTCCTTTGCATTCCGGCAGGATTCGGATGTTGTCCGTTTTCTGTCCGTGTTTTAGAAAGTCATGGGCTGTCATGATCTCTGTCAACAGGCGCCATGGTGCAATCCCTGACTCCGTTAGATCCTGTTCTCTGGTCTCGTTCGTCGTGTTACTGACCTTATGACAATATCTGGTGACAGTGGGCTTCATCTACAGTCAATATTTGTGCAGGGAAAGGCAGGCAAAGAGGTGTTTTCATGCTGCCCCTCATGTTATTTGCAGCATGGATGACGTAAAAGATTGGGAGTTTTNNNNGGGGGTGTTTGCATACAACAGAGCACATTGATCAGATAACATTCCCAAATCTTCAAAGTATCCCTCCGAAAACCGGTCTGATACAGATTCGCGCTAAACTCATCTGTTGGGCTATACTGGGTATTTGTGCGTTTCATTCCGATAGTTATTTTTTTAATGGTCTTTTGCTTTCTGCCAGTAGTCTTGAAACCACAGCTCCTCCCTGGCCTCACCACTTGCCCTCTGCTTGTCCAATATTAACAAACATTCTAACAGTACGGCTGTCCAAATTTGTGTGCATAAACTTTAAGAGGGGGAAAAAAAGCTCACCATTTTCCCACTGATTTTCTCGTGTTGTTTGTTGCAGTGTTTTATAGATGTAGATGTGCTTCCTGCCTGCTTTTCATCATCTGTTCTCGTTGTACCAGTATTAGCATTTGCTGTATTCGTGGAATACTTATAGCCCCAGCACAGGGGTGTAATCAGGCCTGCACAGAAAGCAGGGATCTGGTGGTGCTTCTAGAGAATTCGATTGTTGTTCTCTGCCTTTTGCTGCCTATCCTGTCGTCCTGGTGCCAAATTGCCTGTCTGGAATCTGACATTTTAATGCATGTTTGTGTATATAAAAACTAAAACAGTACATAACCTACATTATCATATTCCGTCAATTGCATTCATCTATCTTCTAACGTTTCCCAATCCGGTCCTTGGGGACCCACAGTCAGTCCATTTTTTTGCTCCCTCCAAGCCCTGTATCAGACACTGTACAAAACAAGGACTGTCTGTCGGTCCCCGAGGATCTGATTGGGAAACACTGTTCTAACGGCTTATTCTAGTTACGCTCACAGGGGAACATGCAGTCAGCATGGGACACAGGGCTGGGGAACAGCCAGGATGGGATGCCAGACACACACACAGACTGCGTATCTGTATCTTCACAGAGTAAGAGCAGGCTGTCTTGAAATTCCCCATTTCATCAATATCCACCATGCTGTTCATCTCTCTTTTTAATCGGTAATCGAGGCATAAATACTGCCAGTAAATTGATAACGACAGTCTTCCAGCCATGACTGCGTAGGTTTTTGCCACGACTTATATATGCTGAAATAGTTTCGTAGGGTTAGTTTATTTTAAGACTGAGACCAGGCAGCCAAATGCTGTTACTTTGAGATGTTTCTCCTGGATGGCCGAGCTCGGAGAGGGCTGTGCTCACTGCAGAGAGACAGAGGAGAAGCCCCATGTCCCCCCCCCCACCACCACCACCGTTGCGTAACAGGTTTTTAACATTTATTATTATTATTTTTGCCGCACAGGACTTCTCAGCAAATGGGTCAGGCCTTGCGTGGATTATGCCGGAGAAGGTGTGTGTGTGTGTGTGTGGTTCTGGGCTGCCCCCCCCCCCCGTTCGTTCTCCTGAGCAGATGTTATTTGTAATAATACAGCGTGCACCTAGCAACGCTGCACACAGATGCTCGCTGCTCCCCTGCCGGAATGTCACATTCTGGCTTTTTGGACCTGTGTGGACACCACTTGTCGGACAGGTTGTCAGGACAGAAAAATGGACACATCAGCAGAGAATACAATCATGGAGGAACATGAACTGTGTTCATTGTGATGGTTCCTGCGGTTCATATAGTCCAATATCAGGAAAAGGCACTAATATTTGTACTTTTGTGGATGGCTATAGAGGTTAAATTGCAAGTATGCATGTACATATTTCTATGGTTAAAAAAGGAAAAATGTGTATTTCAATTCAATGGGTTAGAACGCTGTGCCTGTCATCAGAAGGCCACTGGTTCAAATCCCAAGGTTGGCAGAGTGATTTCACTACTGAGTTCTTGAGCGAGACCCTAAACCTCTAATTGCTTCAGGGACTGACTGACCCTGCTTTTAAAATTTACGTCACTTTGAATCAAAAGCATTTGCTAAATATATTTTTTTGTATTGCAATTGAATATAAATACTTTGCTACTGAAATGAGAAAACTTAAGTGTAAAACATTTGTATATATAAAAAGATATTTGGATGTTTCTTGTTAGTTGTTTTTTCTCTCTCTCTGGGTACCAGCACAGACCTGCTGTTTCTTAGCATTCTTAGCATCGCATCTTTACATGCAGTCATTTCTGCAATGAGACGCGTGTGAGGAAAGCACAAGTTTAGTTGTTCATTTTCCGCATGAATTTTGGACAGTTTTACCATAAACAAAATGCAGACCCTGCAAGTATCTGCCTTTCGCCGTGAGACGAGACTCTTTGGCAATGAGAGCCCGGTTTTACCGTAAGTCCCTGGGCGCTGTCGAACCGGGGACAAGCGCCGAATTCTCCTGCTCATTAACCGGGGGCGCTGGGCCGCGCTCTGTCACTCCGGGAGACGCCACCACTGCAGCCCGGATGCGGTCTGCTTTAGGACAAAGGCTGCTTGTATTTTGCAGTGCCGCTGTTTTCTAAATATGGGTCGTGGCAAAAAAACGGGCCCATCTCTGCCGCCTCTCGGCTTTCCCAGGCTGCCTGGAAGCCCTAATTGGATGCCGTGGGACTGGGCATGTGCATGTGAAGATGGCACACAGGTCACGTGACAGAGGAACCGGCGTGGGGTCAGAACTGACATGGGGGAAACTTAAGAGCTCCAGTTCGGCTGACAAGGTGGCGTGCTGGATCCTTGACAGTCCTGTCCAAGGGAGGCCTGTGTCTTTCAAGGGGCAGTGAGCACTGTTTTATAAAAGATTAAACCAAATAACTAAGATCTACTCCATCCCCTAGCCTAGTATATTAACCATAAATGCAGACACAGTCACAAGTACCAGTTATATACAGCATAATAGAAGTCAGGCTAATTTAGTGAGATCTCATCAGGTAAATTGAAATTTGCTGCTGATTCCTGATTGTGTGTGCGAGGGCTAGGCAGAAATGGACATCTTATGTCAGGTTGGGTGAGCTCCATCTCAACCTGAGGAAGTGGCGCAGATCATAACCCTCTGCCAGTGAGAGACTAAACAAAATTGCATTTGTGAGGGAGATGGAGTTGGGGCAGTGTGCGACGTTGAATCATGAACCGTTTAATTCTCAGGTTCTCAGCAAGCTTTAGTCGACCCAGTGGGTTGTCAGCCTTTTGATTTTAAGAAACTAAAAAGAATGACGAACCTTCTGTCAGTCGATATTTAGCTTCTCACCTTGCAGTTTTGTCTGCTGGGTACTATTCAAAATTAAAAAGGAGGATGTCTTTACAGTTTTCTGTACTTGCTTATGGTTATTCTGGTTACACTGGTCTTTGCTGGCCTTACGTGAGCTAATGATTACAGTAGTCACATCTGAGTCTCGGGACCTATGTTCCGTAAATGACACTGGAGAAATTAGACATCTGCTGTAGCATCAGAAATGTGTCTGCCAGGATTTGACTCGTTTAATGGTTAATTGACTGTTTGCTCTTTGGTGCGTCATGAATGTTCTCTACAAATCGGATGTCGTCTGCCTCCATGTGTAATTTTCAAAGTGGAGAGGTCAGGAACTTTCTAAAACTGGTTCAAAGTGGCAGGAGATCAAGCAGATCTGAATGAGAGTTAGTATGTGTAGCAGGTGTTTGGCTTGCCTAAAATAGCTAGTTTGTTTATCGCTGCAAATGCCTAGTTTGATCTTGTCATATTTCAGTCTGGTGAAAATTGCACGTGAACCAGTCTGCTGCATATTTCTGCAGCTTAACTCCGGCACGAGTTAAACAAGAAACCTATTAACGAGAAAAAGCCCTGATGTAAAAGCTGGGCTAACACAAAGTAGGGAAGTTTCGTGCTAATGTGTGTGTTGCAAACGAGGCAGCGAGGCTGACCCAGCATCTTGAATGTAAAGCTAGATGACACAGATACAATTACCCTGCCGACCAAAATATGGACACAGACCCCTAATCGATGAGCTACATGCCTCAGCATTCCGTGTGAAAGACTGCTCCCTTTGGACCGTTAGAATTCTCATACCCGGACGACCTGTAACACCAGGGCAGAAACACATATGGCTGAGGCAAACCACACGTTTGATGTTCTACATTAAAAACCGATGCCGCCACTGTGTGCTTAAAAGCGACCCGAATAATCTTTGTCCTCCCCCCCACCCCAACAGCCCAAAGCTAGGCTCCTTGAGCATTCCGCGTTCTGCTAAGACCGATTTTTCAAGGTCACCAAATCTGTTAAGTGAGGCTGTTGAAAGACTGTTGCGTTGTTTTTATACTTCGATTAGTGTGCGGGTAAGACTGCTGAATTTCGGACCTCACTGTCGCTGTGACGATTGGCAAGCTGTGCCTGCGTTTGGTTTGGCCCTGGTGAGGGGAAACTCATGACTTTTGCAGGTAATCTTTAAGTAGTCCAGAAGGGTTTCGGACAGGGATAATCCCACTAAATGTTATACATATTACATAAGCTCCAAAACCCAATTCAGGGGTTTTACTGCGGTCAGGTGCAAATGCATGTGATCTCTTGACTTTAAGAAAAATCCTGTCACGTTAGATAATATCCTACTTCAATCTCTGTGTCAAAAGGGCAGCTGCCAGCTGTTTGCCGCCATCATGTCGGCGGCCTGGCACGCTGACGTGGGCCAGTATGAAGCCGCTGTGAGCAGGTGGCAGAATGTGTCCAAGGTGAAATTCCGGCCGCGTGTTCCGAGCTCCCCGTCATGTCGTTGGATGGGGAAGCTCTGGAGCTCCCAGCAAACAAACCCCTACATTGTTCGTAGAGCACCTCTCTGGAAACGTAAATCCCAGCTTAGTGTTCTGTTGAGACGTGTCCTGCTCACATTCACCGTCCATAACCCGCTCTCTCTCTCCCTTGCTCTGAAGAATGGTAAAAAAACCACGCTCCCCCCCCGCCCCCGGTGGCTTCGGCCATCGGCTGGATCTTTTATTTCGCATTACCGCCTTCAGCAGCCCACAGGGGCAGGAAAGCTTCTGGGATGCTCCTTTCGTCAGCGTTCGCTTCAGGATGGGCAGCTGTTTTGCTGGGTTCAGCCCGTGGCTTCATCTCGGCCGCTTAACGCTCCCTTCATGCGGACCCGCCTGCCGAGACCTGTGAGCTGGAGCAAAGGATCCCCTAGCGGGACAGACAGCCTTCACCGCGTCGCAGAATTTTGAAAATAAGGGCCAGTTTGTTCCTGCGGTTCACACTTTTCAGTCGATTTCATTCATTTCTTTCACACTGTACCGTGGAACCTTCCAAGGAGAGGGGACAGAAGGGAGTTGAATAATTTAACTTCTGATAGACACCAGCCCTGCTAAAAATGTACAGTTTCAGGGGAGTTGGAGGTCACCTGCAGCTCAGTCCAGAATTACCATTCTGGTTAAGTACTTAGAATATGCTGGAAATATTTTGGAACATTCCGACTGTAAAAAAATTAGTGACTTTTAAATATTTTTCTTTCGAAAAACCCTTACATTGGATTGCCGCCCCCCCCCGAGTTCAGTACTTTCCTTGCCATGGCATCCTGACTCATTGAGCTAAGAATGCTTTAAAGCAGGCCTGAGTGGGATGGGGCCTGCCCCCCCCGCCAACCCCCCCGCTTCAGCCACATGTAATGACTCTACTGGGATGCTTGTTGTTTGGGAGGTCTCCTTCAGTAACAAAGCAGCAATGCTTGAGCATGACCGGTGTCGATCCATGTAGGCATATCGGTACAATTTTAGCCTAGGAAGTTCAGCCTCGGCGTGTTCGGATCTGTGTCCGTCAGTCCTCTGTGTGTCCGCCGTCTTGGACCTGCCTGGGAATCTCTCCAAGGGAGTCCACAGGGGCCGCCGTTCAAAGCCTCTGTGTCTGCATCCCGGTCCTGCTGGCCTCTTGTTTTTGGTGAGGAATTAGAAAAACAAAGCAAACCGCAGTGCCGATTGCAGGATACACTCCCAGGGAATGTTATTTTGTAGGTTCCGAAAACGTTTCCTGAGGAGGTGGAGAGGACTTGGTCCTTGGGGGAAAAAGGATTTTTGGCACACATGATGTTATGTTTACTCCGGAAATGGAACAGGAGCTCCAGACCACAGCAATACACCCTGACGTCGGAGTCCCCGAGCCTGTTTTTCTTCCTTTGAAAAGTCTTCACCGTGACAGGCTGTCTGGTTCCCAGTGTGCTCATTTACTGCAGATGTCCCTTTTCAGCTTTAAATGTCAGTGCCACTGGCGGGGGGAGAGCGAGGCCAAACCCGCAGAGTATCAGGGAAAGAGGCACAAATGCCTTATTCTCTTCATATTGTGTCACTTACGTAAACTTGAAATTTAGTCCTCTCGAGAGAATAAATTCTCACCTCATAAAGCACCAGACGGGTTTTCTATTGCGTTTTGTGAGCCGATCCTTCCTCCAAAGCTTCCGCTGTGGACTTTTCTTCTTCTTGACATCGCCTCGTCCTCTCCGCATGTCCATTCCGCCCATCTGTCTCTCAGACGTCGCTTCCCAGGTGAGTCTCGGGCCTGTGTCGTAGCTGTGTGAATGGGAAGGCCTCTGAAGCAGAGACGGAAATTCCTCCCATCTGGATGACCCCATTCCTGCTGTTAAACTTCCCTGGGTGATGCATGCAGGGAGGATGTCTATGGAAGGAGGGAGGTCCCAGAATTTTATTGCGGCTGCCCCTTTATCAAGTCAACCCATGTATGGGGAAGCCATCGTGAAGAATCTCTGTTACGTTACCGCCCCATTGACAGTGCCCAGTAGCCAAAGGGACTGCTCTGTTCCCTCTCATAACATGCCTACACCCTCCTGATTTCTCCCCTGGGCTGGATCATGGCTCTTTTCCCCATTATTTTCGCAGACATCAGATCATTTTACATCACAAGTTTAAACTTGATCCTCTTTCTACCAGGACTTGGTTCGACAGTAGTACAAATCGTTGTGTGTAAACAGGCCTCATCTTGTTGTGCATTTATATGTGTCATCAGCACCGCCGTATGTTTTATGTTAATTAATAGTTTTTCTTAAAAGTCGGTGCATTGTTTTCTTTGGGGGATAAATAGGATTATTCAGATATTCTACACTTGCGTAATTTGTGTTTATGCTGCTAGGTGCTTGGCGTGAGGCCAGTGGCCCATGGCATATATGTCACTTTTTTTTTTTTAGTTTATTTTTCAGCCTTATCGAGAATCATTGTGGATTTTTGTATTTAAAAATAAACCTCATTTTGATTTAATAAGCCTTGTTTAGATTAATTACCACAAGTCTTATTCTTCGTGTGACTGCCTGCTGTGCTGTCATTAAACGTAACGTGTGTCTCCAGACCTGTTGCAGAAGAGTTTTGAGTGTGATGTGGAACTTTCTGGAACTTTGTCAACAGGACGAGTGGGAGCGTTAGGGAGCACTTGGTGAGGTGTCATGGGGTGGGATGCAGGGGGATCATGCCTGTTGGAGATCATCTGGTCTTCACCTGCATAACACATGGGGACCATCAGGTCCTACCGTCAAGATTAGCAGCTCTCCCACGTTTCCCATGAGCAGCATCTTGCTTGTGGGCAAACGTCTGTGTGCAGCGTGGCCCCGAGACAGCAGTGCTTGTGTGGGCCGCATGCACATGCATGCGTGGATCCACAGAAAAGGCTGTTACAAGCAGTACTGCTGTCACTGACTCATGATGTAGTAACCACTAGCTCACATTTCTTGAGAGGTATTTATAACTCTAGTTTTGTGTTTAACTGGTCTAACTGGTGATTTTTTTTTCCGCATGCTATTGGAATGCATCAATAGAGAGTGCCGGGCACATCTAAAAGCGGCCGTAGAGTTGTACCTATTTCGGCATTTTTTGAGTTTCTTCCTCTGTTTTGTCTTCATCCACAACTTGGTTCAGACATGTCCTTGGTTTTCTGTTTGGAGCTCATAGCATTAAAAAAAGATGACAGCAGTTTGCCGACAGTCACTTACGGCTCCTAGTCATAACCTGAGAGTCACCTGATCCTCAGGACAAACGGCGTTTCTTGATTCTTCAGGAACTTACGGGAACACCTATTTGAATGCTGGGATTTAAATGTGTTATAGCAGAATGGGAATAAAAGGAGTCAAAAGTAGGTAAAGGAAATATATAAATGTAAATTTCATTTTCTTTAGTGGGGCTACGTTTTCTTAAAGCATAAATCCATAAATCATTCTGTCATCGGTTGTACAGACCAACATGGCAAGCTCATAACCCCTTGTTGCACCTGCAGTTGTTGGCAGTGTGGGAAAAATGCAGGGGGGGGGGAGGAGTTCTTGAACTAAAGTCAAATATTTCATACTCATGTTAGACAAAATGAAGGGAATTTAATATAAATGCTGAACTGAAAAATCGCCTGAGGGTGAGCGGGGCAGTTTTTCTGCCAGTTCACTCGACGTGGTCGCACTGTCTCCTTCTGCTGTGGGAGAACTCACGGCAACTGTGATTGGTAGTCAGGCACTGCCCGGCCCTAATAATAAGAAGAGGGAGAACCCGATTGGCTACTGGCAATCTCTTTTAAGTCCCTAAAACCCAAATTGGACGCTTGTGCCTCAGCCCTGCAGGGTCGGGAATTGCACACCATGAAACACAACAGAAGGACTCCACAGCCATACTGAACTTGGATCCCTAAAACACTGTCACTTCCAGCTTACCCCAAGACTGCATTTTCAGTTAAAATACAGAAGCTGAATTACCGTGTTATGTTATTACTGGATGCTGCAATATGCTTATTTTTTCACTCTTTATTGGTATTCAGAGCAGTCAGGGATATTACAACTATATTAAAAATTTTTGACAGATAAAATGTTTAAACATTGACTATAATATGTGGCCTAGACTGGGCAAAGGATTATTGGGTCCCATCTGGAATTTTATGTCGATTAGTAAATGTTCTCATATAACACAACAGATTTAAACGTAGATGAAAGTCTTACTTGGGGCCCGAAAATGGTTTTAATCCCAAGCGCTGGTATGAATCTGACAGACGGGTGCGGTACAGTAAAAGCAACTCACCTGGGACACTGTGTGTGATTCATGTCTGCCTCAGGTTAAATCCTTGTGTTCTACTTCATGTTAAAATCTGCTGATTTTATTTCAACCTCGATTTCCTGGACTTCCCTGCTTTTACAGCCGCTTTGTGTTTTTCTTGTTTTTATGTTTGAAACCTGCATTTTTTTGAGCCTTTATGCATTCCAGTCTCCCAGGATCAGAATGGTCTTTGCTCTCTACGACGACAGAAAGAGAAGTGAGGCCCAGGTGTTGATGAAAATGAGGGACCAGCTGAAGGATCTACTTCCGTCGTTCAACAGAAAGCCACATCTGGACCTGCTAGTCAATCTGGAACAGCACTGTGGGTGGAAAGAGCAGGAGTGAGAATTTGGAGTAAGAGAAAAGGACTCAAACCATTCCTGCCTTCCATTGTCATGGGCAGCAAGGTGGACGCGTTATCAGCGGCTACCAGGAACCGCCGAAAAGCAGACGATAGCCGTGCTTCGCGGAAACTTAGCCGGAAGCTGCGGAGACAATACATGGTTTTCATATCATGCAAGATGACAGAAAGGTAAGCGGAAGTGGTAAGAAGAGAAGGGAATTCGTGATTTCTGCCAGTGAACAATGGCGTATTTCAGAACATATTACTGTAGACTCAGGTATGAGAGTGAGATACGGACATGCTAGCGATGGGACTTTTGATATTATGTGCCACAGGAGTTCTCACACACTATCGTTCATGCTGCGTACGGTCCTTACCCTGCCAATGTCCTGGCGATAACCTAGATGATACTCTAGATCAATGTATCCCAGTCCAATCCTCGGGGACCCACGGGCAGTCCACGTTTGGAGCTGGGAGGGAGCAAAAACATGGACTGACTGTGGATCCCCAAGGACTGGATTGGGGAACATTGCTCTAGGCGATAGTGAGATGATGCTCATCCGTAGATGAACCGTCCCAATATCTTCATAAAGATCACTAGGATTTGAATTATGCTCATTCTATCATCCACTCTTGATCCATTTGTTCGATTTGTTAACTTCCCAGCAATGGAGTAAAAGACCCTTGATTGATTTTTTTTCTCAAAGTGCGGAGAGGAGCCAAGAAAATTACCAGCTACAACCAGTAATCAAGTGGTGGAAGGAGAACTTGGACTAGGCTGATGGATGAAACATTTCTTCAGTCAATTTGACCCGCATGTACGAGGCCTGTTCTCTTTTAGCACCTCCAGCTCCAGGGTCTGAATTGGACAGGCTTCAGTTGTCTGTGTGTCTTCACAGCCTCCCCATTTGTTTCCCTCATGCTACCGCTTCCCTCCCCTCCC
Source organism: Mormyrus proboscirostris (assembly GCA_026779585.1). Classification (NCBI taxonomy): domain Eukaryota; kingdom Metazoa; phylum Chordata; class Actinopteri; order Osteoglossiformes; family Mormyridae; genus Mormyrus; species Mormyrus proboscirostris. The sequence goes on along the minus strand of JAODKF010000120.1, from coordinate 895,746 downwards.
CCATGGCACAGAGGACACCGCCCTTGAGATCTCAGACCCTACCTCCATGCATCCATTTGGACCAAGTAAGCAAAGAAGCAGGGAAGCAGATGGGATTAGCCTAAGGGTGCCTGAAGCATGTGCCAACCAGCTGTGCAGGATGTTTCAAGACAACCTCACCTTTTTTTTGGCTTGAAGGAGGTAACACAGCTGGTGAAGACATCATGCATAGTACCGTGCCTAAGTGGGAGGTTGCCCAGTACCGCTACAGATTATAAACTGCTCGATTTAATATCACATAAAACATATTGTGTTGCTTAAATAGCTCAGAGCATTCTTCATGGGCTACCTGTTTCCTCTACAGTATGCCTGCCATGCACGTTTGAGGGTAGATGCTGCACTGATCTCCATATGCCATGGAGCGTTCTCCTGCTTAGACAGAATGGGAAGTACAGTCATGATCGTGCTCTTCGATTTCTCTAGTACTTTTGACACAATCCAGTCTTTCTGATGGGGAAAGGGCTGAAGACATGGGTGCCTGTACAATTTCCTGGATCACAGACCAGTTTTTGACGCTTTGACACTGTGTGTCAGAGACAGAGAAGCACCGGAGCACCCTATGCAACCATCCTGTCCCTTTAAGGGGTCTATCTCATCTGCAGAAATTCTCTGGCGATTTCTCCATCATCAGGTGAATTAATAATTGAGATGAAAGAAAATACCGTAGACCTATACAGAACTTTGTAATGTGGCGCCATAACAGTTGATATGTCGGTAAGAGAAAGGAGATGGTGATAGACTTTTCTCATGCCAGGGAACCCTGGGAGACCAGTCACCATCCAGGGAGAGGTAGTGGAGGTGGTGTGGATATACAAACACCTCAGGGTCCATTTAGTTACACTGGATGGGCAACAGAGACACTCTGTAAAAGAAAGGCTGGCGCACTAGTGCAGGCTATTCTTTTTGAGGAGACCAAGTTACTGGGGATGTTCTACCAGTCCATATAAGGCAGCGTAATTTCCTATGCTGCTTGTCTGCTGGAGAACAATGACAAGAAAAAGGTTGCAAAGCAACTAAATAGATTTGAAGGAGGGCTGGTTCTGTTATGGGGCTGACCCTGGACACCTTATAGGCAGTCGCTGAATGGAGGATAATATCAGGACAAGTGCTACCCATCCCCCACATGATTCTTCATAAACACCTTTTGCCATTGGCTGTTCCCATGGCGATGTGCCAAGAAGCACAGATCTATCTATCTCTTTATCTGTGTGTATCTGTGTAGCTGTCTATGTCAGTACTGCTTGTATTGTCCTTGCACAAATGTATCTCCAGGTTGGATCGATAAAATATATCTATCAATAGTATGCAGGGTTGCCAACTCTCACACATCTGGTGTGAAACTCACACTTTCAGTTTCTCACACTTATGCAAGAAATCTTACGGCAAATGCATATTATTCCATTATAAACCCAAGATGAACTACATCAAAAGCGCTAGGACAGTTTGCAAACCCTACAGGCTTTATGTACAAGGCAATAAAACTGATACATACATGTAAATGCATATGCACGTTTGTGCAGACTTGTCTCAAATTGAAAATCTTATGCCAATCAATTGACCAGTATTGACAACCCTGAGCATGTACTTGCTTGTATGCATTTCCTAATGTCATGGAAAATGATAATGGATTAAGGAGTATAGATGGTTAATTGGGAATTGTATGAAGATGACAGCTGACCAATAAATTATGACAAATGACAATAAGCAAATAGATGCAAATTTTATTACTCGGTATAACAAAATGTTTATTGTAGACAATAGTCCTAGCGTGTGAAAGCATAGGATTTTGGCTTTGCTTATTGAGTTAGAAGAAAAAACATAATCTTATGTACCATTTTATGAATTCAGTTTAAGCAGCTGGGTGTTTTAAATTACAAGGTACAGAAATGCATTTGCATCATGTCCTGGGCCACATGTTACATCGCTTCGTGGTCCACACTTTCGTGGAAGGAATAATCGCTGGAGCTTAATCTGTTGGCTTCTTTTCAGTACATTTTGTACTGTTTGTTGTGTCTGTAAGTGTTTTAACGATCCATGTTGCCATTCAAAGACTTGAGGGCTTTTTGGACTTCCACAGTGGGCAGAATCCTGCCATTGCAGCTCTTCTGACGTCATTAAAGGTTACTAATAACACGGAAAGTTGTATCATCTCCTGTTTGGCATTTTAACAACCGGTTTGAGGTCATTTTTCCAAGGGCTGTCCAGGCTTAGCGACTGCTCCTCCTGAGATGCTGAAATTCCCAATATATACCACTAATCTTCAGCAACAATACCTCTTATTGTGCTTGATTGCTTAAAGAATGCACCTGTAGCCAATTATTAAACTTTTCCATGATCGTTTTCCATGAATACGATTTTAATTATTGCCATGTCTATGACCGTCTTTTTATGTTTAATAATATTTTGTAATTAATGAAAATGTAGTATATTTATTTGGCATTTACTGCATCACTGAGTGTCTGTAAAAGGGGAGGATTATGCACATTCCTTAAAAAAAATTTATTGAATATGTTCCCTTGACAAGCTTTACTGTTCAAACAAGCTCAGCTACAACTCTGTAAACAGACCTGCCCTCGCTTTTGTTCTGCAGATCTGCCACCTCTGCTTGTTAGTCTTTATGGAAACAACTCGTGGGAATCAGTTTCTTGTTTTTTTTTTTTAAATGTGCGAGTTCTTAGGCTTCTGTGATTATAATTCTCCAGATTATTGTTCTCAGAGGGATGGGGGAAATATCCCAGAGAAGGACAATTGAGCTCCAAGCAAAGTAAGATAGCTTTCGTGTGCCAAGTAAAAAGCATTAACTTTGTACGCCCTTGAACTACTGCAAAGATGTGGCTCCCCCCTACCGCTGCAGGTCTGTTCAGTCTCGGGGGCATTTCTGTGCTTCCCGCAAGCTGATGTTTCGCTGAGTTGGGGATACGCTAAACTCCACCTACCACCACACAGGTGTAGATATCTGTGTCATATGGTCATGCTGGTTTGGGATGGTTGCCGAACAAAATTGAATATTTTGGTCCTTTAAGCAAGGGTTTCCCACGGACCGGTGCCACTGCTCTCCGGGTTCTGCAGAGGAGTTAGTTCAATTCCAAAAAAAAAAAACTACTTGTTTTTCACGACTCTTCGCATTTGCGCGTTCTGTTCGCGTCGAAATATTTAAACGATTCAACTCTGCCAGTACTGCCCCAACACCACCACCCCAGCAGTTTTACTGCTCTGTGAATTTTTTGTACGATGTAAACTGAAATGGTCGGGAAATTCTACTTTAAGTCTTTACTTTAATTGAGAGCATATGGGGTATTTTAAATGACTTTTTGGTGTGCGTTGGTTTGGAAAATAAGCAGGTCAGCGACTGTTTGTGGTGTTTACGTACGAACTGGCTGATTGGGACTCGCAGTGTTAGTCCGAGGACCTGCATGTGTGTGTGTTTTTGTAATTTTTATATTGTGCAAACCAGATTTCCCTACAATATGATAAAAGCCTGTAACTTTTTACCTTGTGGGGACAATATTTACAGGGGACAATTTCATAATAATCGGTGAATGCAATAAAAAAATCTTGCATTTTGTTTGCTTACTTGAGGTTAAGGATTAGTTGGGATTATAGTTATGACCATAGAAATGAACAGGGAGTCCCCATAAAGATATGAAAACGTGGAATTTGTGTATGTTTGTATGTGTGTGTGTAATTATGCCGCTGGCCACTGGGACAAGCTGACAAGTCACAGCATAACATAACTCGCAGGAGCACTGAACCAACACGCCACAGAACTTAAGCCTTTGCCAGAGACCAATGCCAACCAGGGGCATTCAACTGGTGTGTGTGTGTGTGTATTATATATA